>JAEAOA010000480.1:0-600000 GCA_016746295.1 Potamilus streckersoni
CCAAATAAAAAAGGACAAATTTTCATGTCATAAAGTTCATAAACATAGATTTACGATTGTACATTTATACAAAACATCTGAGGAATCATACAAGTATAAATTGTTTACTATATATATATATATATATATATATATCCTCTTGGTGGGTGATTGTATTGTTCAATAAATTATGTCAGTGGGTCCTGAAAGGCCTTAATTACATCTTAAGATGGCTACCCAGTTTCAAAACTGCCTTCCTCCAGTACCAACCCTTACATAATGTGATGCCTGAGCTAAACATTTTATCTTCTTAGCAATTCAACATGTTTTTAATAAAAACCAACGTATTTTAAGATGCTGTCAGCACAAGAAACAATTATACCTACATGAGCTTATCAATCGCAGCAGCACTACTTACCTTGCTTTTTAATACATCATTGCTTTTCTGTGCCTCTTTGAGCTCTTTATCTAAGGCAGCCAACCGTGCCTGGAGGGCACATCTATCAGTCTGGGCATTATGGAAGCGTCCCTCCAGCTTTTTCATATCCTCCTCTTTCAGATGGAATGATTTCTCCACCTGTATCTTCTCTTTTAAGAGCCTCTTAACCTGCAAACACATACAAAACAGCACTGTGTATTCCAAATCCATTTTCAATGGGTTTTTTTTTTAAAAAAATCAACATGCATATGCATAAATTTCACAAAAAATAAATATCAAAGTATGTCAAATTTAAATAGGTGGCAATGGCTAAACATAATAGACAAAAGCTGATGACATACTTCTCTGCAAAGACAAAATTACTGGGTTTTTAAGCTGCCTTTAGATTCTATTTTCAAACTGGTTGTAGATCAGATAATGATGCATTGATCTGACTGAAGACTAAAACACAAAAAGATATTCGCTCTCTCTCTGACTGTCATCTGCTTTTTCTGACACAACCAATAATCACAACCTTGTATAAACAAACATGTAGTTGAATCATGGAAAAATGTTTTGTTCCAAGTGTGTGTAGCAATGCTTGAATAAAACAATGTAAAGGTATCATATTACTCAAGAGATCTCACTAGGATCTACAACTAGGAGTCCAGGACTCATGTTGTAGTGCACTCCCATTATTTATTTTTTTAATCCCCAGTAACAGGTTGACCATTGGGTCGGGGAACCATCCCAAGGTCACCTTACAATAACAATTTCTTGTTTCCAGATAATTAGGAATAGGAAATATAATATTTATTCAAAAAAAAAAAGACAACACACACACACACAGACACACACACACATGCATATGGCACGCATAAACATAGTGGGCATACCTGAAGTGGCTAAATGCATACATGATGCCTGGTGAGGAAACAGCGTAATCCAAGTGGACAAAAGGAGTAATTTGAGCAGAAAAGCGCAATCCACATAACATAATAAAATTCAATGTGCATATGTACAAAACATATTTTCTGCAATTTTGGCACCCGTTTGAACAAGGACTAAAGCAGTACTCTACCACTAGTTGTAGTTAGTGTTCTATTAAGAGCTCGGTAAATAACACCCCTGCATTTATAAAATTTGTTACCTCAATTTAGTCGTGCTGTAAAAAAGAAGTTACCTTAGTATTGGAGTTAGCAAAATGAGCTAATTCAAGGCGTCTTTGTTTTACACTATGGCCGATATTAAAATCCTTTTCACACCACAAGGGTTCATATCGTTGCTTTTAATTTAACTTCATACATGTACAATATAAAAACTAATTATATAGTACCTGTATGATGCTGAATTAAAATCAATGATACGAGCCCGTGTTCCACACAACCTGCAAAGGGCGTGAAGCAACCCTAGAATGGCACTGTATTGTTATTCATGTATGAGTCGTTTTTCTGGGTGTGGGGTCTAATCCATCTGTGAAATCATTTGAGAAACATTTTTGCTGTAACATATGCATCAACTAGAATAAAAAGGATTTTTGCATCCAAATTCTTACAGAATGGTTCTGTACTCACATTATATTTAACAAAGAATATGTGAGCAAAGATCAAAAATTAGAAAACTAATCAGTTCTGTCCTAAGCCAGACAGCGGTTATAAATAGAAAAAGGTCAAAAGTTTAAAAGTACAAACCAGTATGTTTCTTGGAAATAGGATAGCTGCTATAAATAGAACACAACACTTATGAAATGTGTGCGATTAGTGGGATGTTAATACATATGATAAAACAAAATTTTTTTGGCAGGGGTTATACCGAAAAAGCTTAATCCAAATACATTTACGCGTAAGGCATAATTTAGTGAAAAAAAGCATAATGATTATGCCAAAAGCTTAATGGTTGGCATAGATGTAAATGTCCAGATGATTTGAACCATTTGTTGTCATTGTGTTTAATTTTCCAATTCTTTATACCAGTGATGTTCTTGTTTGTCCATTAGAGTCAAACTGAATTTTGTGAATCCAAAGAAAGGACTTATTCCAAACACTAGGTCATGCATCACACTTTCATACCCTTGGCTGCTGATTTATGTAAACTATCAATTTCAGCAATTTTAGCACTCTTCTGAATTTAATTACAATCTTCATCAAGTTGCCTTGACAGGAATATACAAATTTATTGAGAAAGAAATAAAAATTGCATCATAATGTTAAATTGTCGTTATTTTAATTAGGCTTGTTATTCTGCCTTTCCACTTTTATTTTGAAATACCGCTCAAAAGGATGGAGTCAGATTCTCTCTATCTTTGTTTAACACATACACCGGGCGACTCATATTTAACTTTCTTCAGGTTAAAATCACACAGTTATCTCCATTAATACTTTCCCAGCTCCAATAAACTAAACAAAGTCATGTAAAAAGGACCATACTAGGACTCAAGACATATCGTGTTTTAAAGGATGTCCATATTTTAAACATGCATTAGTAAAACTTCATGAAGGGATCAAACTATGACAATGCTTGTATCAGGGCACATTGTGCCAGTCAAATTTCGTTTAACAAGCAATCCTGTCAAGCTAAATAACACAGATGTATAAATAGTTGTCTGCCTGAAAAACAGATGTTGTGATAAGCATTTTAAAGGTGAATGGTTAAGTAAAACTTTTATAAAGTGCCAAGTACATTTTTATATGTAAGACTTATAATAATTCAGTTTTCGCACATCACTGCTCTCCAAATACACAAATTCATACAAACTTTGCACACTTGCAACATCTCTACCTAAGTACTTTACAGATTGGTTAATCACCACATTTGCATTAAGTTTCTTTGTTGTTTTGCAAGTCCTTCCCATTTGTCATGCAGGGGTAAAGTAGATTAAGGTCTGACTGATGTTTACAATGGACTAGAACAACTAATAACCACTAATAAGAATTCAGTGTAACATAGTTCACTGCCTGACACCAGCAGTGTAGCTTTCATATTTGACCAGAGTAGATCAGGTACAAATCAACACACACACACACACACACACACACACACACACACACACACACACACACACACACAGAAAAAAACTCACATAAAAGTGGTTATTAAATGACGAGTACAGTACTTCGTTATATTTATTTAGAACCTCTCCCTGATACCGAACATGCTGTTGGGATAAGATAATTAGCACGGTGGGTAGGCTCAAGAATATAAACTACATCACTTTGTGTTGTAGAAGGTGAGTTTTGTCACAACTTTTTCCAAAAAATAAGCTATTATAACTGCAACAGCTAAGACTGTTTCTCAATTTAATTAATAACAGGGCAAGCAGCTAAATATTATTTGTCTGCTGAAGATTAAAAAAAAACATGCTAATAGTATCGTTTCATAGTGAATCTCCTCTTGTATATCAGTACTGCAAACATATCAACCAACTGATGAATCGCTTCAGCCCTAGTTGTTAGTCATCTACAATCCCACACTTGTTCTAGATAAGATTTCCATTACATGAATAACTGCACAATTTCTTCTGTTTTGAAGATAGCACTTTATAAACATCCAAATTTAAGTGAAAACAAGAAATCAGTAATAAGATGCTTGAAAATCATTCATGCATTGTAAAACAAAGGGCACGTTAAACAAGAAGAGTTCTGCTCCTGATCAAATCAAAGTTTGAACTGGTCTAAAGGGCTAAATAAAATTCAATGACACCACACAGGTTGTCTATTTGGTTGTACTTTTAATATCTTATCAGGGATGAAAATGGCATATGAAAATGAACATCAGTCTGAAAATGGCATATGAAAATGAACACAAGTCTGTCTGTTAACTGCTTTTTGAAATACAACAAATGTCACATATATAAAATTGCATCACCCCAATACCACCACTGACAAACCTTCTAAAGATGACATGACCATGAAGTCAGAAATGTCTATCTATATTGTACTGTATCACTGGCTGCATTGTGAACCATATTGATACATTGAAGAGTATATCACTTCATCCCTACTGTTGGCACATTAAGCCTTTTTATGTATTCATTTTCCACAAATCCCACAAAAATGCTTGATGGCTGAAACAATGATGAATCTTGAGAAGTTTTCTGTGAAAACCCCATGCTGAGAGGTTTTTCAATTCAGAATGAGTAGCATTAGCATGACTTTCAAGGTTGTTCTTGTAGTGGCCAGGATGTCCAACTGTCACCATATTTATGACCAACTAATCATTATGACAAGCCTTTTAGCAAACATCACATTTTGATAGGACAATCCACTCATGTGTAGCAAAAATAACAAGATTTTCAAAATGGCCACTGAGGTGGCTATATTGGATATCAAGACAGCACCATTTTATTAAGGACCAACTAGACAATGGATGAAGTTTGGTAAAAAAAAAAAAACATGATGTGATTTTCATTTCGGGACTAGTAACAATAACAATATTTTTAAGACGGCTGTCAGTTAGACCAGATATCAGATAGCACCTTTTTTGGTTAGGACATACTAGAGACAAGTCAAGTGAAAACCCCAAGCTAATATTACCATCTTTTCAGAATAAATAAGGATAAGATAATTTTCAAGTTAATGTGAATGCAACTGATGTCCTGCCAAATCTTGCAATCAATGTGCCAGTAATTTTTTAATGGTATTCCTCCAAGTAGTTTAGAAGAAAAAGCAAGAACAGACCTGTGTAAATGGACACACTGGAGACAGACAATAGACAACAGGCCATCACTGTGACAGTGAAACTCAAAATGACCTTCATTAAAACAAAACCTATATTTGTAAACAGTTGCTTCAGAGTGAGACTGCAAATATAATGCTTGCACAAATAATCAATTCAGTGGATTTAACAATGGTGTCACAACAATGATACTCTAGCAGCAGTTATAAAATAAATATTGGATGTCTTTTTTTCAGCCTAATGGATTTCCTTCTACAGCACAGACCAATCAGCGAGTAATTTATGATGGATAATTATGTAACTGCATCCCCAAAAGTCCCTCACCTCTTTTTCTAATTCCTTAATTTTGGTCTCCACAGCTCCTGTCTGACTGGAAGATTTAGATGGTTTCTGCATTTTCTGAAAGATAAAATAAATGCTTATGTAAAAAAAAAGTGGTATGTACATATATTTTACTTGATTCTGCAATTTTTTTAATAAACAGGTGGCACAATTTGTTTGTTGGATTGAAGTTCAGATGAAACAAGAAGGCTAAAGTGTGCACAACATAGCTCACCTTTGTCTACATCAAAGCTTGTGATTGCCAGTTTACAAACTTTGAAACTGTAAGCATTGGGGCGAAGAAAACCATGAAACACATATTTGCTACATTGTCTATTCTTGCTTTGCATCTTAAAGGGAGTTAATCATGACACAAGCCTACATATACAACTCAGATCTTGTGTTTAACAAATGCTGAATGTTTTGCCCATGACTACTGGGTCACCATAGTTGTGTTTGCTATAGTAATTAATAAACATGTATTGGTGCTAAGTGACACTACACATTGCATGGTCATTTAAAAGTGTTCAGTAACTTGAAGTTCATTAAAAGAGGACGCATTCATTTAGAAATAATACAATATTTGAATGGTAATTTCTGATTTGAAGTTAAGCCCAAATGTATTCTTATATGAATATTCATTTCAGCATCACTGATAAATATGCATTACAATAAGAGTTCACTTTGCAAGCTGGGATGCCATGATCCTAAACAATAAACAACTTCAGTAAAGTAGTGATCAATTTATCAAATCTCCCCAAGGTTTGCTCACTTCTTTCTGTTTTGCCTAGCAGGAGAAATGATTTCTCCCTGGGATTTTTGGGTCATATTAATGTAGTTCTAATTTCATTTGAATAAACTTTAAGCCACAAGATTTAGAGAATTTCTTCAATCACAGATCTTGCTTGAAATTCTGTTTTTCAAGGTTAAGCTTGTCACAAGATCGAATTAAAATCAACTCTGCTTGGAAAATGTGCTTGTTGAAAATCAAAAACTGGGCTTTTAACCCTTTCATCACGGCAAACAGCATATGCGGTCCAGGGGAAGTAGTCCGTCAACACTATGGACCGAGTTTTCGGTCTGGGGCAGTGTTCTTTGTTAACGTTATAGTACCCGACTAAATATCTTTCGGAATACCTCAAATAACTTCCATCTGGTAATGTAGATGTTATATTTGGATTATCTCGTGAGTTTAGCTTGTATACAACTAGAAATAACGAACAAAGTAGGAACTTTTAACGTGTTTTCCGAATGCTGAAATTTGTATCCAAAATGGCGGCGTTTGAAGGATTTTTTTTAGAGGAGAGTTTTCGGAGGATTTAAATAATTTTGACCTGGAAAATTTGTTTGACAATGAGGGAAGACGTATGGAGAGACAATGGAATGCACTTGTGGGTGACAGTGATGACAATGAAGATGACTTTGAAGGTTTTGAACCAGAGGAATTGTACGCTCCACGTGGTTTTTTTTGTGGACGAAGCCCGAAAACCAAAGAGATTTGTTTCAGTTTTCTGACAGAGTTGGGCACACCCGAGAGTTATATGGCTCCAGGAAGCTTCGGATTATTTTCAAATATTCTATTCAGATGAAGTTTTTGGAAAAATTGTCCGTTTAACGAACTTCAATGCGACGATCAAACGTGGCAGAGGCGATATAGGTCACTTAGGTGTGTGGACAGATCTCACCTTGGAGATCATTTTGGTTAATTTTATAGAATTTTATATATTATGGACACCATGAAAGAAAGACTTGTGTTGCTACTATGATTATTCACTAGTACATCTAGGGTCAATTGAACAAGTTTTGAGAACATTCTAAGTTTTCTAAGAGGTAATAAAATAATTGTATTTTACCTGTTGTTACCTGTTTGTACCTGCATTTTAACAGTTGTAATAGATATGCACATTTTATTGAATTAGTCATAAAATTTGATTTTTAACCTTGATTTTGACACCTAATCCAGCCAGATATCTTTAACATTGGCAAAGTTATGTTGTTTCAAAGTCCACAAGTCATTTTGCTTTACAACTCCAAAGTTACTTAGTGTTGAGGACTCTATGCCTACAAATCACTTAGTGATGAAAGGGTTAATACACGTTTCCATATCTGAAATAGACATATGACCAGTTACCAAACCACAGGATGGATCAATATAAAAAGCATAGTTGTTCAAATCCAGATAAATCTATATGCAACCCATATTAACTTACAGAATAAATATTGACTACTCTGCATGGGAATATAAGCTTAATTATTCTAACAATTATCGAGATCACAGCTCTAGTGTATACTCTAATTTTAATTTTTTTCCTTCAGCGACTGAGGTATTACAATGCTTTTATTTGCAAAGGCTAAAAGTAAGACATCTGATTAATATTTTCAATTTTCATATAAACTTGTTCAGTTTAATAATAATGCAAGAGAGCAGGGAGGTTGCTGAAATTTTTTTAAACTAGTTACCATTTGAACTGTGAACAGTTCTAAGGGTTATCGCTATAGCTCTAAAAAAGACTAAGTAAATACTACTGGAAAGTTTAACCAAACACATATTTAACAAAGAATTAAAACATTACTGACTCTTACCAATGGGGTCTGATTCAATGATGGTTGGCTGCAGCTAAGAGTGGTGTCCGCAGTTAAGCTTCCAAGTCCTGGTAAATTCTCTGCAAAAAAACAAACCATGTTATAAATAAATTGAAAATCAGATGTACAAGCTACCATGCTACCTCACTATAGGGCTTCTCATGGGATTCATACAAGTGAATCCCATTAAGATTAACGTTGTCATGCATTGAATGATTATAATGTATTGTACTGGTGGATATTGTGTACAAGACTAAGTACATGTACTCTTCGGGATACCACAATGTCCAACAGTATCAACTATAAATACTACAATTTCTTATACAAGCTCAATTTAATAAAGAATATCTAGTAATTATATTGCTTTGCACAGAATCAAAGTCAATACAAATATATCTATTAAAAAAAAATAATTTCTCTAATAAACTCAATCATAATACTGTAGAACTGCAACTGCATAACAAATCCAGACCTCTGCATGATTAAAACATTTTAGTTACAAAACTAAGCTAAATGTAATCTGCCCTTGATACAAAAATTGACACCAAATCCCATGAATACTTCAGCAGGTATTCTGGAGAAAGAGCAGTGACATTATCCATTAGTAACTAAGTTATAAAAACAAAACTTTAAGACTTTTGCAAGACATTTTAGTCATTTTTCAACTTTTCCAGACATTTTCAAGATCTGGAAAAGCAATTTTCAAATTTCAGACCATCCAGAATTCCAGCCCAGTGCTGGGACCCTGCTCAGTTACTGATGGGGCAGAAAGCACATTCTCTATATGAATGTAACTGCGGAAAGGCAGGAAAGGTGCATCACTAATCAGGTGCTTTTTATTGAAGAAACACATTTTACTAAAACAAAGTTTCTTCTTCAAATCTGTACCTGATTAAAATATCTCAGGAGAAACGATAAGAGGTGAAAGGAGATATGTCACCTTACCCTAAAGATCATTCCCTCTCCACTAAAAAATGTTAAACACTTTCTAGAAAACCAGACTGAAAGATGGAATCCGCATGATAGTGAGTGGATTTGAAAGGGACACATTCTCCCTCCTGAAAATCCAACTGAAATTGTAAAGACGTGTCCTTTTGAGACTGTCAAATGACCTGGGAAGGTAATCAATTGTACCATGGTTATAGATCCCACCAGAATTGAGCTGAGCCTCACAGAATGAAAGATTTCTGAGATAAAAGCTTGAGAAGTAGACTCAGGTCTCAATTCCATGGCAGAGATGATAAAAAACAGTACTGTTTCATTCAAATGCAATGTTTGTGGCATCTGCCCTAACTTCATCAGCTGAGATCAGAAACAAATTCATTTAGCCCGAGTAAATTTCTGATATGCAGAAGGAATAACTCACTTTTTCCAGGATAAAAGTAGCTGTGTTGTTATGTTTTTCTTCCCCTCTTTGTGGGGTAAGACAAAGTATTCTCAATCTATGAAATGGTTTAGTCCTTCTTAAGTACTACTTCAGAGCTCACACTGGGTCCTGCAGATGATCTTAAGATTAAGTGTCCATTAAGTAGACTGGAATTTCTTTTGAAATGTCCAATTTCCCATGAACATGTGTGTGTTCTTGGCAAAGAAAGTAGGAACAGTCAAGTGTCAAACAGACCTATCTAATCAGAATTGCATGTAGTTCAGGTCCATTGATAAAGTATTGATTGACTCAGTCTGCTGTTCAGCAATGCAATAAGAAAGCATGTCTTATATACCATCAAGGCTCTTGAGAGCAGTTCAAAAGGTGTCTTTTACAACCAGAAGGAAGTGTGCCAACTGTCTACTGGACAAAAGGAGTAATCTGAGCAGTAATTGCATAGCTTTCGCAATTATGGCATCAAGAAGCATAAGTTTGAACAAAGACCTAAAGCAGTATTATACCACTAGTTGTAGTCAATATTATATTAAGAGCTCTGTAAATAACGCCCCTGCATTTCCACAATTTAGCTGTGCTGTAAAAAAGAAGTTACCTTAGTATTGGAGTTAGCAAAATGAGCTAATTCATTGCATCTTTGTTTTACACTATGACCAATATTAAAATCCTTTCCACACAGCCTTCAATTGGTGTAAAGCTACCATAGAATAGCACTGTATTGTGTTATTCATGTATTAATCTGTCTTTTTTGGTTTTTTTTCTTTCTAATCCATCTAAAAAATTATTTGAGAAACATTTTTGCTGTAACATACGAATCAACTAGAATGAATAGGATGACTTTTCCCAGCCAAATTCCCACAGAATGGTTCTGTACCTCACATGTGAGCAAAGAGTAAAAATTAGAAACCAGTTTTTTATGATTTAAACAAACAGCAGCTATAAATTGAAACAGGTCTTCTTGGAAATAGGGCAGCTGCTATAAATAGAACATAACACTAAGGAAAGTCACTGCTAGTCTACAGACAAGTGTGCTTTTTTGTCATAGTTACTCAGAAGCCGTCTTTTCTGGAATAAGTTTTGTGCATTTAGTGGGATGTTAATAAAAACGAGAAAACAAATTATTAATTATTTTGGGAGGGGTAATAGATCAAAAAAAGTGAATTCCAAGAACATTTATGCATAAGGCATAATTTAGTAAAAACAAGGCAAATTGATTATGCCAAAAGCATAATGGTTGGCATGTATGGGTATACCCAACACAAGTCAAGTGAAGAAAGTGGGAACCAAATATTTGTGATGATCAACAAGTGCAGATCTCTGCATTTCTTCTTTCTAACATTACTTGTAGCTGAAACAAATCAGGCCATGTGTATTTCATAATGAAGTTGTCACCCTTCAATCATGTCTGACTAATTGTTGCTAGGTAGTAATTAATAATTTTGCATCACCTCAATGCAGAACAATGCCTTGAAATGACTGTGTCACTAGGCAACGACTAATGCTTGGAAAAGATTTGGATAGGTTAGGCTGCAGTGTTTACCTTTACACACATTTGTGTGTCACGGACGCATTTTGGAGAAAATTGACGCACAGGATATGCAAAATGCAATCAGGATTTATTTAATATCAAATGTTTTGGATGATTGATGGCATCATATATACTTCTAGCATCTGCATAGTCTGGTTCCCTGTTTTGTATGCTACCAGCATTGCACTCTGCTATACGGAGCTTACCAAACAGTGAACCTGACTAGCATATGCAATGTTATAATGTAGTAGCTTCCTCTAATCTCATGATCTCTCATGCAAATTTTAATTGAGCTCAGCTAGATGTCATCCAGATTAAAATGGCATGCACTAAGAATCGCCAGCCACATAAGTGAAAGAAGAACACAAGAGTAACTGTGGACCTAACTAATGAAAAATGTAGAAATTAATTCCCTTGACTGGAAAATGGCACATCCATTGGAAATTTTTAAAAATTTGCCCTTGTTTGCCACAAGATATCTGTACAACACATCACTGAAGTCATTCTTTCACAACAAAGAAATCAGCAATCTTGCAGAGACAAATCCATTATTTGGATTAGAAAGTTAGGAGTTAATTGCAGATTTTGCTGGTTTTTAACTTTCCTGCAACGTAAGAGATCTAAAAGTTCAAGTGTAACTTGAAGAGAATCATTAGCCTATTTGAATTTTGCATAAATGTGATTTATGACAAAGTAGTACATATTTTATGACAGGCAATAAGTTAACCGTTATTTGGTTGAAAAGATTTGGCTTTTATATATTGGTCTACAAAATTGCTATGAAAAGATTATAAGATAACTGCTAAAAGTATGACTTAAACTAAAAGGAAAATGAACTTATATAATTATCCTTTGAATAGACAATTCATTTGTGTGTTTATTGTGCATGTTGGTTTATTTGTACTTTTAGAGAGGATGTTGTACAAGTTGCAAAATCCTATTTCAACCTGAAAAAGTATGGGTCAGATGGTAATTTGCCAGTACATTTTTGCCCCTTTCCCACATTTTATTTGACCCCCAGTTCTGACACCAAGGTTTTTTTTACCCTCAGTTTTATCAAATTCAGCTGATTTAGTGATGTAGATGCAAAGAACTAGTCAATTTAGAGTATGAGAAATGGCAACAATGGTTGCTTACACAGCTTCACTGACTTGATGGTGAATGAGCTTTCAAGATTTTAAAGCACATACAAAATTCTTCTGCGAAAAATAATTATACAGCTATAACAACTGTATTTTACTCTTAAATCTTTCCATACATAATGTGTATCAAAAATGTAAAATGGTTAAAATTGCTGTTAAATGTAACATACACTTCACTGCTGAACAGGTCTGTGTGTAGTGCAACACTGGGTAATTTTGCTACATGCATACTGAAGGGCTAAAAAGCCATATGCTACGAGGGAAAGGCTTAAATACCACATATGAAACAGAACAAAGAATCTGCAAGAAAAGATTACTATTCTCTCCTAAACTGCTGATAAAAATAGAAAATAACAATGTCAGGAAAGTGATTGCCAGTCTACAGACAAGCATACTTTCATCTCGTAGTTAGGTAAAATGTCTTTTCAAGAATATGGTCTGTGGGATTATCTGGCTGTTAGAATGAGAAAGCAAATTAATTTTTTTGGGAGTGGAATATACTGAAAATGCATAATCAGGATACATCTACAGGTAAAGAGTACTTTAGTGAAAAAAAGCATAATGATTATACTAAAAGTATAATGGTTGGCATGTATGTGCATGTATTGTTTCAGTCACACACAAAAAAAACACCCTAGGGAACACTGTATGCATCTATTATATAACCAATTTGTTCTTAAGGCATACCAAATTTTTTCCTTGCCTTATCCTTTGACAGTGTTGTGGAAGAAAAACAACTATGGACATTCAAGTGTCGATTCAATTGGGAATGTACCCTAGCAATCTAGTATGTCAGCTTGAAAAGATCACACACTTTCCATAATGATCTAAAGTAGGGTTTATACAAAACATGCTAAAGACAACACTGCACCACTTTGGAAGAATACTCACTGACTCAATAACACTTTTATAACACACAGATTAGCATTTAAAAAAATATAAATATTTAAATATAAAGTAACATGTACCTTTCGAGGTTTTAAAACGGCTGGATTTGTCAAATCCAACAGCAGGGACTGCAGCCAACTCTTTAGGATCATAGCTCCCAACAGGTGGCGCACAACCTGTAAAAACAAATATAATGCATACAATTTCATTATTGCCATGAATACTTCACCCTCCCAAATCTCACCTTAAAAACATGGAACTTCAAATTTGGACCAACGCATGTACATCAGTAAAACTTTTATTAGATAACTATATACATATACATGTACCATAAATTGATTTCTTGCCAACTCAAATAGTCCCAGACTCCCAGAAATATGCCTGAAAATGCGCTAGAGGCTCCCAGTTTTTTAAAAGTGCTATTTGTACAGAATGGGGACTCTTGCCACTTTAAAGAGTGGAGTCAAGACAGATGAATGATTTGGGAGCAGTATAGGAGCTTAACTCTGATCTGTATCAACACATGTACCACGCTTGACCAGAAAACATTATTAATTTTAAGCAGTATGATTACTATTACCTTTTCGTTTCCCAGATATGGAGAACATTGTCCCTTATGTGTTGTATCCTAGGTTACCTAAGTTACAACACTGTTCTCAGTCTATTTTATTTCGATTTTCTGTGTGCAACTCTAAAAAGTAGACTAAAATGTTTATCACATAATCCAAACCAGTAACAATTTAGAGCATACATGTTTTTATGTTAATACTGGCATTTGGCAAGTGGTGCAGAATATTTCTACCAGTTATCTTTTAGTCCAAACAACTGATCAGTAATAACCAATTTATGTACAGGGCTTAGCATTCTTGAGTGCTGAACTCTAAATTTATATATATATATATATATATATATATATATATATATATATATATATATATATATATATATATACACACACACACACACACACACACACACACACACTGTACGTACATATGTATGTGTGTATGGATGCAAGCATGGATCGTCCTCGGCTTCACCAATGTCGCAAATTGCGATTTTTTCCCTTATTAGCGACAAAAATATATCTGGTGATTTTTTGGGGAACAGCCTTTTTGGCTGTTTAATTTATAAATACAATCATGGATTTGGAGATTTTCTAATGGACCACGAAAGAAAGCCACAGACTTTAGTACACAATGCAATGGAATCTATCTGCTACATAAACAAATCCTTTGTTCATATTGACAAACATGGTGAAAGGTTTCACTAGGACATTGCCACAATGGAAAAATGGTATCAGGGCAACAGATTTTGATGATTCTGGAAATATTTACTTAGTTGATGGTTTAGATGTAAATGAAGTTGATGAAAGAGATGGTGCATCGACTTTTTGACAGTGATTCGGACAATGAAGCTAACTTTGAAGGATTTCAAGACATGTTCTAGATTGTGAACTCCACAAATTGTTCCAAGTGTTTTGTTGTGCAGTTTTAGTAAAATTATTATAACTTTTGAACAGTGCCAGAAACTTCACATTTGGACCAACAAAACTAGAATTAGAATTACCTTTATTTTATTCTCATACTATTTGGAGCATTTCATTAATGTCCATAAAGAAAAGGTTCACTGATGTTCAGTTTTTATTTTTTAAAATAGAGTTGTGAGCTTGCACATTGGTAAATTTTAACAAAACATATATCTTTGTGTTGCAAATTTTATTACATTTTCAGAGATACATAGTTTTATATACTTTTACAACATTTTTAGTAAACATGGTGAAGGTCATCACAATTTTTTCTGCTGCTGCTGCTGTGTGATGCTCAGTTTTACCAGTGTAGTTAGAATTGCTTCTTAGGAACCAGGCACTGCAGTTGAAATAGGTTAAAAGGATAGAACGGGTTAAACTTAAGCAGCGTGTCAGAAACTTTATGCGGTTAACCGTTGTAGTCAATAACTTAATTTCATGTTTCTCAAAAGTCTTGTGTGATGCAGTCAATCTGAAACTATATTTGTGTTCACTATGAAGAGGGCTATCATAATCACCAAAACCTTTTCAGGAAGCAAAACTTGTCCAGTGAGCTATTAACAAATTAAAATTAATTTTTTTTTTTGTATGATAATCATTGTGTCATGAGGTAAACCCCTGTCAAAATGTCTGAACTGTATTAGTTTTATAGCAAAAGTCATAAGGTCATGAATCACATTTTCACATCTTAAACTATATAAAAATTGTTCTTTTAAAATTTAATACTCTTTAGCACTGCACAATTTACCCACGACCAACCAAAAAAACTGGAACATCAGGGACATACACATCAGTAGAGACAAAAATATATTATAAATATTTTAACATCAATTAGTTATTGAATTTGCCGTCATGATTTTGGCACAGAAAAGCCATCTTCTTTATCTGCAAATTTTTCTCCAACACCAATACCATTTATAGCTTCTCTTTGAATTGTTAGCCAACAAGACTTATTGCACCGTTTCAATGTTTGTGTTTGGCTAATTTTAAAGATCTTTTCCCACAATATTCTAATACATCATATTTTGGGATAAAATGCAATCAACTGCAGTTGTTCCAACTTTTCATCTTCTTTAAGCTTGGTGCAATATCTGGAAATGAAATTACCTCTTCAGATTATTGGTCAAATGGAATTTATCTAATATTCTTATTTTGGACTATTTTTTTACACATTACATTGGGTGTTTTTTTATAAACCAAAGTCTTTTTTTGATTTAAACATAAATGTCTGTTTAACAAGTTCCCACACGCATGTCCCATACACCATGATCATAAGGAGTTTAATTTTCTCCCTATGGTTATTGCCAGCTAAAAGCACCATCATCATCAGCCAGCTACTGCATGATAGTTGGCAAATGTTTATTTGAAGTTTTTGCATGACTGCATCTCAATCATCGTAACTGATGTTATCATCTACATCAATGCATTAACTTAAAAATTATACAAATGTATATACACCACTCCCTCGATAACTCGTGGACATCAGGGTCCAAAAACATCGACTGCGATATAAGTGAGGGCGCGAGTTATCGAGGGACCTATAACAAACAACAAAACTAACAAAGGGATCGACGATGAGGCAAAAGGGGGTGGGGTTGGCTTGGCATGTTACAGTGTTGAATACTCAATTAATAATCGTGCTAAGATTAACAGTGAATAAATATCTCTTCATATCGGTATATATTATTTTTTTCCTCAGAGTAACATAATTTCAAGATAACTTGCAGTATATTGATCATCAAAACATTATTCCACGTGGTTTTCATTCGCTTAGCACATGTACGACTTCACGTTTTGACTGCAGATTTGAATCACCCATGCATGCGTGCCCCCAGTTATACCACGTGACCATGCAGTCGCATAAATGTTATTATTTTGGAATTATTATTCTTAAGATAGTTATTGGTAAAAACGTAGTAGTATCGCAAATAGAAATATTGGTACATGTACGATGGCTAACTTTCGAAATTCGTGGAGCTAGTCGACTAAAAAAACAATGAGCAAAGATTACTTTGAAGCGTTACGAAGATTTCAAGGTGTCTAGGTGATGATTGTTCATAACATACTTTGTGGGATTTCTTTGACATGTTTGTTCCGAAATTAAAGGTATCCGTCTGGATTTCATTAAAAGAGCCTGCTAGGTACCGATCATTTAGCACCCACATTCAATAGTTATTGTCTACAAAGAGGTTTATTACCCGTAGAACAAAGGTTTTAACCTTGAAATATAATGCCTCGGGGATAACGGTTGGTCCGGTTGCACAACGCCAATGAATTTTATTAATCAAAACAGACGGCCTGACATATTGTTTATTTATATTAAGCAGTGATCTGGTTTCTTATTATAGCCATAGCTGTCACACCTGTTTGAAGTGGTTGGCCAGTGTGGCGATTTTTTTTTTTTTTTTTTTAAAGGTAACCGAGTTTAGGTTTCAATATCAGGGTTTTTCTATACCGGTTTACCCGATGACAGCCCTGGCTTACCGATATTATATACTTTAATGATGTTAATAACTAAAATGTGAAAACGTTTTCGATTGGTGAAGTAAAATTAAATTTTATAACGGTAACAAATACGAGAACGTAGGCTCCTAAAGGCATGCCTTTGAACTTTCTTTTATGGTACTTACCAGGTTTGATTTGATGCAAAATACCTATTCTAAGTGATAAAACAACACAGGTCTCTTTTAATTGATTCTTTTATTGTAACAAACACTTCCCACGCTGTTGATCAAAACAAAGCCGGCATGTAATTAGGTTCCCACCGAAGTACTCTCAGGTTTCAATGTGACGGTTGACTCTTTTCCTGCTTTCATCTAAGAGAATAGTTATGTTTCGATTATGGAGTTGAGACAAAATTAAAGGCTTATAAGGTGAATTTCACCTAGCCAGATATTTAATTAGTGTCTATTTCATTCTAGGTTGCCGAATGTTAGCATTTACCAGAAATTTTCATTGAGCACTGTTTATTTACAATTTACAGTGTATTAACAACTATTTCTCTATTAAAAAAACAATATGTGATATCTTTTTAGAAATTGCAAATTTCACAATATGGATTCTATCTTTACCGGCAATAATCACCATTTTCGATGATAAAAACGAGTTATATACCAAAGTTTAATTTACCAATTTACCATTTCTTATCACATTTTTCACTGTTCAACACATTTTAAAATATATTTGCTTTGAAAAAAATCGGGAGCCATGCCGGACACCGCGTTATAAGAGGGTTCGCGAGTTATCCGGGCGCCGAGTTATCGAGGGAGTGGTGTAACTTTATATACAAATCAAATTACTTACAAATAACCTCACCATTCTCATTATTTTTAGAATATCAAACCTTTTGTTTACTCACTTCTTTGGGGTTTTTTTTCTACCTTCTGTAACTTCTGTGGTCTGCCATTTTATCACGGCATGTACTCATATAATACATGTAGTTTGGTTCCTACTCAAAAATGTTTTGCATCTATATTACATAACATTTTTGTGGGTGTATTCATATTTTCCTATCTACTCATAAATGAACCCTATACACAGAAGACTGTTTCATCATTATCATTAAATTTCAACATTTTTAAATACAATGACATGAAGTATAAAGAATATAATAGATCAGTATTTATTTGCACTTATATTGTAAAGAAAAAGAATCAGTACCTTTATATAATTCACAAAAATGAGAACTTAAATAAAACATTAAGAAATACATATCACTATAGCACATAGTGACAATCAATTAATGAAGACAAAAATATATGTAAATATATTTACAAAGTCATGTATATGTTTGGTTTCTTCATCACTGATATGTATAGCAATGGTCTATTATTTACTTCACAATGTGGTTGCTTTTGCTTTGAACAAACTGGATGGGTACATTTAACTTGATAACCATCACTGGTGACGAATCCATACAGATATGTCTCCCTTGTTTCATGTCCATTAGATGTAACTACTAAATATGGCATAATTTGCTGTCTTTTTCTTCAAAATAGTACCCCTTCCACTGTTTTCTTGTGATTTGGGTATGTTTCGTTTCATTTGTGTCCTGTTTGTGATGGATTTGGGCATGTTTTAGGAACATTTTGGGATGAATTAGTGTGGTTTGGGATGAATTGTGTGGATGCTAATTTTATTTTACCAAAATATACTCAATCCTGATTACTGAATGTTCTGCACCTATTATACAAGTCACATAGGTCATGTTTGCACATTACTCATTTTAAATTAAATATATTGTTCTCTTAAAATTTAACACTAATTTTCTTTTTATCTATTCAATCCTGATTATTGAATGATCTGCACCTTACCTGCCACCAAGAAACTTCCAGACAAAAATTGTCTATCACTATGGGTTTTTACAATGGTGGCCATGTACAAAACTCGAGTCAACATAAGAGTGTGCTGAGCAGGATCATTACAATCAAGGATAATGATTTTGTTCATCAATAAGCATAGCTGACATCACAGGATAGGACATTCAATCCTGTATGAATTGGATAACAGTAGGAGTCGTTTAATTTGCATACTTTAACACTGACTTTTTTTTTGCCATATGCATGTATCACAGCATCTAAACAATGACCTTTAAAATGTAATACAGGGGCTCCAAATGGCCTAAAGTACTGTTACAGATCACTGCCATCTCACCTCTGTCTGCATGGGTTCAAGTCTAAGATTCAGCAAATATGGATATGTGAGAAAGCTTGCCAGTAGCTTCTCGTGGGTCAGTGGTTATACTTAGATATTTCCTCAGACTTTCCTGAATCTTCCTCATCCATTAATACTGGCTGTCATGTATAGCCTATCATGTGATGAAAAATGGTGTTAAGCCCCACAAGAACAATAAAGGAATATGGATGTATAGGAATCCAAATGAAATGAAGTGAATACTTGACACAGCATATCACATTTAGTCTGGATTGTGCTAGGTCACACATTTAGGTTTATCCCATTTAGAAATGACCACATATTTTAACTTTTATATTTTTATAAGCGCTTCTCGGTTACGGGTCAAAACATACTTGTACCAAAATGGACCAGCGCTTAAAAGGCCAAATCAAAAGCGACCCAAAGCAAAAAGGCCCACTTACGTATCAAATACCAATTACTAGTAGCGTGGCTAATAAAATTAACTATTAGGTAAATCTTTTTTTTACTGTGAAATGTTTATAAATATTGTGTAGCATTAAATCCTTGTGCAGTATGTCACAGTCGTACCTCAGTGATCAAGAAAATAATTGCTACATGCTACTACATGTTCAGTGTAAAATGAACAAAGAATGCAAATAACAGTGTAAAAAAAAGTCATTGGAAGTAAAGTAATCAATATTATCTTTGTTATAACATCAAGACTGAATACGAGTTATCCTCCCACACATGTGGTTTGTGCATGCCAACTTTGTAATAATTTTACCATAGTTATGTAATGATGATTTCATTCATGATGAATAATTTTCTTAGTGAAGACTATTGACTCCTCCTGTTTGACATACATTCAATATCATTAATACATGTGTAGGGGTGGTTCATTTGTGTTGATTTTATAATTTATTTAAATAGACATTTGCTAAATTCTGTGCTTGTGTTGTGGTTGCAATGAAAGTCAAGACAAAATTGATAAAGAATTAGGAGGTTATTTATATTTTAAAAAAATTAACAACAAAACATTTTTAAGGTTGGATAAAAAGACAAAAAGATAAGCTATCAAGTATAAACAGCAAATACAAACAAATGCTAATGCCATTTCAGTGTTGTGATTGTAGAGATTTGTATTTGGGTCTTAATTGTTATTATCAGAATTTCCTAACATATAAAATAAATCTAAGACTGAAAACAGGTAAAGGAAGTGTGAAAAGTACAATGGGATCTTTGAATTTTTCATGACATTGGTACACAATTTGTGTAATTTGAATGGGTCTGCTAATTGCTATCAGTACTTCAATTTTGTCTTGGTGTTAATCCTCACTGGCCAGTACTTCAGTTTTCCCAGCTTATAGTTTTAGCAATATATGTAAAAATGTCATAGACTTAGAAGTTACTAGATATGGGTATTGTAGAAAAACTGTCTTCTTGTTGTTGTTGTTATTATTATTATTATTATTATTATTATTATTAATCAATCTATCTTTTAAACAGTCCCTTTTAACTCAGGCCTTTTACGTCCAGGTCCTTTCTGACCCGTTACTGGTCTTTCATGACCTTGCCTTTTTGGTACCGGTCCGTTTTGACTTGTTAATCACTTCTCTGGGCGTGTAAATAATGACTTTCCAAATGAATATAGATGGATAAGAATCAAAATAAGACGAATAATTGCTATTTAAAGGTGTGGATAATTAATTTTTTCAAATGATACACATAACTGATATGGTGTCGTTCTGAACGCCTTTGTCTCTTTTACTATAGTTGCTTGTCAATTTTTTGGTGAAACCATTCATAAGATGGTTTTGTTTACACACAACTGGCTAAATATTAACAACTATTTGAAATTATAAAATCTAGGTAGTACTAATTTCAATGACATACATGAAATGAATTATGAAATTAATACAGAGAGAGAGAGAGAGAGAGAGAGAGAGAGAGAGAGAGAGAGAGAGAGAGAGAGAGAGAGAGAGAGAGAGAGAGAGAGAGAGAGAGAGAGAGACCTCGAACTTCGTTGAATCGTTTCAGATTAGCTCTCGGAAACGACATCTTGTTATGCTGATTTCAAGCTGTTGGCTAAATTAAATACATCTGATAGATTCGCAACGCTAAACAGCTTGAATTCTGCTTCGAGTGGACCTATAGAAATCTTCTTAGATAACTTCTATCAACCGCCTCGAACATTTAAACTCTTGAACCACTGTCCAATCAATTTTCACTTCCGTTGCTTATTCACGATTTGAAGTACAAAGGAGGATTAATTTACATTCGTTTGGAACAAGTTGGTAAACCAGTCAGTCAACAATTTTTAGAGTGAGTAATTTTTGGAATACTCTGTTGGCTATCGCTTTCTTAAAATTTGAGCTCAAAAAAGAGTAACAATGTATCTAGTCATAAATTTGTTCAGAACATTGATTGTAATTTACAGTTTTAGAAAAAAAAATATTTTCACATCAATGTCATACTATTTCGCATATGTGAAAATTCTATTTTACACGTGTGAATAAGAATGTTATGCATGTGAAATACGACTTGTTTTATAAGTGACAGTCTATTTCGCTTATGCATCATTTTCCTTATCAAATGTGAAGTCATCTTTTCACGTATTAAGCAAATCATTCATTTCACACACGTAAAAGAAATGTATGAAAATTTACGAGGAATATTACATTTGAAATAAAGTATTTTAATATAAGTGAAAATTTTGGTATCATATGAATAACACCATAGGGTATATGGGGTCTTAGTGTTAAATTTGGTCGTTTGTACTATAGGTTCAAAATTTATAGGGTCACGTAGACCTCTTTATTAAATTTGGTCGTATTGATAGAAGCTTTGCAATCTGCAGAGGATCAAAATTTTAAAGTGACCACCTACCAACTTCACAAGATTGTACGTTTCGCCAGACATCAAATCGTGTACCAAAGGCGAGTGAGAATTTCCAACCACTTCACTTTACCATATGCACACATCGATATTGGTCAGCATATAGAAATGGGAAATGTCCAATACCAATATATCATTGTAACTAACATTGCCAAGCGGGAAAGTTGAATCCTAAGAAACCGCCACCATTTAAGTTCGGTGATTCTCAAGTGGAGTGCGATGTTTTGCCTTACGATGACAGTGGTACCGTATGCTGTGACCTCAGTGATTAGGTACCACATCATGGGAATGGTGCTATGACTACTACTACTACTACTACTACTACTACTACTACTACTACTACTACTACTACTACTACTACTACTGCTACTACTACAATACCTTCCATTGTAAGTGATGCTGTAAGGGGTCACACCTGACAGATGCGAAAGCGATGCCTCTCGTTAACGTGGACTCTTTACTGGTTTTCATGATCAGTATCATTCTCCACGTTAAACCTTGTGCCTACATACTAAAGATGGCATCCATGCCTGAGCCAACTACTTCGAATTTCACCGTGCCGGCATCGAAATTGGACTGTGAAAAAAAAAAAAAAAGAATATTCGTTTCCTTTGTCTTAATACTGCGACTTTGAAAGTCGATTCCAGTAGTAGAGGGAAATGAGAGTTTCATCCCACTTTATTTTTTTACCCTCCAAACAAGTATAAATTATAGTCCTAAATTATCCCCCACCCCTTTTTCCAAAATAGTGAAATGAGGGTTTTGGCCCACCACCCCCTCCCACACCTCCTCCCCCACCCCCGCCAAACCCCTCATTTCCCTCTACTACTACTATGTAGACAGATATTTTGTAACCAGACAAAACAACAGGTGTTGGAATGCCATAAGCTATGTCAACAGAAGTGACGAATTTGTTAGAACAGCGTATGTGTGGAATATGATTATTCTAAAGACGGCAAATAGATTTTACCACAATTTTTTTTATCAGATAACAGGATGAAAATTAAACTGTGCATTAGAACGTTTCAGTTAACAAGGTGGAAATTAAACTAGCATTAGAATGAAAATGATATTATTTTATATCTCATTACCAATGATTAATGTTTCAACTGTTGATATTAAAAATAATTCACTATCACGACTATAGATACTAAATTTTACTTTACCGCTCACACAGCGATGGGACTCAAACAAATTTTTCATTTCTGGTTTGTTCAGAGGATACTTTTTGTTGATAAAATATACCCTTGACCGATCGAGATCAATTGTGAGTTTAGTATAGTTTTGTTGGCTAATGGGGCTGTGAAAGGTTTTAAATTCCGCTAGCAACTTTTGATACAATTGTTCGAGATAATTGAAATACTCGCTGTTATCAGATCTGATGAGCGAAAGTTTTAACTTGTCACGTGTTCCATTAAAACATATACCTGATGTTTCATTATTAAATTCAACTGTCAATTGTTTACCGTCCATCATTAGATATTTAATGTTATTATTGTAGCTATTTGTCATTGTCAAATTTTCAAACATTATTTTATAAGTTTAGATAAAATTTTAGTCACAATGAAAATACCCAAAGGCAAATGTATCTACCCCATTTTTACAATAACGTTTGTCATCAAAATTGTACAATCCACGTTTGATAATGACATCTGTTTCGAGTTTATGATGATTAGTTCGAATTGCCATAGCTCTCATAAAACTAACACCGCCATCAAGCGCATACCTATAGTCATCAAATTTCATAAACTTTTTAACAAAATTACGAGGCAGACCTTTGGCTTTTTTCGTTATTTTATTATTGTCTAACAATATGGCATACATTTTGCTGCGTAATCCGATAAAATATTTGATAGCGCTAGAGTTCATTTCATCTTTAAACTTACCAATAACTTTTTTATTTGTGTCGTCATGAAATTTACTGTCACGTGGATAATCGGAAAGATCAAACAGATGTCGATTATTGTACATATCCTGATAGATGTCCTCACATTCGATTTCATATACGAGCGAATCAGTATCAGAAAACAATAATCTACTAGCCGGCCACTGATTTTTAACAAAATTATAATGAAAATCGTACATCAGCCACTTTGATAAATCTAACACAGCAGCTCCAACATAGATCGGCTTATTTAGTTTTAGATTTGTTTTTCTTCTTTGTATCGCAACAAGATTTTCATTAAATATTTTCATGCTCACAAAATCATCGTCTGACACAAGTTTGTTTCTGCGATTGACATCATTAACTATTTCAATATTTACACGTTTCCTAATATTCTCCATCGTCTTACCAAAAACGGAATTGTTCATCAGTTTAAAAAAGTTTTTCTCAAACTCTGTTTTCGCTGCAGCTCTTCTTGAAGTGTTTGAGTTAATATAACCTCTCATCCACGGCGACTGATTAAATTTTAGTACACGATGAACTTTTCTCAACACAAGACCAGCATCGACTGCTTGTTTTAAAACTTTGTAATGCAAAACGTAATTTTTATTATCAAGTAAATTTGGTATTAGTTTCTTGACCATGGAATGTTGCCTTGGTGATGCTAACGCTTGTTGTTCTTTTGATAACAAACTATAATCTATGACCATCGATTCCGCACAGAAAGGGTAATCGTTATGTAATTTGTGTAGCGAATTTGGATAATCAAGATCAACTTCAACGAAATAGGAAACATCGTCGGGTATCTTTTTTTCTGTCTCTGATAGAAATCGATCAACCGTGATCCAATGAAATCCGCTAAAAGGCATTGGTTCTGCCATCGAATACCCGTACAAGTTATTACAATCTAGATAAACTATATACTTCGAAGGAAGGTCAGGGTTATACTGTTTCAGGTATTTGTTGTTTGCTTCAGCATACTTTTTTGTTATCACGCTAATACCACCTCGGATACCTTTTTCGATAAAATTGAACATATCAACATCAGTCAGTAATTCTAACCTTACCTTACTAAACTTTAGCAAAGCATCCCATGACAACCCAGGGGCAGAATAATACCAGCAAGGATCTAGTCCATAATTATTATAACTCACTTCACGAAAACTTTCAAAAACATCTGCTAATAATAACACGTCAATTTTCAGGTATAAATCATGATAATCACCAAAAGTCTCACAATCAAACTCTTTCCAGATATCTTGTGCATACCTGTACTCATCATCAGTTATATTTTCATTTTTAAGTTGTGAGTAAAATTTATCTTTGTCAGGTAAAGATGTTTCATCAAATTTACTCCAGTCGTCGAGGTATTCGTATGGAAAAACTCCTTTTTTAGCTAGTAGATTAAATTTATCTCCAAAACAGTCTCTTAGGTTATCAAATTTACTACAACCTTTCACTAACTCATCTAACGAGGCTGCCATAAACTGCAGGCTGTCAATAAAACGTAATTTACCTAGCGTAACTGACATATACTTTTCAAAATTATTTGGGATGCATTTGATGATGTTATTGAGTTTTAGATGAGATTTTCTATCAAGATCACCAAAAGCTTCTACTATAATATGGCTATCATATCCTCGAAAATTGTGAAGAATAATTGGAATAAAATCTGGAGCATGAAATTTTAAATTACACTGATTATGAGCCGCTCCACGATACTGTCCAGTCAAATGACAATGGTCATGTACTTTTTTGTCATCGTCAAAAGCTTTTTCACAAATATGACAAATTTCTGCTTGCTCGTGAGTGGATTCTTGTTGAGGTGTTAATTTTAACATTGGCGTTACTTTTTTCAAACGATAAGTAATATTATCAACTTCGTTAATCAACTGCTTGAGAAGCCAAACAGCTGGATTTTTACCTCGATATAATTTGATTGGTTTAGATAATCTCGAATCAGTACAACAAACTACCTTGTACGCTACTCCACACGGAACATGATTTTGAACTTTTCTTGTACTTGATTGATTAGGATTATTTTCTACACCAAGTACAGGTTGAAGTAAACACTCAAAATCAGCTTATATAACGAAAGGAATTTTTAGTTTGTGATTATGATGGACAAACTGTAACACACTATCTCCCTTAGATGGCATTGTTATTCTTTGCACATCACTACAGTACTGCAAATGCTTTTGTAATGTTTCATTGTTAGTACAACCATGCAAGCAGCGGTAACAAAAGAACTTTTTGTTCCTATTTTTATTATACTGTTTACCAACTAGTCCGTTAAAGTTTTTAATCCAAACGTAATGGTTTTTGTAATACAGTAAATTTATAGTCGATTGTGAAGCTTTTTTTGAAATATATCTCGGGCATACATCCTCTTTTTCATATAGTCCGAAAACGTTAATTGAAACATTATTTTGCTTTTCAAATTTTGGTATTTGATTTTCTGCCACAGGAAAGTTAATATCTTTAAAATTTAATCTAGACACGTGACTGATATATTTTTCAACGCGATCAGCGTGTTTTTCTGCTGGAAATAGTGCGGAAAGAACAGCCCATTGGAAACATTTGTTATCTACGTTTTTGATGTTTATACAACATCTTTTACTTTTTATTTTTGGTGGCAGGTCGATGTATGAACTACCTCGTAATGCGTTATATTTCATCGTGTGAAACAATATTTCTTTAATCATTTCAAACTTCCAACCTGAACCTAATTGAGTGAATTCCTCTATTTTTTTCCAGATTTCTTGGTGTATTTCATCAGATAGTGATAACAGATCAGTCCCAAGCAAAACACGTCTTGATTTTGCGTTCATATAAGGTTCTGCAATTTCCTTGTTAGTTAATTCTTCCGTTATAACTAACTTTCAAAATATAACATGATATTGCACAAATAATCTGATACTTTTGTGTTTTTCAAGCTCACGTTTTACAGTTGTCTGTAGTAGGTGGTAAAGATTTGTTGTAGTAAAATTTACTAAAACAATTTGATTATCAAACTGATAACTATTATCAAAACCTGCAAAAGCAGTCACTATTTTATTAGGTTCTCCCATAAAGCTTTTCTTAGCTATATCACGTAATTTTAACATTATTATATTATAATGTATTATCTAATTAATAGTTTTTTCACACTGCGCATGCGCTAAAAATCAATTGAAGATAAAAAATCTCCTATAATATAATGACAGCAAATCTAACAAACACATGTGAGCAAGAAACATATCAAGTTCACCCAAAGTATAACTTTATCTCACACTGCGCATGCGCTAAAAATCAATTGAAGATAAAAAAATCGCCTATAATATAATGACAGTAAATCTAACAAACACATGTGAGCAAGAAATATATCAAGTTTACCCAAAGTATAACTTTATCTCACACTGCGCATGCGCTAAAAATCAATTAAAGATAAAAAAAATCGCCTATAATATAATGACAGTAAATCAGACAAGTGCATGTGAGCAAGAAGCATATCAAATTCACCCAAAGTATAACTTATACGCTGGAAATGTATTAGGTTCGGTTATTAACATCAAAACTAGAATATCTGTTGGCAAATTAACGTCAGCGGGTTTTACGATTAGTGTAAAGGGAGATAATGCTGAGAGGATTGCAATGTTTAGAAAAGATTTTATTTACACGTTGCTCTGCGATGATATTCTAGAGGGACTGCGTGTATATCATTATAACGGTAAAGTCACTGATGACAACATTGAAAACTTATCCTTACAAGATGAGTTTCAGCCACATCCTGTCTTTGATTTATACGAGGCTAACGATCGCGGTATTATTAGAAACAGAAAAACTAAAAAAGTTCTTGGTACTATGAACAATATGGGATATATCAAAGTAACTGTTAGAGGAACATCGCCGAATCAAGTTAATTATTATGGTCATAGGTTTGTTTACGAGGTGTTCAACGGATCTATACCCAATGGTCTTGTTATTAATCACATCAATAACGTAAAAACTGATAATCGATTGAGAAATCTGGAGCTAGTGACCCAGCAGGAAAATGTGAGAAAAGGACGAGGTGGTGGTATTAATTTTAGATGCCCAATAAAACCTGTTATTTCAAAAAACCTCGAAACGGATGAGGAGATTGAATTTAAATCGATTACAGCTGCGGCGAAATATTATAAGATAAATTCCAGAACAATAAAATTTATAGCCGATGGAGTAACAAAATCAGCTTTTTCAAGAGAATACGATGCTAGGATTGGTTTTAGATATGATGATCAATAATATTTTGTAATTCGGTTTTAGTCAAGCAATGATGAGCAAATGCTATGATATCATCGTGATTAAATTTTAGTGTCGTTACTGCACTTTCATTAATTTTATTTTTTTCTGCTTCTGTTAGTAATATTTTATGAGAATCACCTTGCATTACAATAACATCAACACTATAACCCAACAAACATTTTCTTACCGCTTCGGCTAGTTCGTTGTAATTTACTATATTAACTTTTTGGTGATATTTTATCTCATCAGTCATCTTATAATAATAAATTAGATAAAAATATATTATAATAATGGACTTGATGAAACGACTCGCTGAACTCTACGAAGAAGATACTAGCGACAAAGTCACCAGCGACAAAGTCACCAGCGACAAAGTCACCAGCGATAAGGTCACATTTTCCAAAGATTTTATAGACAAATTTATTGGTTATAGTGAAGATGATATTTTGTATAACAATGAATCTGATGATGATGGTGAAATAGTCACTGTTGCTGACAGATCAAATTACAGCAGATCAACAACTAAACGGTATAATGTCAAGTATCACATTGCTAAACAAATAATAAAATTTAATTTTACCGTTGCCGAACAACAACTGTTTTGACAGCTAATCAAACCTTTCTTAAATATCAAGATTCCAGGCCGACAGAAAAATATCAAATTCGATTTCATATTCCTTAAAATTTTTAATCTAATGACGATCTCTAACGATCGTAAGCAGTATCTAATATCGTTATGTAAACCAGTAAAATGTAAATCTGTCAAACAAAAGTATGAGTTAATTTATAATAGCATTATATCATAACCTGCTTAGTTGGGATCCAACTGTTAAATTTATCGCTATACCCACGCCATTTGACTAAACTTTTATCCCCTTTTTTTCTAATCACTTTCTCGATAACAAAAACATCCTGCTCAGTTTTCTGTAGTTCTTGTTCATAAAAACTACCTACGATCGGTTCCCCTGCCAGATCTTTTAAAACGTACGTTACAGGTACTGTTAGAAGTACCTTATCAACTACAAATACTTCTTCGCTCCAGTTTGGAATAAATCCTTTTGCAAATACCTTTTTCATCAAAGAAATTCTAACTTTATCACCAACATTAAATTTATGTTTGCGGTACATGTTTTCATTTGCTAATATCGGATTTTTAACAGCTTTTTTAGGTGTCATTTTGATGGTTCGATGTTTCGTGTTATTATATTCACCTACAATTTGAGAAAGGTCATCGATGTACCTGTTGGTGTTTTTAGCTGTCATATGTTTGTGTAATTTTTCGTTTAGCGTGCGATTAAATCTCTCGACAACAACGCTTTTACCCTCGTTTCCTGTAACATATTTTTTTATATTATTTTGTTCTAGAAACTGTTCAAACTTTTTGTTAAAAAACTCGGCTCCGTGATCAGTCCAGATTTTATTTGGTTTTCTTTTTACACTCGTTATTATTTTTCTTAGCGCATCAGTCATTGAAGTCCCTGTCTTATCCGAAACAGGTACACTGAAAGCATATTTGCTAAAAACATCTATAACATTAAACAAATACCTTTTTGGAGCGCCATCAGCGCCAACATTAAACTGAGCTAGATTAGATACATCCACCAAATCTATTGCCCAGATATCATCTACACCATTAGCGACAACTTTACGTCGTGGAAACTTTTTTTTTTAGGTCTGTGCATCTCGACTGCAAGATCATCGTATACTTTTTTCCAAGTCGAGACTCCCCGAGTCCGAGTTTATATTTTGCTCCAATCATTCCCTGAACAAATTTTCTATCAAAACGTTCTCGTAGATTTATTGGCTTCATATCACGTAATTCGTCTAACATTACTTTATCACAATCTAATTTTGAGTTTTCATGATCACGATAACAGATATTATGACGCATTGCTATTGCATCCACTTGATTATAAGGCTCTTGGCCTGGCAACGGATTGTCGTTTTCATCTAGTTGTTGGTCTAGCGGATTCCACGGACCAGTATACCGATGACCTGGCAATGTCCAACCGCCTTTTGGTTTTGGCAATTTTCCAATAATTTTATGTATATCTATACCTGACCCTATTATTTCTCTGTTGTTACAATATTCACAGTATGCGACAATTTTATTTTGTTCAAGACACAAATCTCTGTCAGAATCACAGTTGCATATCATTCTATATTTTTATTCGTCGACTAAAATAATATTAGGATAACCAGATCCTAGCGACGTCGCTGGAGACACTATCGCTGGGGATGTCGCTGGAGATACTATCGCTGGGGACGTTTTCTTTAAAAATGTATTTTTTCTTTTTCCACAGACTACACAAATACTTTTTAATATTATCCTGTTGTTTTTTGTTTTTTCTGTTGCTTCATTAATATTTTCTGTTTTAGTTCTACACTTGAGACAGTATGTTGACATTATTATACTTGTAAGTTTAGATAAAATTAATTGCGATCTCATCATTAGCGTGAGAAGGTTGCTTGTCAAACTGTAAAATAAATTTTAAAAAATTAACATTTCTGCTCATCTGTTGGATAAACATAATACAATAATATCCACAAGCAGATGTTCCAACAGGTTGGAGTTGATTTGATGAATAATATATCTTTTTAAATTTTTTGTTCATATACTTTTTTTATTACATCGCTTGGAGGAAGTCCAAACGAGTCAAAATAATTATTATTATAAACTGCTACCCAATGTGTGCCGGATCCGTCATTGAAATCTTGTATATTAATAACACACGAACTTACAGCTGATGGTGATTTTATTGCTTCGAGCTCATCTTTAGAATAAACTCCGTGAAATCCAGGAACCGCTTTTAACTTATCAATAATATCAAAATTACTCAACGGGGTCGACGAGTTACTGGTAATGTTAGACCACGTCCGATTCCTAAAAGATTTGGCAGCAGACTTCCCGCTAGTCCCGCCAAAAGTGGAGCGAACGGAATAATTCCTCCTTGTTTTTGTTTGATTGCATATACATTTGCATTTTAGTGTTGGCGATTTTGTTTTTGTTGTTGGTGATTTTGTTTTTGTTGTTTTCTTTTTTTTTGTTGTTGGTGATTTTTTTTTCTTTTGTGGCATTATAATATATTATTTACATAAAATTTACAATTTTTTTATTCCACTTCCACGAATGATACCATTACCTGCGACTGCTTTCTTCGTTGCGCCAGATATTGCTCCAGACGCTGCTGCTAGTCCTAATGTTACCAACACCGGTAAAAGTTTAGGTATTATTCTGCTAGCTAATACTGATAATGCTGGACCAAGAAAACCACCTTCTTTTGCCATCGCTGTCATTTGTGCAGCACTCAAATTTAAAACAAAAGTTTTTTTACGATCATACTTCTTTACTTGATTTTTTGTTAGCATTAATTTTGTTAAAACACCATCAGAAATATTAGGATTGATTTTTAATGATACCTGTTCTCGCTTTGCAATAGCAGCTACTAATTTTTTACCTTGGCCATCAGTCAAATACACTTCTTTTACAATATACCTTGCCATTTTATATAACAACTGTAGATTAAACTTGAACTGTCATTTTACCTCCAATAGAATCTACCGTGATAAATCTATCACTAATCCCTAATGCGTATACGTACAACGGCGCTACTGGAACCGCCCCAAGTGTCCAGGTAATTTCAATATCCGCTGTGCTGTCTACAGCTCGCTCGTTATGTTTACTAACATCAAAATGAAATATAGGATAATGCGTACGAAATTCCTCTGCTGATATTTGAGTTCCATCTTCAGCATCTTGATATTTTTGCATTGCGTCAAGCAGGTACATGTACGGTCGAGAAATATTTTTATTAACATCATCAGCAAAATTGCACTCGATAGCTCGTTCTGGATATTGCTTTGAATTTAATCTAGTGTATATTCGTCTGACATCAGCGTGGTCAAATATTGCATTATTTTGTTGTTGGTTTCCTCGTCGAGCGTGCTGTTGAAATACGACAAAGATATTTCTCGGCAGTTGTTTGCTTGATGTTGTTGTGACCCTCCATGTGTAGTCAGTAGTATTTGGAACCGCCGTCTGATATATTTTATGCTGCTTAAAGTAAATTCTATTCGTATGCTTATCAAGCGTACTATTTAATTCTGACATTTTAGTGATTGATGGTGTTATACGTGGCATCCACAAAGCGAGTTTGTTTATGATAAACTGTACATCAGCCCCTCCAGATCTAAACAAGCAATCGTTTTGGTCTGCTCGATCTAAAATAAGCGTATGTTTTACTCCGCGAAATACTTTATCATAATCGCGACAAAAGCCGAAAATTGTGCTTAGCGGAAGCATCATTGTAATTTGACGTGATCCTGCTGCAAGTTTTCTTCGCCTAGCAAAGCCTTCGTTATAACGTGGATTTCTCACGTCAAGTGTGTTAAGAAGTAAATTTAACATTGCAGTACCGTCTGCAGCTGCTCCTGGTGGCGTTATATTTAGATTATTAAAAGCTGCTGTAAGAGAAACTCTTATGGCGTTTGCATTAGCATCTGCAGCAGGTGCGACAATATATAGTGCAGCAGCATTAGCAATGAGAAAATTTCTCACAATTACAGCATTTTCATCAGCATTAGCTCCATGTACTATAGCGCCTCTCTTTAAAAATTCAGTTGATTAAGCTATACCCCGTCCAGTATCTTTAAACCACATCATATTAGTTGCAGTTGATCTCGAGTAATCGTCGGAAAACGAAATAATATTTAAAATTGTACTTGCAACTTGTAGATGACTTGAAATATCTTCTATAGTTTGATTGGCCAGTTGATATCTAGCACTTTTGAATAAACACCAGCCGTTATTTATAAGAGCTACTTCTGTTCCAACTGCAAATGCAGCAGGTGGATTGGCTACTGTCATAATCTGACCACGAACTTCTAACATAGCCTTATGTGGCAGTAGAAATACATCTTCGTCTCTGGTGTTAAAGGTTCTAATACCAGTTTTTTTTTGGTTCGTTAGAATTTTCATCAAGGTACTCAACAAACTCGAATTCTGTCACATCGTTGTCGATGTCATAAGTTTCTGTTAAGTCGAGATAATTTTTAACAGACATTTTATTTTATTAGATTATACAAAATTTTATTGCGGCACTGTTACTTTAGATATTAATTTTTGTATGATCTGCTCGCCCTTTGGTGATAATATTTTTTTTGTTGTTGTTATCATAGCTTTTTGAGTTTCTTTTGTTGGAGCGATTTCTGAGATAACTTGTTTTATTTCAGATGCAGTCGGTGGATCACCTTTTATTTTATCAGCTATTTTTTGTCCCACCGCAGTCCCAGCGGCAGATGCAGCCCCAGTTGCAAAAGCTTTACCAGCGTCAATAGCAATTGGTGCAACTTTACGTGCTAGCCCTGGAATACCTTCAATAACTTTAGTGAATATATTTCCAAAAAATCCTCCTACTATTTTTCTTCGATAAACTTTTTTTCTTTGTTTCATTATATTTGTTGTTTCATAATTTTTACTTTTGCTCGCGTAGATGTAAATAATAAGTTACAACTTCATTACTAACATGTAACTGTCTTCCTGATTGATCTGTCAACTGCATCCTTATACTTGATATTTGATCTTCAACGTTTAAAGGATAATATATACTATATCGTGGAGTTATTTGCATGAGAGAACCTGGCGGGACTTCTGGTGAGAAACTGTAAATCGTTTGACCTTTGCTACCTTTTGATGTATAAGAGCCAGAAGCAATAGAACAATTTACTAATATTGTATTTACTTCTGTTATATTTGCTGGCAGTTCACTGTCATATGTAATAGGCTGATCAAGTGCAGTGTAAGTTTTTTCAGTAAATCCTAACAGTTGTGCAATACTTCTTTCTCTTGGTTCAAGATTGATTACTATATTTTTCAAAGTTATCCTAGTTCGCAATGTGTTATAATTTGCTGCTAATTCAAAATTATCAGCCACACCGTCAGCTTTTGTTATGAGCTCTTTGATTGTCTTGTTGAGATCTTCAATATTATAAGCTCCTTGCGGAATTTTTATTTTTTTTTTTGTTGTAGATATTGGAGATGTTGTAATCATAGTAAAATACATTTCATCGTTAACATCATTTTTCACGTTAGGTATAGCATTCCAGCAAGTACAAGAAATTAATCCAATTTCATATTGTTTTGTAGGATCTAGTTGGATAGGTGGAATATAATTTACTGAAAAATTTGCGCTATCTTCTGTAGACTCGTTAGAGTTTAGTAATAATGTTGTTTGCATTCCTTTAATATTATATCATTTTACAAAATTAAGTCGCCGCGATTAAGTCGCGGTGTAAAGTTTCATATTCGTCAGATGTTAATAATTCACTCGATCTTAGATGATCAAGTATGTCAATGAGTTCATTATAAAGTTCAACACTAACATTCCCAGCTTCCTTTGATGATATTAATAACATTAATCTACCTATCATTTCAGTAGTTGAAGTAAATACCTTTACACCAGTTCGTGTTTTTTCTTTTCTATATTTTTCTACACGAGATTTATTGAGTTTATCAAATTTTCTTTTAAAACTCCACCCTTTACCAAAAGGGTTTGCTCTACTATTTTCTGCTGTTTTTTTAAACGTGAGAGCAATGACACCGTTTCTCATTCTTTCATAAAGTGGAATCATATTATTAATCTCTGTAATCATGTTTAATTCATCTTTAGCAGCAGCTCCGTCATTAAATATTACATCTAATTTATCGATTAATGCTTGATATTCTGCATCAGTCCACTTGCTTATATCATCAATACCCCTTATATTTTCTTTGTTTAAAAAATCATCATATTCACTACCTTTTATCTCATCATTTGCTCTTTTTGTAAAATAAAGTCTTTGATCTCCAACTTCCATAAACTTTACAGTAAGCTCACCAACTCTTTGTTGCTCCTCTTTGATATCTTTTATATCTCCTGATAAACTTGTTATAATATTTGTTATTCCTTGCGTTGTTAACTCTGCTCATCTTCGCTCAAGTTCCAGTGGATTGTTTATCAATCGATCTGTTTCAGCTTGTCTAACCGCAGGATCAGCTATATTTGCTGTAAGTGCCTCAATCATTTTTCTTTTTTCTTCATCAGATCTAGTAACAAGTTTTGCAGCAGCTGCTTCCTGTTGTTCTCTAACAATTCCAACCAAACCTTTTTCCTGTAGTTGTTTAAGTTCTTCTTCTGACAGTGGATTAGTTTCAGGTTGTTTACCTAATAATGCTTCAGTAACCGGCTTGAAAATTGTAGCTGTTGTTTCTGTAGCAGTTACTTGCCCACGTCGCGCTTCTTGCACTTTTTGCTTAAGTGATGCCTGAGATTGAGCAAGTTTTTTTAGGTCTTCTATGTGTTGTCTGTATCTTGCTCGTTTGTCCATTATTATAATTATAAATTTTATAAAATTGAAACGCTTTACTGTAAGTAAGTGTCAATACAACAGCGAAACATTTTAGTTGGATCATTTGTAAGTTTATCAAACAAGAAAAAGTTAAAGTTATCTTTTGTAGCATTACGGTAAAGTTCAATAAACTTATCTTTTGTCACGCCACCGCATTGCTCGCTTGCAATATTTCTAACGTCAACATTATCCAGTCCTGGAAATAAAATAAAACAACCCGTATTTCGCCTAATAAACCTGTCAACATTATAAAATCCTTGAGCGAGATAAATAGAATTACACTGTTTGTTACGTGACAGTGAGAAATATGATCTTATTTTGTTCATCTCCATGTTATTTAGCGGAATATCATCAAAAACTACTATCTTATGTTCATATGCATCAAGTTGATTGACTGGAATAAGATCTTCTGGCTGCCTAATTATAAAAAAATCTTCGCCAGCTTTAAGATCATCACGAAGTTTTTCATTATACTCACTTAATAACTCATATTTATCTTGCTGTGGATTGATTGTGTAAATATAAACTCTATCGTAGTTAAAATTATCACCAAAAAGCAAGTTCATAAGTAAATTTGTTTTCCCCGATCCAGTTCGCCCAACAATAAGATAATGACAATCAGGAAGTTCATTGTTATGTTTATGCTTCACTAGTCTCTCTGTATCAAAGTTTAATATCGACGATTTTGCCATTTTATATAATATTAAACTAGTGTTGATAATTTTATCTAGGACAGTAAATAATGAGTTATTATACAAAATTTGGAACATTATTAGGAGATTTATCCACAGGTGACTTATCCAAATATGCAACTCTTGATCGACTCAAAAATGAAATCAATAATTTACTAAATCTTACCAGCGTAGATCCAGATGAAGTCGTCATTTTCCAGGACAAAGAAGGACGATTAAAGACGAGTAACGTAAAACTGTCAGATGTAGTTGTACGAAATCCAAGTGGGAATATTGTTATGACACAAAACAAGATTACAGATCTTGGAAACCCAACTGAGGATGGGGATGCTGTCACTAAAAAATACGTCAATGATTGGGACGCTTCAATTACTAATGAAATCACAGCGCTCAAAACTGATTTTACCAGTCACGTGAACATATTTTTAAGTTTTCGCAGAAACATAAACAAAATTAGAGATGAATTTTTTGGAAATCCATCAAATGTTAGCATTACACTCGCTAATATTAACACAAATCTCAATGATATTAACACAAAACTCAATGATATTATTAGTGGAATTCCTAATATTGTTGAGAAAACAAATATGATTAAAATACCTCACAAACAGATTAAAATTATTGTGTATACTGTTGCATCTGGTTTTACTAGGTGGACACCAAAATATAATTCTATTGAATATATTGCAGAAGTTACCGGTGTGTATAGATTGTCAGTGCTTAGCAGTGCAAAGTTTAGAATATCTCCCAAATATCCATCTCATCTTCTAAATAATGACTCATCTGGAGTATTATCTGTAATAATAAACCAAAATTCTGAACAAGAATTTGTACTTGAACCAGTTGATAAAACTTTACAATTAGCGAATTTTCTCTGGTGTTTGGAATTTATAGTTGAACAAAAATCTTTTATTTTGATTACCCAAACATAGGACTATGTAAACTAATATTATAATGAAAAGAAGTATAGTTGATTTCAATCATATTTCAAAAGATATTCCAAAACAAGATGTAGACGCATTAATACAATATTATAAATATTATCATAAAAAACTTTGGTGTGTGAAAAAATGTTACAAATACTACAACAAGATCCTTCGAGTAATATCTTATCTACCCTTGTTAATGACCAGTTCTGGTATAATTTCAAGTGGGGTATCATTAAATCCTTTTTTGTTAATCATATCCGCTATTGGTGTTTCACTTACAGCGGCGTGTAAAAAAGTAGAACCAAGACTTTTGATAAAGAAGCACCGTTGTTTAACATCAATTAAAACTTACAAGAAACTACTTGATCAGATCCGGTCTTACCTACGAGGAGTTAAATATAATATGGATGATTTATTACGTGAATTTCGTATTATTGACAATATGTTAACAGACATTCTACCAATGAGGGTTAGCAAGTATGAAAAAAAAATATCACAAAAAATATGAGTAACATAAAATTTTATCTAAACTTAAGATATAATATAACTAAAATAATATCATTTTCATTCTAATGCTAGTTTAATTTCCACCTTGTTAACTGAAACGTTCTAATGCACAGTTTAATTTTCATCCTGTTATCTGATAAAAAATTTGTGGTAAAATCTATTTGCCGTCTTTAGAATAATCATATTCCACACATACGCTGTTCTAACAAATTCGTCACTTCTGTTGACATAGCTTATGGCATTCCAACACCTGTTGTTTTGTCTGGTTACAAAATATCTGTCTACATAGTAGTAGTAGAGGGAAATGAGGGGTTTGGCGGGGGTGGGGGTTGGAGGTGTGGGAGGGGGTGGTAGGCCAAAACCCTCATTTCACTATTTTGGAAAAAGGGGTTGGGGATAATTTAGGACTATAATTTATACTTGTTTGGAGGGTAAAAAAATAAAGTGGGATGAAATCCTCATTTCCCTCTACTACTATTCCAAACTTTTCAAGGACCAACTTCCTAAGGTTTAGTCAAAGCTGGATTGATCTACTTGGGCAAAGGTTATAAACTCCAGTGCGTCCATTGCGATATGTCACTTCACAGGTGTGAGCAGAAAGATTCCGCTTACATACTTGATGGTCTCCACGCTGTCACTACCTACCTGCCTCAGTAAACTCTTGATGGATACTTTACAAAAGAACACGTGTGCTTTGCCTGTGGAATTGAGAGAACGGATTTACTGAGAGTTTGTCAAAATACAAGCCAAACGCAAAGAACAATTGCATCCATTACGTCACAGATGTTGTGAACACTGGTACCTGTATGCTATAAGAGGACTGGTTCATTTCAAAGTGTTCCAATGGTCAGATATTGATGAATCACACGAGATTCAGAAAGCTTGGATGCTACTCAATCTACTTACAAGATGACCATAGTACACCAAATTCCAAAGAAAGAGTTAGAGGGTTACCAAAATCTTTAAAATCTTTCACCGTGCCCACATCGATATGGGACTGTGAAAGAAGAATTTTCGTTTTCTAGAACACCACACCTTCGCCACCAAAAATGTTGTGCACTGTCTTGTTTAAATTCCACATTCATCGTTTTTATGTGTATTTTATCGATGTACTTAAACATTTGACTTTCATATATGTTTGTCTTTCGTCTTCAATTTTAAAAAATATTTTTAAAAAAACGTATCCTGAAGAAAGAATAAAATCACATGTCTTGTCTGTCTTTGTTTCAAAAGTTTCATTCCCTTCACTATGACAATCTTTGCTGGATCTTCTCCTTCTTCATCCACTTTCAAAGTCATCGACAGAGACTTGAATCGTGCTAATAGAGAGTCTTAAATCCTTATTCATCCCTTTAACATGTTAACTTCTGGACCATGCGCTTCATGCAAAACCGAATTTGTGAAACGTTTTTTCGGACGTCCACCTCAACGTATCGTGTGGTGTTGCAAAGTGTGACAATCGGCGTATAGTCTCTGCGAGAAGGTCGAGGAGATGCCATCGTGTTTGTGGAAGGCATTCCTGGCGAAGACGTCGGGATCGTGTCTGACCCCAGGCAAACTCACCTGGTCAACTTAGAAGACATAATCGGAGAAGACGAAGAAGAAATTGAACTGCGGTTTACGCGAAAAGGGCATAATCGTAATGTCAGTGTCATTTACATAACACCTAATTTTGTTTTATCAAAGTAAACTTCATCGCATCATCAATCGCAATGCTCACTGCTTGGTTTTATATAAAAGCCATAGAAATAAATTGCAAGTGCAAGTCTTAGCCAAACAGTTAGGATTTCCTTGGTTGACACATGCGTATGACGATGCCACTCGGACCCCTCACGCCTATTTACACCTAGATTTAAATCCCGCTACTTGCGATTATTTGCGATTTCGTACCTAACTCTTTCATCAGTGATGCCAAGACGGAGGGTCTGTCATGTACACGTCCCCGTCGACTTAAAAAACTTTTTAAAAACTTCGGATACTTTTGGTATGTCTCACACATTGTCAACATCCTTCGGTCTCATCTTCCCCGTCAAATCTATTTGTGTCTTGCACGGCATCAGTCGCGAAAAAAATCAAATTAAAAAACAAATACTTACTCGTGTCTTAGAAGCCAGTCTCAGAGAAGTCTTACGATGGTTTGCAGTGACAGCTTGTAAATTACTGCAAGGTATCATTCACATTCTATATCAAATTTATCATTCACATTCTATATCAAATTAAACCAAACGTTTTTTTTTTTTTTAAAGAAGCATTTAAAGTAGCCATAATGCAACTGGCAAATCACCATATCGACACATAAACCAAAATTGAATTCATTCTGAAACTTGGAGGCATCGGTTCTCTAGGAGGTGTCATCATTCGCCCCCTCTTAAAATGGGATCCCAATGTACCCAAAGTCCTCCTCATGTAAAAAGCTACTCCCCGTCCCAAACATACCCAGAAGAAAAGGAGCAGAGGTGTCAAGACCAGGTAACAACCCCAGAAAAGCAAATGCCCCTAGAAATACCACAGACTACAGCTTTTGCCCGCAAGAGAAGCACTTCGACCAAGACGCAACCTTAGATCCCCCAACAGCACCTTCAGCAACGATGACCGCGTCTCTAGTAGTTTCAGGTTCTTCCATTTCTCCATCGCTGATGATGTCAGTCAAACCCAATTTGACATCCATCTTTCCAAATTTGACGAAAAAATGGAAACCCGTGTCTCCAGGAACTTTTCCTTCAGCGGTGACACCATCCACATCTTCAGCTGCTGAGGCAGGAGAGATCGGGCATGTTACAGAGTTTACTGGATTCATATAAGCAGGAACTGACCCAATTTAGTCGGCTGAGAACTCTTCCACGACGCTTGATTCCTGCAAAGAAAATTACACTATGGACCAATAATAAGTGGCAACGCATTCCACTATTAAAAAAAAGAATTGGGGTAAACGGCGGGAGTTTTTGTGCCAAAAGATGTCACCTAAAATAAGTGCGCAGAACCAATATCGTCGTTTTTCTGTCCAGAAAGGAAAAGAATAAAGAAAAGGATAGTCTCGTCCGTTGAGCACACATCAGAAAAACGCTTAGCCAAGCACCGACGTCTATCCCTGAAAACACGCCATCGTCCAAAAGAAAAAGAGGAGCAACAATAGAGAAGGATTTTTTGGCGCTGAAATGTTAAAATGTATGCTCAAACAGTCTAGTCAATCAAACTTTATCCAAGAATACATTCCCCATAAATGAAATAAAAAGACGCATGTGAACCAATGGTCTTCAGTGTAGTGTTTGCTCCTAAACCAAAAAGATTTTTCCTAAAAGAAGTGCATAGCACCATCACCGTCGTTCTCATGTCCAAAAAGGAAACGGAAAAAGAAAAGGGCAGTCTCGTCGTTTGAAACCGTATCCGTAAAAACGTTTAGCAAGCATCTATGTCTACCGCCAAAATGGGGAGGAATTTCTGGCGATATAGAAAAAAAAAAGGTCGTCACATTTTAGACGAAGCCATAGTCAAACAGATCGTTAAAAGGACTGGTTATAAACCCTTCGAATTACTCTAAAAATATGATAAACGGACGGATGTGTGCCAAGTTATCGACGTCAGTGTGTGTGTGTGTGTGTGTGTGTGTGTGTGTGTGTGTGTGTGTGTGTGTGTGTGTGTGTGTGTGTGTGCCCGAGACAATAAAAAATGTCACACCCCAGAAGTCATCCCTCTTTTAGCACCAAATGAAAGAAAAGTAAAAGTCTGCTTCCGCGTTTAGCCAAACATTCGGATGTGTTGTTCCTCCTGTCCAAAGCCCTCCACCAATGCGAAAACAACTCATTCAAACAGCCTCCAAAGACGTAATCGATAGCGTGTTTTAATGTTGTCTGAATGTCTTGAAAAGAACGATACCTTTGTATCAACATTAGAAAGAATGCTTAGCGAAGCATCGGCACGTTCTTCGCCAAATGGTCTGAAAGAAAATACCGACCAGTCAACAGAAAAAGATGTTGGCACAACGCGGAGGATTTGTTCACCTATAATTAGCACCCATACATACAGCGACATTGACACCACTGATTACAGAACTCGTGGAAGCTACTGCTTCACAAATGGACCAAACATAAAACAGATCAAAAAGATACAACTGTTTTCTGGGGTGAAGACATTTTACACGTGACCTTTGGATTCTGATGGGAGGACAAAAATTGACTTAAGTACCCTCCAAACGTAATAGATGCAATACCATCGTTGGCAAGAAAAAGAAACTGCGCATTCACCTCCCAATCCTCGTTTGACCGAGATGTCCCAGTTACAACACGAATTGAAATGGTTGATGGATCCTAGAGATTTGTCATAAACGGAAAAATTACCACGGTACGGTAAAGCGTTTCAACGAATTCTAGTATTTCACCAGAAGCTTTAGACTACGAAGCTCGACCGACTCTGAAAGATTTTAAAACCTTGATTAAAAGTTCATCACCACTACTACCAACACCTCAGTGACCAGGACAGAAAGAAGAAAAGAAGAGTTTTAAACTCCACCAGAAAAATTACGCATTCTTCCTCAGAGGAGAAAAGGTTAAGACAGAATTTAAACTGGAACTGATTGCTCCTGTTCAGTCCTCCTCCTCGGCATAACTGGGCGGCATGAAGTCTGCTGGTCGCAAATGGTTTGGTGCTGGTGTCAAATAGTTTGGTGCGAGTCTCTCTCTCTCTCTCTCTCTCTCTCTCTCTCTCTCTCTCTCTCTCTCTCTCTCTCTCTCTCTCTCTCTCTCTCTCTCTCTCTCTCTCGTGCATCATAACACCTATATTAATGATATAAATCCACCACTTATTATGATGAGAATCGTATCATAATATTCTTCTCATTCCTGCTATGAGAAGAAAACACTAGCATCTTTAAGAAATGCCCTGGCCCATGACAAGAAAAGGAAAAGAAATTTCGGCTCTCTTAAAGATAAGGTGTTACGCACAACCGTGTAAATACGGCTATATTCCTTGTGGAAAGCTCGGCAATACGGAGGTACCGTATCCTGCAATGATACAAGCCGCTTGAGTTCTGACGAAACGGAATAATTTTTTATTGAAACACTCAGCATACGAAATTACATTCCAATATCAATCTGCACAAACTTAAATTATATATATATATGTATATATATATATATAGATATATATATATATCTATATATATATATATATATATATATATATATATATATATATATATATATATATATATTGCGATATGCCTTCACTTACCAACATCATTCATTTGTACAATTTCTGCTTTTTATAATATCATTCAGATAATTAAATATCGAATAAATTCACGATAGCCAAAGAATTTAAAATTCAGTATTTCAGACTAATACCGGAATCATTTAATAGAATTATATTTTACTGAATTTAATCTAAAATACAAACAGTTTAAGCTCTACTATTTTAAGAGTATCTCATTTCTGAATTAATTATTACTGATTATGAAGTTGGTAGCGAACGTCGCCCTTTACAATAATCATTTATAAACATTACAAGTAAATACAAGTTCTTTAAACGATTAAACTTTCTAATACATGATATTAAAGAATAGTACAGAATTATTAAAATAATCCAATGTTGTAAATGTACTGATCTTAGACTCAAATCTTACTTAACATCCAAGGAGGACATGAATTTGGAGATATCTTTAAATCAGTTGTTCGTACGATAGCACTCATCTTAAAAACAATGGTCACTCGTATGCAGCTAAAACTCATTGGAGAGCATTTCTCTAAAACGCACTCATACACCAACAAAGTCCTAAAACGGCCTCACAACAGTAGGAACAATTATGTTGACTCAAATAGGACCTCCTCTGTCACTTATACACCCTGATAAGTGCATTAATTTCTCCTATATGCTACAACAAGGACAGGCAAAAAGAGATGTCAATACCCTTCAAACTCTGTGGACAGAAAAAGAAACAGACAAAGAAGAACAGATGTCCAAGAACTTGACGGATTTGATTATTACAAAAGATAAAGACACACCGAGATCTCGCCAAAGTTCCAGGTCAAAATTGTATCTGTTCGTGGATCTCAATAGCAATTAATTGTACCTGAAAGTCAATTTGTTCAAAATGGACAATACAAATCAAGGAGACGATGCCAGCATAGCTGCCGTCAACAATTTCACGTATTCGGTGTTCAACGAAGTGGATTTGTACTTGAATACCAAACTAATGAACAGAACCGTAAACACTTGCCTTTCCCTAGAGTGCATGGAAATTCTCGTGACGTACGAAAAATAAGCCAATAACACAAACATGGATACTTCATTGGTGTGGAAACTTGATAGATTCGACAAGTTGAACGACAAGGGATTGATTGCAGATAATGATGCGGACCATAATATTGGAAATGATGGATTGTTTGCCTCTATATGTGTTTGAAAGAAACATATCTTGAATAGAGTCAACGCACGGATGAAATTGAATTTGAAGCAGTAGTAAGATTAATTTAATGGCTAATGCTAACTAGCACAAAACGAAGATCATAGATCCAACCATTACCTTCGACGTGTGGTGGTCTTACCTGAAGTGGGATACGACATAAGTCAGACTCCGACAACAACGATAACTACCTACAACTTAGACGAGTGGAAGTGAAAATTGTACACCATTGCCTCTGGGCTTTGATTCTGGATAAAAGGTAATGTGTTCCTAGGTCAGTTAACAAAACTTTGCTAATCGGCAACGTTAACAATGAAGCCCTTAATCAAGTTATAGATCAAAATCCTTACAATTTGTGTCCAGGCGCTGTGTGATAGATCAATTAAAACTAACTTTGCCCAGAAAAATAATTTATATATTATTTGATTCTGTTTGAAGCTACAGGTCAACTAGGAGCCAACAGCAGAGTGGAAATAAATACTCGAGTAACCATTTCTTATCACCACTGGCTATTTGGGACAAAAATAACCTCTCTTGTTGCAGAGGATAAAAACGTCCCGTTCATCGAGTCATTTTTAAAAGTATTTTAAAGGAATAAATTCAAGCGGAAACTTTGGACTTGTCTTTAAATAAGAAATTCAATAATGTGAGATTACAAAGGTCTTAATCGACAATGTGTGGGCAATATTGTGCGTATTTTCTTCATTAACACAATCGTGGATTTCCGTGAACATTTAGTGGCTTTACCCAAGAACTCGAGAGACAATGATAAAAAAGAAAGGTGGTTCTGTTACAATTATGACCATATTTACTTTAGGTCAGAAACGTAGTATATATAACTGGAAGTCTACTCCGGCTTCCCAACGTCATCAACCTTGTAAATACATTCATATTTAAAGATTTGGTGTTTTGGTCGTATTGTGTATCTAGACTTTAGCAAACAGACTTCATTCATCAATGGAAATTTCGTAACGAATTGTAAATGTACTATCCTGCAAGTTAGTTGAATAAAAGATTTAAAACATGAAGGTCGTAAATCCAAATGACCTAAAAATATATAAGTATATTAATAAATTATATATGTCAGGGGTCAGCAACCTATTTCACATAGCGTGCCAATTTTTTTCCAGATTAATTTAAAAATAAACGAGCGCGTGCTACCAGTATGAGAGTAACATTGCCAAAATTTATATTTTTGACTGCCCTTCACGTCTCTCTCTCTCTCTCTCTCTCTCTCTCTCTCTCTCTCTCTCTCTCTCTCTCTCTCTCTCTCTCTCTCTCTCTCTCTCTCTCTCTCTCTCTCTGGACCATAGAAGCAAGATTCTTTTTAAAGTAAACGTTAGTCAAACCGACTAATTGAAAGGAGAGATATATTGATGTAGGGTTTTAGTGACGGTAGTAATTTTAATTAAAACAGAATAATGACTTTTATCATCTATTAATACATTAACATGTTTGAATTAACTTTTATTGGCTGGTCTTTTCGCTTATTTTATATTCCACAATAATTTCCATGCATTCGCCGATACGGGAATGGCTGAGCGTTCGGTGTTCAGTATTTTCCTCGAGCTCCCTGGCCGTATCTCAAACACAGTTTTAGACCTTGCCGTTCGTTGTTCTCATGTACTCGCGATGACAATCGCAGTATTCCTCATAGCAACTTTTGTCACAAACTTGATTTGATGCTTGCAACAGCCACTTGCAGTTATTCAAGCCAACTGTAAATGGCATTACCATATAAATGTATATATTATAATAATTTAAAACAAAATTTAGCTTAGTTTAAAAAGCAGCACCTAAACAAAAACCGGATAAAACCAGTTGGTAACCAAAAAAAAAAAAAAAAAAGCCGAAACCGGACTTCTAATCATTTTTTAATCGAATATTGTATAACATACAGTATTATAGAAATGCCGAGGACGAAACACACATGTTCGGACGTTGCTAGACGAACAATGGAACAGTGTGAAGCATTAACATGAATAAAACCAAAATATCTCAAGCCAGATCGTGACTTGCATGAAGTACGAAGAGAAATTCAGCGCAAATTATTAAGACAGGTACTTCTTGATATACAATCTCATAGAGGTCTCGGTAGAAAAATCAAATGCAGCCATCATGAGAATGTACAGCGAATAAAACCAAAATATCCCAGAAAAAAGTTGATATCGAGCAGAACGAACTTGCAGGGACTAAAATATCTACAATCAAGATTAATGAAACTAAGTCGTCATTTGCAGGTTTTACTAATACTTTCAGAATATTAATAGACTCCGAGCCTTTAAAAAAAAAAATAATAATAAAAGACTAGACTGGTTATATTTATCTTAAAGAACCTCGCATTAAAATTATAGCAGAATTGCGAGTTACTTTCCAACATGCAGTATATCCTGAGAGACATGTACAACCTTACATAAAATCAAATCCGAAAGTATATTATGCGATATTAACAATATAAATAAAGTTGCGACTGTAATGACACAAGAAAATGAGGACAAAATTGACAATTACACTAGGTCGAAATCAGGTTTGATTTTAGTTTCGGAAAATTATTTGCTAATTCACAGTTATAAATATGATTCCGTTTCGAGGTGGAAAATTCGTTAAGTTAACAAAGAAAATTATAGATACTCATTGTGTCATTGACGTTGAAAGTAATGACGATAAGTGTATTTTGTAGAGTATTTTAACCCACCTATTTCCAGCAAGAGAGATCACCCAATTAGGGTTTTGAAATACCTCGAACATGAGTCTAAAATTAATCTTATTGGCATTGATTTCCTAACTCCCATTAGCAGATTTTTTAAAATCGAAGAACAAAACAATTGGCGATTAACATATTTGGACTTGATGATGTTTGTCAAATTTTTTCGATAAGAATATCACCAACTGCTGGACCTAATGCTACAAATTTATTGCTTTTTCGTCATCATTACTCGCTAATTAAAGAACTTTAACAGATTAGTTGGAAAATAGTATAGCAATAATCAACATAAATTATACTTTTGTAACAAGTGTTTGCACGGATTTCCTGATGATGACAAATTGCAAAACCATTGACGGATGCGTTTATAATCAAAGAACAACATTGCCAAGTAAAGAAAATAATTTGTTAAAATTTAGTAAGTTTAAAAACTCTGTTAAGGTGCCATTTACAATTGTATACGATTTCGAGTCGATTCAACCTCAGATTACAGAAAACAATCACAAAGCAGATAATAGAGAAACAGTGCACTTAGCTAAGCACGTTCCAGTATCAGTTGTTTATTTATAAAGTTACGAGCATTGTCGATCCCAAGATCAGCGAACTAGTTCGACGAAAAAATAAATCTAATGAAGATGCTGCGGTTTTGGTTGCTTAAAAATGTATTTATCGAAGCTGATAAAATCTATCAAAAACTATCAGCAAAGCTTGAAGTTGTTATAACTGATATAAGCCGCACAGATTTTAACAAACCAAAACAATGTCATATTTGTAATCATATTTGAATCAAAAAGTCTGTGGATAGTAAGAAAATCGATGACAATCAAACTGATAAAACTCAGACAGAAGAAAAGAAAACCAAAGCTAAAAAACCTGCCCCACCCAAAGACATGACTACAAGACTTGATTATTGCTATATAACAGGTAAATATCTTGAGCTGCTCATGTGTCTTGCAAAGAGAGTTTTCATAAAGTAGATTTTATTCCATGTATTGCTCACAACTTTCGAGGATATGATGGACATTTTATTATAACTGCATTAGGACACCCTGATATTGTTAAACTTACTAAAGATAATACAATAAGAGAAATCCCCAACAATTATGAAAAATATATGTCAGTGACGATTGGTCCGCTGAAATTTATCGATAACATGCAATTTATGGCGCTCGCTAAAAACTGTAATGCGTTCGTATCTTTGGAAGAACATTGTAGAAGCAAAGTTAACTTAATAAAGAAAAAAAAAAGGAATTTTTCAATACGAGTACATATATTCACTTGATGAACTTAATGATGTTAACCTACCTCATAAAGATAAGTTTTGTTCAACATTAACTGGCGAAGATATTTCTGATGATGAATTAAGACATTCTCAGAATGCATGGACCACGCTCGGTTGTAAATCACTTGACGATTATATGGACATATACTTTATCCAAGACGTGTTGTTGCCTGATGATATATTTCAATGTTTTAGGAAAATCCCAAATAGTCAATATAAACTTGATCCCGCTTGGTACTTCTCAAGCCCAGGGCTGCTCTTGGGACGCTTTATACAAGATAATTGGTACGGTGACGGAATTTATAACTGACGGCAACATTGATATGTATTTGTTATTCGAGAGAGCAATTCGAGGCGGAATTTCCATTATGAGTCATTAATACGCTCGTGCTAACAACAAATATTTATCTGATTATAATCCAGCACAGCCTGGCAGCTATATTATTTACCTTGATAAGAATGCTCTTGATAAATGGGCAATGTCTCAGTCAATGCCTTATGCAGTTGAAAGGGGGGGTTGAAGAACGAGAGTTTCGCTCAGAAACTAAAAATTTAACTGTTGATCTATCTAATGCTGGCTATAGTTACTATCTCGAAATTGACGTTGATTATTCGAAGTCGCTTCATGTGTTACATAATGACTATCCGTTTCTGCCAGAGAAGATAATAATTCAGGATTCGTTGCTATCGAAAGAACAACTAGCAAATCGTACTAGTAAGCCTTGTATGCTAGATAAAATAGTCCCAAACTTGCTCAATAAATGAAATTGTCTTTGTAATTATAGAAATTTACAACAAGCGATTGATAAAGTTTTTTGGTATTAACCAAAATTCACAAGATATTACGCGTGAGACAATCCAAGTGGATGGAGAAATATATTAAGTTTAACAATGATATGAGAAAGGCAGCAACAACTGATTTAAAGAATGATTTGTGTAAGCTCGTGAATAACTCTGTCTTTGGCAAAACTATGAAAAATATTCGTAAACGTGTTGATATTGAATCTGTCACTCGGAAAAGCGATTGATTAAATTAGTAGCATCATATACTTTTGCTGGACAGGCTCATTGTAATGAAAATCATGAGCTAGTTAAAAAGCATAAAAAACTTAAAGTTGAATAAGCTAAATTGTGTTGGTGGTACCGTACTAGAAACTTCGAAATGGCTAACGTATGAATTTCATTATCGTTGTGTTAAAAAAATAAGTTTGGCTGCAATCAAAATTACTTTTTCTGACACTGATTCACTTGTTTATCAAGCATTTGCTGAAGACGCACATAAAAATATCTTCGAGCATAAAAATGAGTTTGATTTATCAGACCGTAGTAAAGATTCCCAGTTCCATTATCCGAGTAAAAAAAAAAGTTATGGGAAAAATAAAAGATGAGTTTTGCTTTAAACCAGTATTGTAGTTTGTTGTTCCATTAAGGCTACCGACAATAAAGAAACTAAGAAGTTAAAGGAGTGAGAAAAAAAATATGTTGTTAAAATCCTATCAAACACATCGACTATGTAGACGTACTTGATAACTCCTCGCAACATTTCGCGACTATGCACACCATAAGGTCATATAAACATCAGCTTAAGACAGATAAATTAACAAAACGTGAGTTAACCAATTTCGATGATAAACGTTATTGTGCTGATGGAATTACTACATATGCGCTTGGTCATTATGCAACTGTTTGAGTTTGATGTTTTTCGGATCGTCTTGGTTACATTATATTTTTCTTAATAATAAATTCATCTACAACTTTAGCTTTCTGTTGTTTTTTTTTAAATAATACTCCGATATGAACGCTTATAACTATTTAAAATATATTGTTATACATCTATATATGGATCTCTCATCATCCAATCATTTAACATTTTTTCACATTCTTCATTTTTTATCTTATTATCAAGATATCAATTCTAAAAGAAAGAAACGAAAATATTAATTTGTGTACAACATATTGAAATCTCTAGTTATTGGAAGACAAAAACATCCAAATTTAAGATAGTGCTTTGATATTGATTTGGAGTGTAGGAGAAGCGTGCTCCAATCAATAATTCATATCCTGAATATAATAAGGACATTGAAATAAATTTAGATTAAGCATTTATTATTGTTCAGCTTTCACTTGGTAATGGAAAAAGCCTAATTAATAAGCCAGTTCAATAGTTCACCAATCGGATAGAAGCCGAATAATGTTTTATCTCACCATTCAATCAATAAAACCTTATTAAATTGCGTTGTGATGTTGGGAACAAAGTAATTATAATCACCCTAGGGAATAATTAAATTAATTAAGTTCACAATGTGAATGACCACTGGACGGTTATGGACATGATCCAAAAGGTCGTTACTTGGAAAAATACCGTCCACACACTCACACTCTACCCCCCCCACTAAAACTTGATATAAAGTTAAAGCTGTCCTTGGAAAGCACGCAAGAAGCACCGTGATTTTTAGACAGACTTCTTTTGACCTTGGATGAAGCGCTGTTAATTGCCAGTTCCAGGATATAAAAATAGGCACTTGACTGGTTATTCTCAGTGTGATTCCAAGCTCTAAATGAGTGTCATGTCTATTTCTTACAGGTAAGAAACTTATGCTTTATACTCGCTTTTGGAAGTTAAAGATTTTATAGTAAGTTGTGGTATTCTTCTGAATTATTTTTATTTCAGTAATATAATGTAATAGTGAGTTCTCTTTTCTACTATGAGATATTTTACTGATTTAATATTTTACTGAATTGATGTTCATTGTATTTATAATATAATATTATTGAGTTCCCTTCTTCCACAACCATAATGTAATGAAATATTTTACAGCTTTGCTGTTCATTAATATTTGTTTGAAATAATTACTAGCTTCATGTTATAATTTAATTGAGAATAAATATATATTCTTTAAATAATAAGTATAACATTCACAGATCTTTTTCAGGTCTTTACCTTACAATAAATAAAATAAAATACATTTATTACAGTTATTGAATTTTAGGCTCTTTAAATATTTAAATCACTTGTATTCAAAAATACAGAAAAATGAATGGACAAATGAAATACTAGATTGTGCAAGAACTATTGAATAAGTATTGTAATATGTATTGTATGTATTTCAACATAAATAAATTTACATGTTGTATCTTTAGAATATATATATATATATATATATATATATATATATATATATATATATATATATATATATATATATATATATATATATATATATATATATATGTGTGTGTCAATAAAGTACGATTCCAAGCTCTAAATGAGTGTCATGTCTATTTCTTACAGCGATCCCACCTCTTCGCAGCCAAGCTTACCCTACAAAAGATGTAATCTACACCATCATATGTGACACCTTAGTCTTATGAATGCTGAACTTTCTACCTTCTCGTAACTAGACACGAGAAGAAGGTTATGATAGAAACGTCTAAAACAACAACGCCAGAATTACTTATCATAATATAGTGGCGGAGACTCCAATCCAATCTTTTTTTTGTATCATAATATTATAACAAATCCACAATGAGAAATCCGATTGATAAATAAGTTTATTCACCCCAATATGTTTTGATTTACTTTCAAACCGAATGATGCATACAACACTGAATCAAATTCAACCACAACCTTGATTATAATATTAAATGCGAGCACTTTGACGCATTCAGGAAAGATTTCACATGCTTTCGTTGTGAATGACTTTGTTGGTTTATAAGATTCGTCAAAGAACGATATTAGCTGGTTTCATTGACCATTTCTATTTTATATTTGTCATTTTAATTGTTATTGATTAAAAGTTTGTTGAATAAAATTCTGATTCATGTTTTATTCATATTTTAGGGAAATTGAAAAGGTCAGAAAACGTCGAATAGAGTTGTTTTCAAGATGATTGAAGCCCTCTATTTTCGTTAATTTTTCGATTTTATATATCATGTTTCTAACAAATAATTGACGAGATAGAGGCGTTTTCAGGATGAAATTAGGCTTTATGTATGGAACTGGTTTATAATCGGCATTTTCATATACTGCAAAAGCTCCTTTTATCAGTAGAGGTATGGTTTTCAAATGAAACCGTATGTATGGATGAAACATAAAGATGTGTGTGTGTGTGTGTGTGTGTGATTTAGATTTTTAATACAGCTTTAGCAGTTTTTCAGGCATATTGCTTCAGTGTCTGAAATGTGTCAGTTAACAGCAATGTCTAGCACTGGGGCATCATGACGCAGACATGTGGCAGCATGTCCTATTCAGTCACATTATCGTGAGACCAGGCTGACCATTCCTAACATTTGCCTCTTTCTGCTGAACGCTAAGCGAGGAAGCTGTTAGTACCATTTTTATAAGTGTTTGGTATGACTCGGCCTGAGAGAGAGAGAGAGAGAGAGAGAGAGAGAGAGAGAGAGAGAGAGAGAGAGAGAGAGAGAGAGAGAGAGAGAGAGAGAGAGAGAGAGAGAGAGAGAGAGAGAGATTAAGTGCAGCAACACGTTAGGAGGCTCTGGAAAACTAAAGGAAATAGCTTCATATTGTACCGCAGTGGAAAGAGCAGTCTGTAAACCAAGTAGTTGATGACCAGAAGAGGCTAGTAAGAGAGAGAGAGAGAGAGAGAGAGAGAGAGAGAGAGAGAGAGAGAGAGAGAGAGAGAGAGAGAGAGAGAGAGAGAGAGTTATATCTAGTTTATACAAAATGCAAATTCAAATCCAAACTTTTATTGCATCAAACACAATAGGTGTTTATATAGCAAACAAGTATCGCGTAACAATAAAAAGATACACACGGTACATATCATATACGCATTTCTGATGTGAATATTGGAATGAGAACGTGAAATTATTTTTACATATTTGTTTGGTAAAATAAAGTCTGAATATACCGCCGCGTTTGTTTGTAAAACCCCCCCCCACCAAAAGTAACAAATGAGATAAAAGATGCACAGAACTAAGCCAGGTCATTCATTTATTTATAATTTCAAACCTGATTATGACCAGGGGGACTCTAACATCGCGATCATCTGCGCGTTTCACAATTACAAGAAAAGTTTCGGTGCTAAAGACAACCCTGCTAATCGGGCATTTCACGCTGTTCGCAGCTCCAACTCGTAGAAAACCCTTTGTAACTGATCTATTTTTTGTTACTCTAGATGCAGCCAGATATATTAAATTTGACCATTTTATGCGAACGTCGACAATACAGATATTGGTATTTGATATTGTTAATCCCTGAGAAGAATGAATTGTTATCGCATATCCCAGCTCGATGGGTTTAATGACAACGACTGTGGTACAGCCTCGATTGGAACGAAGTTTCATTTTTGGCGGTCACCTCCGGTGTCTACTGCCGCAATATCAAAAGTTCCCTATATTTTGTCGACGTGCATCTGTTTGTGGATATCATAGTGGAACTAATTGGTCAGGAAATGTTTCTTTGTGAAGCTCAAATAATGTACACTGAAGTGTATCACAGACGTTTTTCCTGGATACAACTATTAGATCATTAGATCATTAGGGCGCTATAAGTTCCAGAAATATGACATTGGAGTCTTTGAAATTTCGGTAGGCAGTATTTCGCACTGAACTTTATTAGGCTGTATTCTGATTAACGATTTCAGTTGTCGTAGTTGTCCATCCTGTGATCAATGATTGTACACAATTTCTTCATAGTGGCTAACATGGTTGATCAAACCATTCTTCACCTGTAAACGGCGGACGCTGTCCATGATAGCCACACCTGATAATTGCAGTAGATTTTGTTAATAACCAATCAAGAAAATTTCTAAAACATCTTTGGATACTGTACAAATCTCATCCCAGATAATTATTCTGGGGATATATTTCTCACATAATCATTCGGGTGTCCATGCATCATCTCGCCATCTCAAGAAACGCGCATGCCTCATCTCTCTGGTAAGCCTGTGAGTTAGCATGAACACAATCATGTCAGACTTTTAAAATAATTCTATCGCATGTGTTGTTTTGCCAGGACCACCTCGGCCATTCAGACAAACCGTGTTATGTCTCGTGATTGGATCGTTTACCGATGATGATGTCTGTCATAAATTATCCTTGCGATAATACACGTCGGGTGCTTTAACGTCAGCGGTTTCAGAATATTTACATATCTGTTCGTGTTTTATGCGCCATTGCCTCCAATCGGCATCGCTGGCATTATCAATAAATGTTTCAAAAAGATCGATTTTACAACAACTAATATAAAAAGAATTCGTAGCGACCGTAACAGCATCATTGGGAAATCTATTAATCATCGATAAAAAATTTATTGATGGGTAGTCGTGCATTTTTTTTATCTCAAATGAATAAATTGAGGAGAATTAACACAGCAGTAGTTAATGATCGTGTAAAAATAATTATTTCATCTCGTGTTGTTACATTTCTCAGTGACACCAATATAACTTTTGCCGCTGAGTCCATGATGACAGAATCTAATTCTGCTGGATCCATAATTAATCTTGCACAACTACGTGATGTCTCTGATGTGATGTGATTTAGATTTTTAATGTAGCTTTAACAATTTTTCAGTCATATCGCTACAATATATAGCAGTGTGACAGTGTGTAGTTGACAGTTTATAGTGATGTGTAGCACTGTGGAATAATGTCGCAGGCATAATGTCCCAGTCATATTATCCTGACACCAGGCCGACCAGTTCTAACACTAACCTCTTAATGCTGAGCGCCAAGGAGGCAGCTGGTAGTACCTTATGATATCCTGATATTGTTACTGTAGAAATATAGCTTCGTCTCACCATATGAGACTATATGAGCATAATTATTTAATTACCATTCTTTAATTGATATTTCATCCAATTAGACCTTTACTGTTATTATCATAATGAGTAAATCATACAACAAATATCGTTTGTTGATGGTAGGATCAGCTGTAAAATGTGGTAAAAACGGTCGTGCTGATTATTGTAAGATTCACATGCAAAGTGTCAGAAACGGAAGCATTGGACCATTGCTATGTCTAAATTGTGGAGTTGGAGTTAAAGTTAAGACACAATTATATGTAGCTTGTGGTGGAAAATGCTGTCGATAGTGTTAACATAAAATCTTAGCCAGACTATATTACTTGTTATATAAAAAAATCACAAAAGAGAGAAATAAAAAATGAAAACAGCAGTGATGACAACACTAACACAATGTCTGAAAAAAAACCTGAGAACACAAATGACGACAGCAACAATACAATATCTGAAACAAAAATTGACAACCCGATCTGTTAATTACGAAAGCAATCGTGCCTGTGTTATTTGAAATTACAAAAATTAAATAACAAATGGAAATATTACTAATATTGGATATCACAGGGTTGGTACTTATTTTAATTGTAAAATGAAAAACTTTTACTCTTACCGATTTATTTATGAGCGTTTCAATAGAATGATAGGAGATAACTGTTTGTTGATCACACTAATTCTCACAAGTAAGATAATAGACTCCAGAATCTACAAGCAATCACTTAAATCAATGAATATAGTTACAGGCGAAATAAAAAAAAAATTCCATCAACGTATGCTGCTGGTAAATGTTTTGACATTAACCCAATTTCAGAACAATTTGCAGAAAAACATTAACGCTATCTCATCAAATAATCTAAAACAAATCTGAGTACATTAATTAATAACACATAATTAAGTTAACCCCTAGCATTTTTTTGACCATAAATTTGTAAACCATGACCACAAAATAAACCTTGTTGGAGTCATTAAAAAAAAGTCAACGAAACCACAAAACTGACCAACGACATACAATAATAGTTTTACCTTGCAACGACTGATTACTGAAGCATAACTTCCTATTTTTGTATGTCATTTTTTAACCTCTTATGTCATATTTTGTTGATATTCTGACTAAAATAGAAAATAAAATTGCACATAAAAACATGATGTGCATATAGTTACTGTTCGTTGGTTATTCCAAAGGTTCCATGTACTTTTTTTGGCGGAATTTTTTTTCACCCAGGTCTCACGCCGGTTGACCTCCTGTGCTGTTTATAGTACGAACGCTATTCTGCCTGATGAATTGGATCAATTGAAAACAACAACAGCCAAACAACATGGCGTCGAGTTATAGGTGAGTAAATACGGTTGTTAAATTTAAAAAAAAAATGATACTTAAGTAAGCCAATAAAGAAAATATCAGTCGATACATAACAGGGATGCTACCATTTGATATTTTCCCCTCTCCGGCTAAGACCAAAATTTAATTTACAATATCATCTTTGTGAGACTGTGTTATTGTGAGAATTTACTGCGCAAGATTTAAAGAATGCCGAAAGACTGAGAGCTGAGAAAGATACATGCACAAAATCGGATTTAGGTGAGATTTTGTAGGTGTATCAGCATATATTTCCTGTTCATTTATCAAATCGACCAGACTAATGTATAAAAATTTACTTTTATAATAATACGTATTGACTTTGGTATGTTTTGACGTGAATACTCTTCGGTCAAGGTACGTTTTGACTTCTTTACGTATTGACTCAAAATCTGGAGAATGTATTAGTACGTGCTTAGAGTCACAACCACGCCATCTACTTCCTGTTCGAGTAGAAACAAACTGGATAGTGTTACCTTGAAAACGTTTCGAAATTGGATATGACATCCGAAAAAAAGGCGTAAAAAATAGTTATACATTGTAGTATGTAAATAATATCAATCGTAAAAGCCGTAGACATAACCGGAAGAAGATCTTTCTCAGGAAGCTTGTTTGAAACTATTTACGAAAAATGACCTGCTCTTCACACCTTTGATGTTGCTGTCGTCAATGAATCTTTGATATATAAGGCAGACAAGATATTTAAACGGTAAAACGTCTTTCTTTTCTCTAATTTGTTGTTTTTATGAAATGAATAAAATAAACTATAAGCAGCATTTCATTTAAGTTGTTGACAGATTTAATCGGAAACGAAACTAGTACACACTCTTGCTTGCTCATGTTCCTGTTGTGACTGTCGACAGTGGCGTCAGACGTCATGATATGTGACTTGTTCATTTTTTGGTTTGTGCAAGGAATAATGTATCATGTCTTCCTGTGTTCATTTTCTTTCAGTCATTTCAGAAAACAAGGCGTAGAACATGCTGGTTAGTAGGGCTGTCAAAAATAAAAAAAACAACCTGGGTACCCTTACCTAATTTTAACGGGTACCCGGGTACCAGTTAGTATATGAATGACATGTACAACCGTAGATCAACTAATTGTTATCTCAATTTCTTTAATATTTTTTTATGGTGATAGGACTAACCATGTACTACTCTGATTCGTCCACACTGACATAGCTGTGAATTTTCTGACCGCACGCTGTTAATTAATAAATTTATTTACAATGACCTTTGTACACAGATGGTAGGTATAATTCAGCTTTTAATGATCACTGTGATCAGCCGCGTTAAAAGCTTTAGAACACTCCATTTTTTAACGTATAAGTCCTTGTTAGAATAGACCCCGTTTATTCATCTGCTTTTGACCACAGATTTGAATTACCCACGCATGTGTGCCCCAGTTATACCATGTGACCACGCAGTCTCATAAGTGTTATTATTTTGGAATTAAAACTCTTAAAATAGTTATGGTAAAAATGTAGTAGTATTGAAAATAGAAATATTGGTATATGTATGATGGCTAACTTTTGAAATTCGCAGAGCTAATCGACTAGAAAAACAATGAGTAAAGATTACTTTAAGGCATTACAAAGATTTCAAGGTGTCTAGGTGATGATTGTTCATAATATAAATTGTGGGATTTCTTTGACATGTGTGTTCGGAAATCAAAGGTATCCATCTGGATTTCATCAAAAGAGCACACAGTGTGCCGATCATTTAGATGCCACATTTAATAGTTATCCTCTACAAAGAGGTTTATTATTTGTAGAACAAATGTTTTAACCTTGGTATATAATGCCTCAGGGATAACGGTTTGTCCAGTTGCACAATGCCAATGAATTTTATTAATCCAAACAGACTGTCCGCCAATGAATTTTATTAATCCTAACAGACTGTCCGATGTATTGTTTATTTATATTAAGCAAAGATCTGGTTTCTAATTATAGCCATAGCTGTCATACCTGTTTGAAGTGTGGTTGGCAAGTGTAGCGATTTTTTTTTTTACGGGTACCCGCATTTACGTTTCAATACCCAGGTTTTTCTATACGGCCGGGTACCAGGTAACCGGGTACCCGATGACAGCCCTACTGGTTAGTGCTAATATTAGCATCCATTCTTCGTGTCGTAGCTTCAACTTGTTTTGTTGTGGTTGAGGCTATGAACTGATCCCATATCATGTAATGGAGCAAAAAAAAAAAACCTCACTAAAGTCAGAAGCACAAATAGTTTACAAATCTACTAAATAATTACAATCATTTTGTCAAGGAAGTTTGGCTTATTTTGAATTTATTAAGCCCTTACATGGTAAAATAAATTGGCATATTTATGCTAACCTTACCATATCCACCATGACAGATAATGCAAGGCTCTCGTCGTGACCCCTTTCTACATAAGGCTTGCCAGACTATATATATAGATATTCTACGCTATGGTATTAGTTGTTGAATGACATAACGTGAAAAGATGGAGAATGGATACTTGCATAAATTGCGGAATACGGTTTTGTTGAGAAAATAATTGCTTCTCGATGGAATTTCAAAGTCACCAGTAAACTGTATTTATTTTTAATGTGCAGAATTTCTGACTCAAACCGTGCTATATTCTTTTACTATGATCTGTTTACATTTCCAAATAAGGCATTAACATCCTTATATGGTACACAAACAAACGAGGCTGAGAATGGAAGTAGGCAGTATTTGCACTAATATGATGGATGATCAAAACGAAAATATCGGATAAGAAAGGTAAACAGGATTTTACCACTATCTGTACAATGATTTGCGATAATTCCAGTATTAAGAGGACTACTCAATTTATTTCATAATATATCAAAGAACAAATTCAGAATTTTTTATATTAGGCTAAGAAAGAATTGGGTGTGAATCATACCAGGCTGCTCCAGTAACAAACATAGACTCATGTTAGTACCTTGTCCACAAGGTAGGACTAAGGTGCTGTTATTGTTATTGTTATTGTTGGGCTTAACGCCATTTTTCAGCACATGATAGGCTATTCATGGCGGCCAGTATTAAGGGTGGAGGAAGAAACCGGGATATCACCGGAAAGAACCACCGACCCACGAGAAGCTACTGGCAAGCTTTCTCACATATCCACATTCGCCGAATCCTAGACTCGAACCCACACAGAAAGAGGTGAGATGGCAGTGATCTGTAACGGACAGCACTTTAGACCACTCGGCCACTCGGGGCCCCGACTAAGGTGCTAATATTAGCACTACATGAACCAGCTAGTTAAATTAGCTGGAGCAGCCAGGTGTGATTCATACCCAGCGTGTTTTAAGCATGTTATAAATTTTGAATATGTTCCTTACATATACTGAAAGAAATTAAAGAGCCCTTTTACTTAATACCATAATTGCTGCTTAATATTGTAAAAATATCGTTTATCCATTTTATTCAATATTTTCTTTCTGATCGTTTTCCATGTTAGTTCAGCTGATAACTATTTCTGTTTTCATACAATTTTGTTACAATATAAGAGGACAACACTCACATATTTGGAAATGAAAATAGATCATAGTAAATTTGATATGCAGTGAATAACATATTGAAGACAGGAATTGCCCTGGACTTTGCTGGTGTCCCACACTATGAATTTGTTTCTCCCGTATACTGTCTTTGGGTTTTCAGTTAAGAAATTCAAAGGCAAAACTGCATGAAACTGCAAACTTGGGCATAAATTGTTCTGGAACCTATTATTACATAAAAAAAAAATCATTTGTTCTTATTGACAAACCACCCTAATACAGCATTGTTTTATCATAATCTGCTTATGTCTGACCTTAGTAATAACTCAAATAGTAATGCTACCTGACAAGGTAAATTCAACCATCTCTGAAGGTGGGAACATGAATGACTACAATCTATCAGATGATGGTAGTTTGTTTCCTTTTTGAAAAATGTACCTGAAACAGTAGTTTTGCAGAAACTTCAAAGAAAACTGATTACATTTGAAGCATTGATCATTCTATGTGTGTGTGTGTGTGTGTGTGTGTGTATATATATATATATATATATATATATATATATATATATATATATATATATATATATATATATATATATATAAAGCAAATGAAAAACTTCTAAGTTAGTGTTTTACAATTATTTGATGTAGCCTTGGCAATAACAAATGGGCATTTATTTGGTCCTTCAAAAAGCACCATCAGCAGTGTCTGCATGAATTTGAGTCCAGACTCGGCTAACATGGGTAAGTGAGAAAGCCTGCCAGTAGCTTCTCGTGGATCAGTGGTTCTTCCCTGGGTTTCCCAGGGTTCTTCCTCCACCATTATTACTGGCAGCCATGTATAGCCTCTCTTGTGCTGAAAAATGGCATTAAACCTTACAACAACAACAACAACAACAATTATTTGATGTAGCCGAAGCAATAACAAATGGGCATTTATTTGGTCCTTCAAAAAGCACTGTTAGCAGTGTCTTTAATAATGCATGAACCTTCATCAAAGTAAGCTTAACCCTTTCATCACTAAGTAACTTTATAGGCATAGAGTCCTCAACACTAAGTAACTTTGGAGTTGTAAAGCAAAATGACTTGTGGACTTTGAAACAATATAACTCTGTCAGTATTAAAGATATCTGGCTGGATTAGGTGTCAAAATCAAGGTTAAAAATCAAATTTTATGACTAATTCATTAAAATGTGCATATCTATTACAACTGTTAAAATGCAGGTACAAACAGGTAACACAACAGGGAAAATACAAGTAATTATTTTATTACCTCTTAGAAAACTTAGAAAGTTCTCAAAACATGTTCAATTGGCCCTAGATGTACTAGTGAATAATCACAGTAACAACACAAGTCTTTCTTTCATGGTGTCCATAATATATAAAATTCTATAAAATAAACCAAAATGATCTCCAAAGTGAGATCTGTCCACACACCTATATCGCCTCTGCCACGTTTGATCGTCGCATTGAAGTTTGTTAAACGGACAATTTTTCCAAAAACTTCATCTGAATAGAATATTTGAAAATAATCTGAAGCTTTCCTGGAGCCATCTAACACTCGGGTGTGCCCAATTCTGTCAGAAAACTGAAACAAATCTCATTGGTTTTCTGGCTTTGTCCAAACAAAACCATGTGGTGCGTACAATTCCTCTGGTTCAAAACCTTCAAAGTTTTCTTCATCATCATCACTGTCACCCACAAGTGTATTCCATTGTCTCTCCAGACATCTTCTCTCATTTTCATCCAAATTTACCAGGTCGAAATTTATTCAAATCCTCCGATAACCTCCTGCAATTTGTTCATACGCCGCCATTTTGGATACAAATTTCAGCATTTGGAAAACACGTTAAAAGTTCCTACTTTGTTTGATATTTCTAGTTGTATACAAGATAAACTCACGAGATCATCCAAATATAACATCTACATTACAAGAAGGAAGTTATTAGAGGTACCCCGAAAGTTATTTAGTCGGGTACTATAACGTTAAAGAAGAACACTGCCCTAAACCGAAAACTCGGTCCATAGTGTTTGCGGACTTACTTCCCCCTGGACTGATTTTTCAGTCTTTAGTGATGAAAGTGTTAAGACCTTTGATCAAAGAAAGTAGGCAACAAACTTAATAAAAGTATTGTTTCATTTCATAGTGATTGGAACATTTATTGTGCCATGAAAGTTTCCTGCTTATAACAAAAAATTCATCGATCGCTACCAATGTCGATTTAAAACCCAAGTTAAGGTTCCAATATTTTGAACAATATATATCTGGCCATTGAGTTAAATGAAGAAAAGCATCTCACAAGTAAATCTTTTTAATTTGTTGACATGTTTTATTTTCCTGTGAGTTTGAATAGCTTCATCCCTTTTTTGTAGTCTCAGCATCATGGTAGTTATCTCTGGCTGACCAAAATCTAAGCCACTTTAAGTACATGTACATGTAGCATATAAACAACTATACAGCCACTTACTACTTGGATAATAAATATCAGTGTGAATCGTTTCATGAAATGTGTTTGTTGACAATGGCATGAAGATCAAATGAGGACTACTGTTTTTGTATGTTTTTTGTGTTTTCTAACTGGATATGACAGATACATGAATTTTCTAACATTCAATTTCATGAATAATTCTTATGCAAGTATATTATTCAAAGGTCTTGCTAAGATTTCAAAACTAGGAGTCAGGACACCCATTTTGGAAAAACTAGGAGTCCCACCAGCAAAGGTTGCAGTCTCCTCAGAAAATGTTGAACTTTGCAGATTGGAAGAACTGTTGGTTGCCATAGAGTTTAATTTCCACTTTTTTTGTAACACTGACATGTACAACTGTGTCAGCCTATTCTGCACATCTGGTAATTCTGCACATTGATACTTCATTTCTGTAAAACATTGGATTATATATCTATTTCTGATTGAAAATCCAATTTGTATCAAGAAAGAATGATTGTCATTTAATTAAGGAAAGTGATATTCATAAAGTGTACAAAAATAACCCACATTTCTATTCTAAACAGTATGAAAATGTGATATCTAAACATGAAGACTTAATAGATGACCTTTATCAACTTGTAACATTGAAATACCAATTTAATATTATATATTGGAATCATATTAAATCATTATTTAAATAAAGAATTGTTTACCTTAGAACAATGCTGTAATTTAATATAAGTTTCTAATTGTGCAGTTGTCCCACACCAACTTTTATCATCTGCTATCCAATTTGTCAACTTGCATCTCTGACAGATTCTGAAGAAAATCCTGGTTGTATAGTCTGTTTCTAAAATCTATAATAATTTTGTTCCTATAAATGAGATATTGCAAACATATAGTCGTTGTTTCTCCTCAACATAATAGCTTATTTTTTTAAAATAAAATAATGAACTTTTACTAATTTTTTGCAAGATCAGTTTAGTTTAATTAATAGCTATAAACCTAGACCATTGGCTGAAATGCTGACAAAAAGAGTCCAAAGTAATGTATTTTATTTCCATAGCAGATGCATAAACATTACATCTTTTCAAAGCCATGCACAAAATAGGTCGCCAAATTGCTAGTCATGAAAGCATAGGGGTGGTATCCTGTTTGTCCAAAATTAGTATTTTTTTAAACAGAATATTCTGGTGACAATTGCAGTTTTTCAATTTGTAAGCATTGCAGAATTTTATTTTTGTCAATCGGTCAAATTCGGTATGCATTTTGTGCCAATATTGGTGACCTTAGAGGCACAGAATAACCCAACAGCGGTATAACTCTTGTTTGTCCTTCAGGGTAAGATTGAATTTTGTCTATCCAGTGAATGGTCTTATTCTAAACACTAAGCCAGGCATCACACACTACTATCCCATCCAAACTATCAGTTCTAGCAACTTTAGCCCTTTTCTGAATCTCATTAAAATCTTTGTCACTTTGTCGTTTAAGCCCAAAAATACTTACCCAAATTTGCAAATGGGGTTTTGTCCAAGTCTTGATGTGTCTTGATTTCAAGGTCGCATGTGCTATTTATTTGGCTTCAATCAGAAATGAGCACAACAATGGAAGCTAAAGTTTTGATGTACTCTTATAATAACCACATGTATATCTCAGGGTCTTTCTGCCTCTGAATTTCTGTCATTGTAAATACAGTGTGACCCATCTATAACATGGTAGTTGGGAGCCATAGAACCTGACCGTATTATAAATAACCAGGTCATTTAACAGAAGAAAATGATGCATGTACCAGAACATATGTGTGTGGGGGGGTAGGTAATAAATGTGGGCTCAAAAATATGTGTTTCATTGACAAAGATATCTTAAATCAATGCATATTACATGAGAAATACACCAGTAGTGAAAACAGAGAAGGCATATATAATATTTTACTTTATTCAGAGAACCACACATTGTTACATATACGTGTATTATTTATATATATACATGTCTAATACATAGCAGTGAATAAAGTATCATGGTGTACTCGCCTTCGAATCATATCACATACATATGCTAGTGGAGTGATGCTGCCTTCCACACATGCATAAGAAATTAAAAATAAGGGTCAATTGACTATGGAGACAGGTGCTCTGGTCTGATGGCAGAGCTTACTACAGAAAATGTGAATATTCTGAAGGATTTAATTTCGAATGAAAAGAAGAGCGAAGAGCGAGTGGCCAAAAATCTGACAAAAGATAGATTGAGATAATGCCTCGTCCAATTGAACTTCATCATCAGAATTGTACATTTGGAAAAAAAAATGGATATCACAAAACATACAGTACTCATGCTAGATGTCAACATATGCAGGTTATGATATAACAATGCATTGTTAAGATCATTTTTCAATATGGACAAAAAATTTGGTTATGTAACAATAGATCAATTTCAGTGCATTTTATATCAACTTTACAGCTTCCTTGCATTGGGCCTCTGAATTTCTCCACTCCAAACCAATGGTTGTATATACAGTTTAAACAGACAATAATGTTAGTAATAAAAAAAATCGTCAGATATATTTTGCCACAAATAAGAGAAAAAAAATCACAATTTGCAACATTGGCAAATATCTCTAGGAGATTCCTCAATAAATTTTTACACGTTATTTTTCGTACTTTTAAGTAAAAAACAACTCATTGTTTAGTGTATGAGAAATATACATATAAACTTTCACAATCCATGCCACAATCATCTTATTATTCATAGGCAATCTCTATCCTAAAATGATAATAAACTTTTTTGGTTCCTTTTTGTACATTTATGAAAGAAATTTTTTCTTTGTGTACGAGAAAAATACATGTATATGAAATTTCAGGAGCCACACAACCACTGTTATATTGGTATTCTTGTTATAACAGCATGCTATAGTGTATCAGTGCATTTTCCCACCCAAGCTGCCACTCGAAGCCTTTGAACTTGTGGCCAGCTATTGCATGTGTTATTTTGATATACTCTTATAAATACAGCTGGTACATCTGGAGGTCTTTAACCACTGAATTCTGTCATTGTAGATACTTGTATCAGCACAGCTGAAATGATGAATTAATCAACACATTCTCCCACTCAGTAAATGGCTGAAGTAGGACTCTCTCAAGTCTTTGAATTTTGCCATCCTGCTATTTGCATGTGTATGTAGGACTCCTACATAGGTGATTTTCTGCATCTCAGATTAATATTTTGCTTCCAAATATGTCTCCAAGACCTCTGTTATTTAACACATTGTGGAGTATGCTACACAAATATAAGTTGTCAATATACAAGTGTATTTCAGACTAGTTGTCTTCATTTAATCAAAATTTACATTATTTTTTTTGTGCATAAATCTTATTTACTGATGATAGGTTATCTCTAAAAATTTCCCCTGTATGCAAAATTTTAAATTTATTTTCAGCTCCCCACCCAGTTTTATCTAAACATCTGCTTATGTTGATAATATTACCTTGGTTTTGAGGATGATGAGATAAATGGATATTACTTTATTATGAAAATTTGTGAACTTTTTTGAAAATTGGCAACAAAATATTGATGTTGGCATTTTTTTGTTTATTCGTGACAACTTTTTTAAACCCTGGCCATTCCTGGTAGTTCATCCAAGTTTGTCATGGCAAGCCTTTTTTCATAAAATGAATTGCAATGAAAATCTTGTGTTATATCTCATGGTGGACAGTGTACAGTTAACCTGAACATATCAATATAATGTACCTGATATAGACTTAAAAACATCATCATTAGCTAAATTTCCAGATAAATATAGTAGATTTCAACTGCTCTCTTCTTTTTGATCTTGACAATGATTTTATTTTGCTCCATTGTAATGTATAGAATAACATCATAGCCTCAGCTATTTTGGGGCTACAATAGCTGATTTGATCAAACTTGGAATATTTGCTTACATATGATCATAAGATCTCATATGGTAGGGCCCAAAGTGACAGTAACCTAAGGTACTTGTATTTCCAATCAATGCCAACTCACCTCTGCATGTTTTTGAGTTTCTAGCTCAAAAAAAAAAGATGGGTACCATATATAGCCCATAATGTGCTGAAAATGGCATTAAGCCCACAAATCACCAGCACCAGATTTCAGACCATGTGATGTCGTAAGAACTGCTGCAATTTGTTGTTTTGAGTTTAATGCCATTTGTCAATGCATTATATGCTATTCATTGCAGGCACTAATTTGAACCACGGAATGTTTTTGAGTATTTCCTACAGATATATTTAGCTTATTTGCTTCTATGATTTTAGAGAATTGTTACAATTTTGTATGTATTAGAGCCCCTTATTTGACATTGAAGGGTCTCCCTTGCTACAAATTTTTTGTCTTTAGGTACTATTACTAATGATTGCAGGGAGCCATATATCTGGCATAAAGCTTTATCCTGAGTTTGTACATGCATATGTGGGTTGGTCAACATATGGTTGTGGTGGTCAGAAAATTAGATAACCTGATGCCTGGGGCCCCTCTAATTTTCATCAGGTCAAAGTGAGGTGCCCATCCCGATTGTCCAAAAATTATAATTTGCCAGAGGAAACTTTGATCACACTGTTGATATGTGCAAATGGATGTTCAAAATGTTTACATTTCTGAGTCACAGAGGCTTGTATTGTGCTTACATTTTTGTGAACCATGGCAACATTCCTTTAAAGTTGGATTTTGCTACATATATAGAATGCAAAGCATGATCATTGTCTTGGTTAATGGTATTTCACTATGTGAATTACACCATCAAAAAAGAAAAAAAATAAGGGGGTTGGCAGGGCCTATTACTTCTTTGCAAATGCTGTAAATAACCCATTGACTTAATTCAACAAGGTTCTGACCAGGATTCATTCTGAGAATCCAGTAGTGAAGTTTGAACACCAGGACTGTCCAGTCCCTAGTAAGTGTAGTGATGAACACTAATGACACTTGCATTACCTTCAAACCCATTTGAACATCTTGAATTTATATTCAAATAGTAGCTATTGCAATATTATGTAAAAATATTGAAAACATGAAAACTTTGATCATGTGGAAATTAGTCAGGCTTGTGGGATTTCAGTCAGGGCTTGCAAGTTTATTTAAGTAACCATCCAGGAGCCGAAGCCCCTTAATTTTTTTCTTTGAGCACTGCTGCATGTAGCCCATTCCCTGGTTTTGTCAAGGTATATTTATATCATATAGTGGTGCTTTAAAAATTGCTGTTTCTTTTGATCCTGGATGATTTTGCACATTCTTGATGTAGGTTTTAGTCAAGACTTTGTACATTGTTACACAACAACAGTCTTTACCTGTATTTGCATTCAGCAAGTACAAAGTCACTCAAGACAAAGTTCATTTTTAGTGAGACTCTCTCTAATTTCAGATAAATTATGGGACAGACACTGTCAGAGCCAGTGACAACCAAGGAGACTGCCAAATGTCAGAACCACCTTGTCAAAGTTGGATCTTCATGCATGCAGGGATGGAGAATAAGTATCCTTTACAACAGCTCTTCAGGTTAATTGAGATCCGGATACAAACTTTGAATAAATGATTGGAAACAAGGAATACATTAATTAATTACAATCTGTTTTGAACATATTAAAATACATTGCAGTGTCTAAGGTTTTAAAAGGGTCAAAGATTTTGTGGTACTATTCATCTGTCTGTCCATCCTTTTTAATTTACAGACATTAAATTTGTAATTTTATCAAATTTGTATTTCATTTGCATGTTGTTTTTGCATTTCATTCATTTGTGAATTTTATGTACAGTACTACTTGCTCACTTTTTATGAGGAGCCATCTGTGTCAACAAAAGTACAAAGTCCTAATCCTCCCTTTCATTATGACTATCAAATGTGTTAAGCTTATGTCAACTTAGAGATTAAAACAACTATACTGTACAGAAATTCTTGTTCCTAGTTTGAACAAATTCTTTGTTTTCTTATCATTTATCTTGACAAGCCAGCAGCTATTTAATGTTTCAACCAGGCTTTAATTCTGCTGCCAAATACAAAATACAGGTTTAAAAAATACCATAGGAAACATTTTATTGGCCACTGGTGCTTGGCTGCAAACTTATGTTTGGTTTTCTGAGTTTGTTTTTACAGCAACTTAATTACATATTATGTGGCACACATACTATGTATGAGTGCCATAACAAAAACAAGCCAGATAATTCTTTTATAAAAACAACACCCCCTTCCTTAAGCAGAGTTGGTACCAAATTTGTATAAAGGAAGTGAAATGGGATTGATTGTTGCATTTTTGAAGGTTATCAGAGATTGGAACAATAAATTGTGTCATTGTTTCTTGCTGACAAAAAAGTGACTTCATGCTTATGATGGCTAACAGTGGTTGCATAAAACACAAATTTACATTTTCTTAAAATTAAATATCTGGCTATGAAGAAAATTGAAGGTGTGAAATCTTTCAAAATGTGTGAAAACAAACAACACTTTTTTACACATTCAATTTAAGGTATTGAATATGCTTTAGATAATCTTAATTACATGCATTACTCTGTTCTGGAATTGTTAGTGTTTTACAAAAGTATTAGTTTTATGCTTAATTAATTTAAAACTTGGTGAAAAAATGTTCTCATCTCCCATTTAGTAACCACTTTCTCTTGGCAGCCAGATTAAGTTTACTGTTGTTGTCTCAGACAGCACAAAATCAAGGTCTGGCATGTTGATTGACAGTGGATTGGACATGAAGGTAACACAAATGTAAGTTTACAGTAAACAAAAACTTTTCAAACTGAGTTTGTCTTTTGCATTCATTTAATTAAACTTTTAGTTGTTTATTTTCACAATGTGTTGATCTTAATGTACTGATAAAAATTACCCTTACTAACTGCTTTAAAATACATATATATGCTAGATTTATATTCCCTCCAACCCCATTAAAACACTTTTCCCAACAGCTGCTTTTGTTGACATTCTTCCCTAGACCCTATGATGTTGAGATAAATGGGTAGTACTGTACAGTATAATTTTTCTTATGATCTCTGAAATTCAGATGTTACTTTTTATCACTTTATCCATTCCATTTATTTTTATTTGTTTGGAAAGAAATTGATATTTACTTCCCAAACAACTTTTCCAGTGGCCTAGATGTTTACATTATTCACCTTGGATATGGGAGGTCATGGGTTTGAACCCCGACCGTGTCATACCAACGACTTTTAAAAAATGGTACTAACAGCTGTCTTGCTTGGCGCTCAGCATTAAGAGGCTAGTGTTAGGACTGGTTGGCCTGGTGTCAGGATAATGTGACTGGGTGGGACATCATACCACATGTCTGTGGCTTGATGCCCAGGTGCTAGACATCACTATACAGGTAGTCCTCAACTTATGACCTATGCAACTTACGACCATTCGACTTCACGACCACAATTGCTAGCTGCGGCATACAACATCCGAAGCCAAGCACCAGTGGCCAAAAAAAAGTTTCGTACATGTCTATATATTTTTATATGTTATGTTTTGCAATTGGGAAAATGTTTCCTATGGTATTTTGTAAACCTGTATTTTGTAATTTTGTATGTTTTGCAAATATTAAACCAGTTGTACCAGTTGCACAGAACAAGCAGATTCTTTGACTCTATCAGTTTTATTTAGTTGCCCACTGCAACTAAATTATACATAAATAGCATTTAAAATTACTGGCAACAGCTGCCTTCACAATTTAATTTCAGACAGATTAACAGAAGATGGACAGAATTTCGGCACACAGGCAGTTTTTATACAGCAGTATAATTGTTAGCCCAGTGGGCATAGCCACCACACATCCATAGTTGCTCGCTTTAACAAACCTGATGAATGTAAAAAATAAGAAACAAAATGGTGTAGAGAAGATACAAATGGCATAAAATGACCAAAGAAAATGATGATATATACAGTATAACAATAATGAAAGAAAATTATGATAAAATACTATTTAAAGATTTTTATAACATCATTTCACAGTACTGTACATATAACCTACTCTACTTACGACCAAATTGTGTTATGACCGGTCTGTCAGAACCAATTGTAAGTCGAGAACTACCTGTAAACTGTCACACTGCAGACATCGTAGCAATATGACTAAAAAATTGTTAAAGCTATGTTAAAAATCTAAATCACACACACACGCATTTCACAAACCTGGTCAACAGATTGATCAAGGATATAACATTGAGCATGGTTGACTTGTTGTACATCCTTCACAGTACTTGGCAACTTTTTTTTAAATGATCACAGACATGAATTTTATGTAAATTAGGATAGCAGTTGCTCATTCTATGCATCATGTTTGCTATTTTATAAAGCCATGTAAATAATAATTTGCAGTTGATGCATTTTGCTCACTAATTTGCACATGTAATAATTGTACACACAGGTGGTATCTCTCCCTCTCTGTCTTGCACATAGATCTGTTGAGTTGAAAAGACCTGTTAGTTGGAATTGCTGGCTACATGTCACATGCAGCAGCTCCTACGATGAGACTGTAAACCTCCTTTTCTGCAAAATTAAGAAAAATAAAAACAATGAAAGACTGATTTCTTCTAAACTTGTGAGCCATGTGTGTGTGTGTGTGTGTGTGCGAGAGAGAGAGAGAGAGAGAGAGAGAGAGAGAGAGAGAGAGAGAGAGAGAGAGAGAGAGACTTCATTGACTGAATCCACATCTGACCTTTCAAATATTTGTTGGGGTTGAACTTCTTTTGATTCTGAGCCAAGATGTGATAGTAGGTCATGGTTCTTGGAGTTAACATTGTAATTGGCATTTGTTAGTCATCATGTTTCTTGGATCTAATTTTCATGAAACACCAAAGGTAGGCTACACATGGTAGAGACACCTACTTATTGTTTTATGTAACCAGAGGTCAATAGTGCAAATGATTGGAGCTGACATTATCATTTTTTATTAAAAATGTCCATTTTCCACAAATTGCCCACACCCAGATTTTATCATGTTCATTGTTGTACTGCACTTGAGAAAGAGCAGCTTTCTTTTGAGTCTGTAATTTATTGATCAAAGGTCAAGGTAACTGGACATAAAAGTGGAAATTTGCATTAATAAATTTATGGCTATAATACTACAATATCTGTGATACCAGACAACACTTGTGTTCACTATTTATTGTCCAATGCCTGGGTTCAATAATTGGCTGACAGTAGACAAGTACATTAATACTTGCGAGCACAGAAGATTTAATGATTATTTTTTTGTCAAAACTACACAATCAAATACAAATATTAAATTTCCTTATACATGCCAGACATGGAGGATGCTCACATCCATCTCCTATCTCTACCAGGAGATAAAGATGCTTGTTTCTTCGGGGTCTTTGATGGGCATGGAGGTTAGTGAAATTTCTTGTATTTTTCTAATTTGATTCCTTGATTCTTTTTATATATACAATAGCATTATGCTGAATAGAAGTGTTTTAGTCTGTTTAAACCTTTTGCTATGAAATGTTTGCTATGAAATGTCTTCCATATTTGATGTGAAATCCATACATTTTACTTAAATATAATTTGTACAAATAATAATGATCCATTAACCATGGTTGCATGAGCTAAGTATGGTTGTTTCATAATTATTCAGAACAAATCATAAAATATCAGAAAGAAACAATGTGATACCATTTCAGAACTTAAGGTCAAAAGTCTTGTGCTCGGAATAGACTTCCTTGGCTATTTACATGTGATAAGTTTTCAATAATATATCAAAATAAATTTTAAATAGTTTCTGTTTTATTTTTGGCTTTACATTTATAGGTTGTAAATATAGAAAGATGCACTATTTATAATTTTATTAACACATTTAAAATTTAAATGATAACAGACTTTAGTGCAGTATATCACATGCTACCTTGACATTGGAAATGGTATCACACTGATATTTTTGATATTCACTTCACAATGATTCAGGTTTTCTTTTTTCCTTTATATCACATGCAGATTATTAAAAATATTTGTTTCGGATAGCTTTCCTTGATTGTTGTTACCCGTTTGATTTGCAGTCAAACCAACAAGTGTTTTGTTAACTTAGTAATCCCAATATGGTATTTTTCTGTATCAGACTTAGCATTGCTTCCTTTTTATTGTATGTAACATTACTTGATTAAATTATTATATTATTCAGATTTATCCATGCATTACCTTGTGTTACTTCCAGGTGCATTGAAGATTTTATATAAGAATCATATTTTCAGCTTTTACATGTACAATGCCTAAGTAAGGTGTTGGTTGGTGTGGTCACAAGAAATCCCCATGGACCCACCACCAATGCTTATCTTGTACAGGCTGTGAGAAGACAGACGGTTGTCCCTTCTGCAGCCTACAGTTGGATGAGGCCTGGGTTCATTGTATCAACAGGGGACTTTGAATCAGCTTATGAATATCAGATTAGAGAAGGGCATCTCCCATCCTTATTATCCCTCTGAATTCTCTTGGGGTGTGGGGACTTCTGCCACAAGGAAACAATGGGTCCTTCAGAGTGTATCTCTTCCACTGGTTCCTGTTGGTGCTAGACTAAACCTCTTTTCAGATGCCAGGTCTGGCATCATGGTCGATGGCTGGATCTTTTATGTCATAGAAGTTTTCTTATCTCTCTCCTATAGTAAAGTTCCCCATGTTCTTCCCCCCCAATTAACCCTTTACCTCATGTGCCTTTTGGCGCTCTATCACATTCGCATACAGGCGCCTTTTGGCACTTTACCTGTTTTGCATACAAGAGGCTAACCTTTTGCCAACTCTGTAAAAAGCAGCCATTTTGAGTGGGTTTTCATAACGCCACCTTTGGGGAAAACACCCTATTAGATACTATATTCATTTGTGAGAATGACCATTACGTCGGATCACGTGGTCACTGTTGATGCTCTGGTCAGAATCTGCTATTTAAAGTAAGTAGGTCAAATGCTGTCATATTCTCCATTCGACAAAATGGTGGTCACTGATATCGTTCAGTACTTGCTCGAGTAGAATCACAACTATGAAAGATTTAATAACTTAGGTAAAGGCTCTAATACTGATGTAGGAAGCCCTTAGTTTTTATAAATTATCAAATTGAGCTGATTTAGTGATGTATGCGCAGGCAAAGAACTTGTAAATTTCGAGTATGAGAAATTGCCGCTATGGTTGATCATTTAGCTTCACTGACTTGATAGTAAACGAGTTCTCTCAAGATTTTAAAACACATACCATATTCTTTTGTGAACAATAATTACACAGCCATAATGACCGTATTTTACTCTTAAATCTTTCCATACATAATATAAGTGTACCAAAAACGTAAAATAATTAAAATTGCTGTCAAACGTAACATACACTTTACTGCTTCACATGTCTATGCGTAGTGCACTGCACTGGGTAACTTTGCTACATGCATATTGAAGGAAAGGGTTTAAGCTTGTGCACTTAAAGAAAGAGATTCAGAAGGCTGCAACAGAGATGGTATTTAATGACCATTGTTTGACCTTCTACTCCAGATTTTCTGGATTCCTAGAAATTGGTCATATTTTCAAAATATCAGCTGTTCTTCCCTAAACAGATTTCTTCTGGAGGAACCATTCTAGTAAGAGACACTGCCATAAGACCTGGTGCTTGGGTCATCTTCATTGCTCTTCAGGGTGCTGTGTTTATGCTCATTAGAAGAATTTATTCAACAATTTCAAAATGAGGGCAGTTTCTTAACCCATCAGGGGTATGTCCAGCAAATAGGTCATTTTGCAGTGCTCAGAGAGAAAAATTTTAGACACAGGCCCAGGGCTGGTGGCTAAAAAAAACTCAAGTCCTGACAGAAATTTCACAAACCTAGACTGCAGTTTTCACACCTTAAATATTCCCCTTTTTTAAAATATTGTCACACAGCATAACAATAGTATGTTTGATTATAAATTTGATTGGGTTTAAAGGGGTTTGAAAGCAATGCAAGCATCATTAGCGTTCATCACTATACTCACTAGGGATGTGATGGTCCTGGTGTTCAAACTGTTTTGCTGGATTCTTAGTGAATCCTGGTCAGAACTAAGTTGACGTATATTGATGTGCTGTTTGCAATATGTGCAAAGAATTAATAGTTCCTCCTTCTTTCTCATTTTGTTTTTTTTTTTCAGTGTGCTTTACAAAGTAAAACTTCATCAATTAGTAGTTTTAAAATTGATTTTGTTTGCACTTTGCTGATAGCTATTTGCTCTCCAAAATCAGCTTCACAAATGAATCACACTCACAACACAATTGTGTCAGTGAGTTTGGAAGTATAAATCATTATTGAATCACACGCCATGTTTCAGTTTGATCAAGTCAAATATCAACTTCATGTAGGACAGTGGTGATGATCTGATTTCGATTGTGTTATGGCATCTTGAAAATACATATCTGCATTTCATCAGCACAATAAAAGTTTTCTCAGGGAAATTAGACTTTTTCAACAAGAATACAGAACAGACCCAATGTAAAATTGAAGGGGTGCCATGTATTGGGCTATCAGATTTTTGGTCTCCTCCTGTAGTATGCTGATAGTGGCATATCTCAGGAGACAATGAGGCAAATATGCACCTTCTGTATTGAGGATTGGAACCTCATTTCTTGGGCAATTTTAGGAGGAATTGCCCGTTGAGTTTGATACATTCCAGGCAAAACAATATTTAGGCAGGCAGTCTGTCAAGGAAAGGGAATCTTTCACAGAATGGTTGCTTAACCAATCTGTAGTAGACTCCTTATTCCAACTTTGGAGGCTACTTTGGTGGATTTGTTTGCCACCAAGCTGAATAGTAAGCTCCTATTTTACATTTGCCTAGTTTTAAAGTGAAATCATCTATTCATCTGCTTTTTCACCTGTCAGGTGCTATATAAAATCTGGTGCTACATTGCTCAGCTCAATTGGATAGCTGCTCTTTTACTGCAGCAATTGTGGTTTAGTGATCTTCTTATTGTGGATGATCCCAGGACCTGACCTCAGAGGAGGGACCTTCTGTAACAGCATGAAGTCCCTATACAGTCCGTCCTAAAAATAGTCCACATGTTTTACACCTTCATGTCTAGCTTATATCCACAAGGAAAACATTTTCTATTAAAGTTGCCAAGTCGAAGGAAGTGCTTTGTCTGAGGCATATGATGATTGGTGTAGTAAAAAACCTATCAGTCTCAGCTGTCCTTCTCAGTGGCTGATTTTCTTCTTTCATTTCCAAAGATAAGTAAAGATAGGCACCTAGCAAACCTAATCATGTATTTCAAACTACGAAGACCTGTGTTTCACTTTCTAATGCTTAAATGAAATCTTGTATCTTGTGGTAATCTCTTAATAAATCCTTCTATGAACTATATGGTGAAGCTTCTTTTCAAGACCTTTACCCTCAATAGTTTTCTTGCTCACCTATAACCTGTGAGACAAAGGAGAAAGCTTCATGTCCTATTCATAGTGCATGGCAATATCAAATTCAGTGGCAATTATAAACTGGTTTCTCTTCTTTGCCAACCAGTTTTTCTTTACCAAAAAATCAGCTTCAATGTGTTGCTTTAATCCTCATTGATCTCCCCAGTTTCATCCATATCTCTGTTGGGGATGATCATTGTAGACTTTTGTGTCCATTTTGAGGTTTTTGTTTTTATTTGGCAGCCTCAAAAGGAAGCGGGAGGGCCCAGAAGCATCTTTTCCTTCCCATTAAAGGTTAATTTGATATTTGACCATGTCTTAGTGGGATGTAATAGGGACCTCTCGTTTGTGAAAATTAAAATGTGAGCTTTGAGTCATTGCTGCCTCATGGGCCTGCCTAACTCATTCTTTTAAGCATGTGATGAAAGCCTCATTTTTGTGAGCTCATGCTACTTTATCTTCATCCAAGTTCTCATTAGCTCACCAAAGTGAAGGCATGTTTGGGTCCAAATGTTGTCACTTAGAAAGTGGCCAATGTGGGTTCCAGTGCAATTTGTTTGTGTTTGTTTTTATTTGTAAGTTGTGGGGTCATAAGTCTCCCAACATAATAAATGATAAATGGTATGCATTTGACTATCATACAAAAAACATATTATGAAAGGGAATATTGTGTTGAATCAAGAGTAAACATTGGCAATTAAAACAAATCCCAGTATCTTGATTATTATTCAGGACAGAAGCAGTTCATTCAAGGTCCAAAACTAAATTTTTATTCATACACTTTTGGAGGGAGACCAGAATGACTTTATCATGTAGTACAAAATATATCTCCACTTCAAATTTAATACACATGAACTGCAAATTGATATCAAGAACCTCAAACAAATGGCTGACTTACATATTTTGTCTTGCTGAGTGATTTCATATACATGGTTATTTGTATGAAAAGTAATGTATTTTCTATTGCCATTTAAAGTCTTGTGCATTGATTTGTCACCACTGATCAGTTATACTAATGACATTTCACTTTTAATGAGCTATGTAGTCAGTTGTATTAAAATATAAGTGGCTAGTGGCATTCAGTAATATCTGCTGTTAATTGTATGTTTTCACTTTTCAGCAGCATATGCACAGTTCTGACCAATTGTATTTTAAATTACATGGTTTGCCCAGTTTAAATGAACTTCAGTTGCATGAATTTCCTGATACAAGTATTGCCCATTTGTGGATCACAGAACTTGTGCATAGGCTTATAATTAATATTTTGCTGTAGAAGTGTCAGTGAGGTGAAACCTTGGGATTAATATGCTGTGTACATGTATGTACTTTTTCCTAGGATACCTGTTTTCTTGCATTTTGATGTTGTTACCAGTATAAGTGAGGTATTTAAAAACCTAATACATTATGCTACATCTCTTAGAATGATGGCCTTATCCCATCCATGATTGTAATTACTGACAACAATAATAATAATTTGTGCAGAACTGAAAAATTGCTGATCAGACTTAAAAGAAGTAGTTTTTGCAGTATAGATTACAGACTATCAATGATAAGGTGGTGCTCTACAGTTTCGTATTTAGCCTAGGGTTAGAAGTTTAAAGAAAAAGAATTTCTTGGGTTTCCTCACTAGTTATACTGGCTATTTAATAAAGACTTTGTATATCTTAGGTATTGTGCAAAGAACCTTTACTTCCCATTATTTTGGTGTATGATTGATGGATATAATATGGGTTATAGAGTATACAGCTTGGCCTTACTCCATATGTGTACCTTTCAAAAAAGTGCTAGTTCTACGTGCTCATGTTTACTTCATGAACTTAGAGGTAATTGTAAATAAAAGAGCCGATAACTTTTTTTTACATTTTATGTATTTGCTAATTCATTCATTGCACTTTTAGAAGCTGTTATTGTCTAGTTTGGCAAAATTTGTTTTCCCTGTTTTAATAACTGCCAAGGATAGTGTACTTTAGACAAATTCAGTTTGATTTTTGGAGCACAAGGGAGCAGTCATTTTAGTTAGCTGTGTGCTAAGATAATTTAAAATTTCCAAAAGTACAATATCCAAAGAAATTTCAGCCACATTACATGAAAGTAGCATATAGGTATGCCAACATTATCTCTACTGTGCATGTTTAAAATACAAACAACTTCACCTTACAAATGTCACTCTCTCAAAAGTACATAATAACTGGTGAGTGACACCTAAGTAAATTCATTGACTTGAAAGAGGGCCATTTTTGTGTAAATTATTCATACACTTTAGTTCACAACAGCATGTATGCATGGTGAAGATCAATTATTAGTAGCATATTCAGGTACATGCATGCATAGGTCTGTAGTGGTGCAACAGTCATTTGGATAGCAGATCTATTGTGGGAGAAGTGTTAAAAAAGATAAAAGAAGCTATCATCCCCTTCCACAGACTCTATACAGGTGACATGCAACCCCCCCATTATTGTGTTTTATTGCAACACAGAGTTGGTCATAACATTGGCTCCATCTTTTGTCCTAGATGTCCCTCATTTTTTGACACTACAGAAAGCATTGACCAAGCTTAAAAACAAAACATTTTGTTTATTCCCACTCTTCCTGGCCAAACTTTTTAATCATTCTCACTATATTGCAGTTGGCATCTATGGGTGCATGCAGTGTAATGGTAGGGTTCCCATGTACATGTAATTTTAGTTTCCTAGCAGTATATGTACGGTTGCATCAATGTCTGATCCTCAAATCAAGTTTCTTTGCTATAATACATGTTTTGACACATTAAAATAGTACATAGTAGTCATAAGAATGTGAAAGAAAAGTTTCTAATTCAATTTTTTTAAACAGAAAAAACAAAACATTTTGCAAACATACATCATTTACATGTATATATTTAATGAGACGTCTGTATCATAATCATCATTACAGTAAAGGAGCATTATTTATCAGAAATGGTATTATATTAATATTGAGGCATATATTACTGGCAAGTCTTTGTCTTTGCTTTTGGCATTCGGCCAGTTAAATACTGAAAATTTCAAGTTGCCGTATTGCTGTTTGATCATAATAATCTTAATGAAATTAGGTGTCTCTGAAGTTGGCATTTTCTTGGAAAATAACACCTTTATCTGATATTTGTAGAACTGCATATTGTTTTATTGACAGAATTTTGTTTATTGCTGGATTGATCTATTTAAGAGAATGAGTAGGCTGTACAACTTTCCCTGAGTTAAATCCAATTCACACACAAGTCAGGACATTATTCCCATCAGATACTGTCAAGACATGTGGTGATGGGCGAGTGACAAAGAAGCAAGTGTGGGTGCACTAGGAGCTGTAGCTGCACACCTGCACACAGGTGGCTCCAGACAAAGTTGCTTTTCACTGGACTAAAGCAGTATTGGATTTTAGCAGTCCCCATAGTGACTGAGCACCCCTATTTAGGATCACACTCCTCATTCCAGTAGCATCAGGAAGGTGCTAGAAAAGGTGCCTTAAGTATTGCTTTGCTTTTCCACTTCAGCAATGGGCAGCATACCACAGCTGATGGGGATCCCACCTTAGTATTTTAAAATATAACAAGAAGACAGAGTGACACAACTCAACATCAGTGCCTGGCAGGTGAACACATTAATGGAGATCTACAGATAGGCCAGAGAGCAATTCACATTGATAGAGAAATGATCAGAGTGAAACTTGCTTTGTTGTACAAGGACATCTCCACCAAAGTGGGAGCTGAGTGGCTGAGTGGTCTAAAGTGCTGTCCGTTCACCTCTGTCTGTGTGGGTTCAAGTTTAAGATTCAGCGAATGTGAATATGTGAGAAAGATTGCCAGTAACTTCTTGTGGGTCGGTGGTTCTTTCCGGTGATTTCCCGGTTTCTTCCTCCACTATTAATACTGGCAGCCATGAATAGCCTATCGTGTGCTGAAAAATGGCATTAAGCCCAACAACAACAACAACAACAACCAAAGTGAGAGCTGGCTACACCTTCTGGAGTGAAAATATTTTTAAAAGAAGAGTGATGTGTAGCTGGTGTCGCCATTGCATCAAATCATAGTTAAGTCAGCTAGTTTACATATCTCCCAAAAGGCATGAATGACATACTAATGCAAATGTAACTCTTGCTGGACTATCATCTACATCAAAGCACCCATCATTACTAACCCAGATTGAGGATGATTATGAAGACCTGGAGTTTCTTATCACTGAAGTACCAATGGCAGACAAGCTCATTATCCTTGGTAACTTTATTGCTAGAGTTGGCATTGGTCAACAGACATGTCCAGATATTATTGGCAAAAATAGCTCTGTCAAATGCAACAGCTGATTGCTCCCACTGAGGAACTGTATTGATCATGACCTTCTAATCACCAGCATAGTCTTCTGTATGCTAAACCACAACACGATGCCTTAGCATCTTACTATGTCATCATTCAACAAAGAGACAGATAGGATATTCAAGTAATGAAGGCCATGAGAAGTGCAGAATGGTGTGCTGACCACAGACTCATCATCTCCATGCTCAGTATCCAGATTTAGCCTAGCAGATGACCTTAAGGCGATGACCAAAAGGATTAATGTCTCCAAATTGAAATAGGAGAATGTGAAACAGGCATTTGGCAAAGAACTGTGCAGACAAATAGATGTAATCAATATGAACTTGAAGAATGTTGAGGAAAACTGGCTATCCTTCAGAGATGCTGTAAACTCAAATGCATCCTGTACCCCCCGGTCCCACCACATGTAAACATCCAGATTGTTTTGATGAGAATGACTTTGCTATAGAGACCTTTGAATGAGAAACATTGGCTACAACACTTCTTCATCTAAGAAGACCACTTGAAGAAGACTGTCCAGTGCAAACTCAAAGTTCCAAGACACATGGTTTAGGAGCAAGGCATATGAGACTCAATTCTACACAAACAGCAATGACATAAAGAATATCTGATGCATTGAAGACAATCTGCTGGCCACAGTCATCAGGAACTACAACAATATTGAGTGATGACATGAACACACTTCTCCCTGACAAAGAAAAGGTTCTTCAAAAATAGGTATAACACTTAACACCATCCTCAATCAGCAGTAATTTATTGGTGAGGATACAATTGATTGACTACCCTAAAAGTGGAAATCAACATATAGCTTGCTTATCTTCTTTGCTCACAAAATTTTGAAAGCAATGAGCTAGCTGTCAGATGGCAAAGCATTTGGAGCAGAAACTATAGCATGAAAAGTCTCCTAAACTGGAAGTTTGCACATGTCAAAGAAGTACAAGGATATCCATCATCCGTTTACTAGCAGAATGGAGACAATCCTTTTACAATCATCAGGGTATCTTCATACTGACAGTAGACATCATAATCCTTGCCAGAATTCTGCCAACTCTCTTGTGCAACATATCAATCAATTGTTTATGCCAGATATATATATATATATATATATATATATATATATATATATATATATATATATATATATATATTTTTGTTTTGGAAAATCATGCCAAAGATTTTGTTGCCAGGGAAAATGATTTGTATTGGTTATGGCATGCTCATGTCATGGATGATGATGAACCATTTCCAGTCAACAGTGGAGCCAAGCAAGGCAGTGTGTTGTTTGTCCCCAGCCCTCTTAATTATTGTTTCTTGCCTTGCAGAAGCACATGCAGCATAAATCTCAGAACTGCAGCATGTTCTTTATTGATCAAGCAAACACAAGTGGTATCTTCTATCCAGATTGCTGTTGTTGTGGTGCTTAACGCCATTATTCAGCACACGATAGGCTATATATGGCGGCCAGACCAGAAGCTACTGGCAAGCTTTCTCACATATCCACATTCGTGGAATCTTAGACTCACTCGAATCTTAGACTCACTGGAACACATGCAGACAGCAACACATGCAGACAGCGGTGAGATGGCAGTGATCCGTAAGGGACAGTGATCCTTTCAGTAACCAAACAAGTTAGTGATGCCATGGTCATCTTCAAACTTGTATTACACAAACAACAGTATTCCCAAACACTTTATTGTGATGAGTCTGCTTGAGAAACATTAATTAACTGCTAAACAGTCTTTCTCAAGTTGAAAAGCAAAGAACAGGAAAAAGTTATTAATTAACAAATTACATGACTGGTATGTTTTCTTTATAATTGAATTTGGGACTAAATGAGCCTACTTTGGTTATTATGTCTATCTACATATATGGTCCTACATACCCCTGTATTAATCATTTATATGTGTTAATGCATCCAATTTTTATTCAAGTAGTCAAAGAATATGCAATACATATATTGAGACAAAAAATCCTCCCAAAAATAACTTTATACTTTGGGATTGAGTATTTTGTCTTAAAAATCTTGTTTTTGGGAAATATTGTCAATTTTGAGTTTGGCTAAATGATTTACATGAGTTTTACTTAGCCCAAGTGGGTCTTTTTTTGTACAGTCATTTGAGACCCAGTTTTTCTTATGTGTAGTCTTATCTCCATGAAACTTTACTTGGGTGTTCTTTGCTTCATCATGAATAACCTAATGGGTAAGTAGGTAATTAGTGATGTACTCTTTTATATCACTAATAATTGTTGTTTACATGTAAATCTAAGTGTTTTGACCTAATTAGTTTTCTACTGGATGCATGTTTAAGGCTTAGTATTTTTGCATAACTTGGTCATAATATTACTTTGCTTATTTTTCAAGGGAAAGAAATAAGACAGTGATCCATTATTCTATGCATGCATGTTTTTTTTTATAAAGTTACTCCTAGCATCTAGGTTTTGTTTTCCTCTAAATTATACAGCTTTATGCATGGTAGTATTGTAACTAGGGGTGGACACCAATGCTAATGCTTTAGTTGATATAAATTTGAAATACTATGGTCAGGATATTTTGTTTCATTGATTATTCCCTAAGGTGGAAAATGGGTCATGGTGACCTTTGATGAGAGTTGTGTACGCATCTACTTTGCAGTAATGCTTTGTTTTATTGGATTTTTGAACGAACTTATTCATTATTTTCTCAGTTTAAATTACTGTAATTCGGTAGATAGGTAGGTCACAGCAACTTTTATAAAGTGTTGGTATGCAATTTATCAGTATATGTTTACAACAGGGCCAAAATTTTATCACACCAACATAAATAAAATTGTTACTAGCATGATTGCCTCTTGGACAACTCTCTTTCAGAATACAATTTATGGATCCAAAATTATTTTCCCATTAGTCATTTTTTCCCCAAAAGTTTCCTTGTTCAAAGCAGGCATTTACTTAAGAAATTTGTTGTCACTAGCAAGCAAATGTCCATCAGGTTATCACATCAAAAACATTGTTGTATGCTGTGTAATAAATTTCAAGTAAATATTCAATTGACCTAAATTTGTCTCAAATGATAAGATGAGTGGGAATAATTTGACTATTAACATTAAAGATCTTATTTATTAATGTAGCATTTAATTTTTTTGTGCCATATAAACAAGACTAAACTTATATGAGTAGTTTGCACTATAAAAGTTAATAGAGACATTCAGTTCAGATTTTAAGTTTTATGGTGCTGGTACATAAACTTCAAGAATTTTTTTGAGGTTTTCACATTTGTGTTCAAGGTATAGTATTTAAGATATTTAGAGCTATAATGACATGCAGAAAGACTGACAATTGAAACCGTAGCTATTTTCTAGAATGATATGCCCACACATTATGCACATTGTATATTCACCATAACGACTTGGAAACTAAGAACCTGTCACATCAGAGTTGTGAGTCTCCATTATTCTACTTTCAATAGTTCAGTATGTGAGAATTCATTCTGTATTGTATCAATTAACTTTTTACAGGTAAAATATTCAGTACCAATCTTTAATACTGCCATATTACAACATAATTTCACTTGCAAGTATCACATTGGACTCCCATCTTTTTGTGATTAAAAAAAGTATCACTGATACCTTTTTTCCTCTTTTGTTAATATCTATATACAGGAATTGGAGCTCATGTTCATGCTTTGCAAAAGATCTGCACATATGTGTATGCATGTGTAAATATGTGTATACTTTATATTTCCCCCACTACTTAACAGTCTTTTATATTTCTATCTTGCAAGTTAATTTTATTATAGATTTTTACTGATAACTTTTGTTAAATTGAGTTGAAAGTTGCAACTCCTTTTTTTGAGGGTATTTTATGGTATGGAACTGACTGATTTACTGTGATTAGAAATCTTTTTTATCTGTGTATTGATGATATTAATGAAACAAGATGTACATTTCCTACCTATGCAAATACAAACATGCACAGACATGTACACACACTAAAGGTGATCTTTGATCTCTAAGAAAAGGTTTCTGTTTGGTATTCTAGGGTTTTGTAAACTATCCAGGACAAATAGAAGCCACTAAAATTTGAAGTTCTAGTGTTAATTATGTCACAAACTTTAAAATCAGTACGAGTAAAATGTTTCAGTCATCTTTTTAAGAGTGACATACTTATTGCAAGTTACCTTGTCATTTTTACAGAATAGATACTGTACTTTATTCCTAAGTATCAACAATTTCAAGCACCTTATCTACTGTTGCTAGGTGATCAAATTATTTTGATAAATTCCTTGTTTTACATAGTTTTGCAAACATTTTAAAATTATATATAATGTGATCATAGGATTTTGTCCAGAGTCATTTCATTGTTAATGGGCAGCATGATTGGCAAATCATGTGATTGGGTGAAGTACAGCCACTGTCTTCACATTTACAGTAGATTAGAGTACAAGTTGGCATGGGAGGGGTTTTCAAGATAACATACAAAGAAATAGCAGATTATACTCCTCACAGTACTCCTATATTTATGTTAGATGTGGACTAATGCATGCAAATTTAAAAGCCTCAAAAAAGGAAACCCTTTTTAATTCAAGATTTGCAAGGAGAAGAGTTTTATTTTCTAAGATTTCAGACAGCTACCTGAAGTGAAACAGGGTATATGTAGAACAAAATTTCCTACTGAACAATATGGGGAAATTTCAGTCTTGACTTGTAGTAAGAGGACAGTACAAAGTAAGAGAAGGGCCAGGAAAGGTAATTTCAAAGGTAAATCTAACTTTTTTGAACAGGGGAGGAATGTGTTATGTCATGTATTTCTTATGTTATCTTTTGAGGGTTTTTGCTGTGTGCATGTAATTTTAGCACAGCAGGTAATTTTGCTGTTATCAGCAAAGTTGTTTGAGTCCTATTTCAATGATGACAGTTCATCTGTCAGTAAAGAATTGAATTTCTGCAAGATAACTTTACCCAGATTTTGTACATTTTTGAGTTTTAAGCCTTATATTAATGATACCTTAAAAAATATAATTTTCAGCTCTGTCATTTCTCCAATTTCCTTTCTCACTTGTATAAACATCATGGTGAATGATGTTAAAGGTTGCTGAAATTTACATATTTGATAAGGCAGTGGTTGCATTCAACAGAAACTGGAGGGTAATATTACTCTGGGTCATTGCTGACATACAAGAGTTCCTGTATGGCTTGTTACACTATGTTAAGAAGAAAGCTTGGTACATCATCTTTTAGAATGTTTTAATTGAAAAAAAGGACCTACTTATTACTTGCCTTATTACAGGTACTGCTCCATAATTATACTGTATTCTTTATTATAAGTCTAGTCAAACTGCAAACAGCAAAGATTCTAATATGCCATAGCATAGTGCGCCTGTAGATCAGGGTCTATGTTGTTTATTGTTTATTTACTGATTACTTTTGACAAATTTCACAAACCCAGATCTGCCAGAGCATTATGTGACAGTAAATCTGGGTCTGTGCAGTTTGCAATTGGACTCGTCTTATAAGTGAGTGTACATGGTAAACATTTTTGTGAAGTCTTTTACATTAATTCAGTAGATTCATTCTAGTGATTCATTTTGATACTATTATTATCACATGCACTCATCCAGTATAAGAATTTCTGCAGTATTGATATATTAGAGTTGAAATAACAGTGAAATAACAGTGTCAAGACACATGGATGTTTTGTTAGCTATACTAATCAAAGACTAGAAGAGCTATGGGATGGCTTCTTTGTCTGTTGTCCAGACATCCATCTGTCAGTTAACTCAAGTTTGTTATCTCTACTCCTAAACTACTAGGTGGATTGCCTTGTAACGTTACACACGCATTCTTTCAAACTCTAGTTTATCCTAAATTAAAATGGTGCTGTTCAGACAGTTGATAAGGCCTTGCCAGCAACCATCTTGAAATCTTGTTATGACTACTTGGCTGAGTGGATAGTTATATTAGTAAAGGATTTTCACTAATGTACTTCCTGTGTTGGTCCTACATGAAAATATTGTCGATCTGACATCCAGTATGGCCTCCATGACATCCATCTTGAAAATCCTCCTAAATGGACAGCCATATTAGCATGTAGTTTTCACTAGAAGACTAGTTCTGGTATATGGTCGAACCTGAATGAAAATGTTGCTGAATTTATAATATTGATAATCTTACCAAGATTGTGTTTCCATGGAAATTTGTTTAATGTTGTTTAGTATGCCATCAATGAAAATCGTGCCAATCTTGTCTCTTTGATGGACATTCATCTGGTTTCATGCTAGGTCTTCATCCAGTTTCATACCAGACACTCAGGTTTTCATCTGGCCTTTCCCTTCCTAACATGATTATTTTTATTGTATGCATGCAGTGTGTGTCCAGTATTCTTGAGCTCTGTCAGTGGCCACCCTAGATACATCTAGTATTGCTGCCACAGTGGTTTATTTGAAAATGATGTTGCTCGGTAATATCAGAGATTGTTTCAACAATCAGCAATTAATATAAGAAATGGAACAAAGAACACATGATAGAAAATGATATAGACAGGTATTTTGTTTGCTTTTTATGAAAGTGTTGCTGATGTTTACATGTGCTTTTTAAAATTTACACATGAAAGAATTTCAGTGGCACAGCCCGGAAACTGGTTTATCTGTCAGGTACAAAGAGTATACCAAGAAGCAAATGAGTGCAGACAATGCATTCTTTGGAATTCTGGTGATCTTTCTTTTTCACACGTATTTTTAGTTTTTTATTTTCTGTGTTGTAGGTGCCAAGGTAGCCCAGTATGTTGGACATAATCTTCACAAGAAAATAGTGATGCAGCCGTCATATGGTATGTCATTATTGTTCCATGCTTACTTTCAATTTACCAGTTATTTAAACTTTATTGCAAGCTATGATGCATACATGTGACATGTAACAAAATCGCTATAACTCCCAGTGGACCATAGAAAGTTTTTGTAAAAATAGTTTTAGGATTGTGTAAAATTTCATTATGTGTTTAATGTATTTTCCCTAATATCCGGATGCTTGTTTTCATTTATTACTAAGCTGAATAGATGATGCAAACATATTGCAAAATGGCAGTCAGTTTTGGCTTTAAAAACTGTTCAATGATTACGTTATTGGCTTTTTGGAGTACATACAAATTCTCATCTGCTGCAAAATTTAGAATTATAAAGTTTTTATGTGATATGCAAGTTTGTCAGTAAGACAATCTTGAATGGACTGCAAATAAGTCTTTTGCATTCAAAATTTAAACATTCCCATTTCCAGTGTTTATTCTAGGACATGCTGATTTCTATGAAAATTATGCCCAAAAATGCTGGAAAAATTGTGTAACATATTTTCAAACTTTTGACATGTTTGTTTTTTTAAATATTAAATCAATCCGATAGTAAGTGGCCTAATTTCTTCTTAAATTTTGAGTTCTTTGTTAGACTCTGCATTTCCATTTGAGACTTGTTACATGTATGGTGATGCAATATTGTTATTATAGTAAAGCCATAAATTGCCTTGTAAAAATCTGAGAAAGTTGGAGAAATTATTTTTCTTTCTCCTATATGTGTGCAATATAGTTTGAGAGTGGGATATATTTTTCCATACAAGTTCACTCATTTACACCTTTAGATGATATCATTTTATATTTTGATGTCATGAATGACCTCATTGTTTCTTGTTTTAGTTTGTAAGACAAATTTTGCTAGCCAGGAAATAGTAATCTTTGTTTAAAACAAAAATTGTTGTTGCTAATTAAACTTTTTCTGCTCTGTATGATATATAAAAAAATATTTTTTATTTCTAAAGAAGAGTTCCAAAATGACTGTATTTACCAGACATGACTAACAAATGAGCACAAATGACCAGATGCTAACTTTTGATGTCTGATAAAAGTTGCCCATAATTATTCCAATGTTATCTGGTCATTATGCTTCACATTGTTGAAACACTATTTAGCCATCAAACAGGAGATGAGAGCAACAGAGGTGTGAAAGCTTATTTCAGGACTGTCCCAAACCCTATAATTGAAGGATTTCCCCAGGGTCTGTATCAGAGGCATTTCAGTAGTGAGGATTCAGTGTAATTTGGAACTACATTGAGTTGCCATGTCAGTACCTCCTTACAGGCCTGTAGAAATAAACATTTAGCCCAAGGCCAAAAAAACAGATGCTAGTACCTATAACAAGTTTGTATTATAATCATCCAACACTTCTTTAAAAATAACTTTAAATTGGACATGACAACTTAACCATGGACATGACCAGTAATTATGTGTTACATATTTTTTAAAAAAAACCAGCAATAAGATATCAACAGGTTTTTTTCAGTGAAAGTTTGTGGTATATTTTTATGAAAGAGGAGCATAAATAAATAGTTTGAGAGAAAAGAAGTGAAACATGGAAGGATAATGCTAAAACTGAGCAACAATTGTTGTTGTAGAGTTTAATGCCATTTTTCAGCACAAGATAGGCTATACATGGCAGCCAGTATAAATGGTGGAGGAAGAGTGCAGGAAAACTCTGGAAAGAACCACTGATTAACGAGAAGCTACTGGCAGGCTTTCTCACATACCCACATTGATTGAACCTGAGACTCAAACCCATGCAGACAGAGGTGAGATAGCAGTAATCAATAACAGTGAGTGCTTTAGACCACTCTGCCATTCAGGGTCCCTGCACAACAAGAATCCAAAACTGAACATGAATGATAGAACATGTTCAATTAAATATACCAGCATTTTCTTACTGATTGAAACCTTTTTTGTAGCCTTTAAATATTTTTACACTAAATTTCACAAATATATTGCTTCCACTTACATTTTGGGGAAAACTTCTGCCAAGAGATTTTTGAATCTATAGAAGCATGTTCTAAAAGCTATATCAGTATTAATGATACTACATCTTTTTTTCAACAATAGTTCCCTCTAGAATGAGAGAAAAACAATCCATCATGTGCCTTGGTGTGTAATGGGGAAATTTCACCTTAAAAATCCATGTGTTGTAGTAACTTAGTGAACCCTTGTTTCAGCCTAAAAATTCTGACCTGGAGGATGAGATTTCCCTATGTCAGACTAATTCTACTTGTCTATATCTTGCCATTTTGTGCTTCTAGCACACATCCCTAGATTAAAAGGGGTGGGAAGGGGCTGGGGAATGTAGTCTTATGCATGTAATTGAAAATGCTGCCTCATTATTTTTACCACCAGCAATTTGACAGACAAGATATAACATTTAGTAACAAGATTAATGGCACCAATAACCAAATCACAATTCAGTTTTGAACTTCCTTCATCAGTATTTAAAAGAAAGTTTACTTTATTCAACTTATACCTTTGCACTGAGGGAACCATTTGTATCAAAAGCTACATTCAAAATTCTCTGAAGGCATCAAAATATAATAATGTATAGGTCATTTTAGGATCATATTGTGAGGAAGAGGATTTAGACCAAACATTAAATGAAGGTTACTTCCCTGTTTATCTTCAAACTTAGCATGACTAAAACCATTCCTTTAGTGCTGAAGATAAATTAGAGGTAAAGAAGGATAGTACCTTGTGATTATTTGTTCATTTCAGTGCAGGGACTGTGATTTTGCACAATGAAAATCACACATGGATAAATGGGCCAATTTAGTTTAATTAAATTTTAAATTGTTTGATATGTAAAGGTAGTCTTGACTTAGATATGACAACCCATGTTCTTTGCTTGCTGTGTTACATGTTACCTTCTCATGAATAACAGGGAATAGAAAAGACAATGTTGTAAGCAATGTAACTATTCAGGTACTTTTACATTGTGATTATTCTGTTGAGTTTGAATTAAAGGTAGGTTAGCAAGTTTGAAGTTGTTTCTTTTTGACTAATTTAGTTTTGTATAGTTTCCATTTTGTCTTGTTTGTTGTATAAAATGCAGACAAATTAACACATATTCAAAGACTGATTTTATATTCCAGTATTCACTAAGAGGTATTGTGATTTAAATTTTCAGTTACTCATTTTGGCTCTGAATTTGACTATATGACTATACATTTTTAAATGTAGCATTAGTTTCTTCATAGCTGTTCGATTATGCAGTTCATTTGGTATCCTTATCTCTTATCAACTTTCCTATGTTAAGCAGTATTATCACAGTCATGAAATGAGTGTTTTTTTCTCATCAGAATAAGGTACAGTACTTTAAAACCATAAGCTGAAGATCCACATTTATATACAAAGCCAAGTTACTTCCTTGATCTTTACCAGAAATGAGATATACACAACAGGATATCGGTAGTTAGTGTCACACTTTGGCTCACACATTCTGATTGCTTTTGAGTGCAGAATGCAGCATAGAGGCAAGCTATGTAATTTAGCTAGTAAATCATCAGATTTATCTGATAGAGATTATTTTGCATTGTAGCTGTGAATCAGTCGTATATCTGCTTATGTCCAATATTTTCACATTGAAAAAATTTTATTTGTCTCTAAAATGGACCTAGGAGAGTATTGCAAGTTCTGCCAGAAATGTAACTTGTTCCAGATGTATGGCTTTTAGATTTGTTTGGCCTTGCAAAGACACATCACATTGGCTGACAGGATTTGAACCTGCACCATTCTGGTTGTAAGTTGACATATCAGTGACTGTGCTATCATGGCACCAGTTCATCATAGAACTTGTAAATCTTATAAGTGGCATAGCAGAAGTTGCTATTGGCATTTAAAAAAAAAGCCTTATACAAGTAATATTCTAACACAGATAATTTCTAACACAAATTGCATACATATTAGTTTTCATAACTGAACACTTTGCTAATCTACTTCATTGTGACAACAAAATATGTTTGATTTCATGTTTCCATTTTTTTCAGCCCAGGGAAATGTAGCTGAAGCAATAAGGCTAGGTTTTCTGAATGTTGATGAAGATATGATTAGAGGTATGATACAGACTATGGTTGTACAAGTTTATTAGGTATCAAATAAACATTTCAAAATAAGTTTTAACCAGTTGAATGAAATCCTTCAAGAGATGATTTAAAAATTACAAATGATTGAAACTTTGTCAAAGTTCACTGTAGTGAGTGCCATTGCTTCAAGGATTTCCAGTTTCTTTTCTGGTCCTTAATTAACAGCTTTCAAATATTAAGTCTGCAGCTTGTTTCCTCACATGCTAAGAATCATTATTACTTTTCTGGGTGATATTTTGTGTGTGTAAGTATCACTTTTAAGTGTTTGCATTTAGTTCTATTTCTCTGACACTTTAGAGACATGGCTCTTGATGGATGTACTCACAATGTTTTACACTCAAATGTGAAAAGTGACCAACTGTTGATAAAATCATTTATTTTCATTACTACCTCAGAACATTATTATGACTCTTAAACATGATAATTTTTTTGTCAAAAGATTTGAGATAAGAAAATAGACTGTTGCAGTGTGTAAGATATTGTGATATATGTGTCCTACTCCTAATGTGATGGCAGAAGGTGGCATGTTTTTTGTGATGATATACATTTGTACATCTTTACATCTGTTGTCCATTTTAGAACAGAAGTAAAAAAAGAATACTGTTCAACTTTGAGCCACAAAATTTAATGAACATTATCAATGTTACAGGTGGATGATCTGATTAAATTTCATGTTTTTACACATTTTTTGAACTTTTTGGAAACATTTTTAATAAACTTGAAACCTTGGTGGGTCAGATAATTGCTTAATTTTGACAAAAATAGGGATAATAAGCAGTGCTTCATTTAAATGTATCTACCATCATAATTCCTTGGCATCTTCATTTGGACAACCCTCTCCTTCCAAAAATGGTGTGGATCTCTTTCCTGTGCAAACAGGCATGTACCACAACCTCCATGGTACAGATCACCTTAAGGTCAGGGATACCTGATGCTCTTTTGGATGCTTTTGTGCTGATGAGGGATTGGTCCATCACAAGAAAAGGGAGTGACCTGAGAGCAAGTTGCACTTCCAGGGTTGGCAGTCTGGATGAACAGTGATCTTAATCACAGTAATCTGACATGGGCTTGTCCTTAAGATTTGGGTTGCAAGAATGGTATTTGTCATCCACTGGTTGTCAAAGATGGGTGAGCAGGTTTATGATTTTTAGTCTGGGGGCAGGTAGATATCCCATGCTCCTGCATTTCTATGTTGCTGTTCAATGTTTGTGGATATAGTTAATTTGTGTTGTAATCACCCATCTTGAGACAAAGATTGAATTGACTCCTTCATCGTATTTTCCTGTTTATTCTGTACTGTATGTGGGAACCATCAATGGCTGTGACTCTTCCTTGCTCCTTGTGGCACAATGGATGTTCCTTCCCAGGTTTCAAAGTATGGTGGATGGGAGAGGCAGTTGATCTGCTCCATTGCTGCTAGCATAGTCCAGCAAAAACAAGTTGCTGCTTTTTACCTCCTAGACGATATAGAAAGGATCAGTGATGGTAGGTGCCATCTGTATGGAACTAATAGTGACACTTCATTCTTATATAAATACTGCCTTGGTATGTCTATGGTCTTTCACAACCACAGCAAGAACCTTTTTTCATAGTCTGCACCTTTTGAGGTGGAGACACTCATGTGTTACAAGTCTATGCTTTTAAAAAAAGTAACAGAAAAGAGTGAAAAGCAACAAGCTTTCTACAATTCAACAAATTTTTTTTCTTCTAGAATACAAAGTGAAAATGAAGAACTTAGGTATTGTGAATTACATCCCAAAATAATTATAGAACTGCAGACACAAGGCATAATAATTTGAAGTTCTGAATAAATTTTGTAGAGATCTGAATTAAGTCCAATACTGATGCTGTTGACGTGTCAGTGATAACCAGTATAGTGGTGATGTGCCAAGTCTTTTGTTGGATTACAATAGTACAATAGAAGAATAAATCCAAATATCTGTTTTCAAGAATGTTACCAGCACTTTTGTATTTCCAGAGAAAAATCAAAAATAAAGTTATTAAGAAATAAATTCCATACCTGCTGGTCCCAACAATAATACAAATTGATTCTGCTAGATCTTAGGCACAAATTAATAATCTTACCAGGGACAAGATTATGTAGTCCTGCATTTGATCTCGAGTCACAATCAACATTTTCTGTAAAAAAAGAAATTACCTAATGGAAAATAACCTTCTAGAAAAGTCTTAATGTTTACAAAATGAAATCTAAGTTATTATTAGAAAGTCATTTACTAAAATTATAATATAAAACCTGGACAATATCAGGTACACCAGGTAATATGTAGGTGAATCCCAGTAACCTAGACAGAGACCTTAATAAACATATTTACTTTTGGTGATAATGATCAAAAACATATACACATAGGGAATATTTCAGGTATGTATTAGTTTTTTCCAAAATAAAATAAAATTATAAAGAAATAAATAATTCAGGTCAAGTAGAAAATAAACTTGATTGTGGACATGGTCAAGTCCATCATGCAATGCTATTTTACAATAGCATATAATGAAATAGAATTTTAAAAAAATGCAAGGCAAACTAATAAACAAACAAATGAAAATTTAATATACATAACACGTTGGATTACTCATCCAGTCCTTTCCATCATAAGGTTTGAGGTACCAGCAACACAGGTCCCTATCAGCAAGTCCAGGTCCTTCAAAATGGTCCAAGAAGCATGTATATGTCCACCACTCTATGGGACCTTCTTCAAAGTTCTTGAAGCTTTCTTTAACCCATCATTTGCTAGATGAAGCAGTTAGAGAGGTCAGTGGAAGAAGTCTTTGAACTTCTTCACCATTCCCAGGGAGGCAGGTGGTCAGCCTCAGAGAATCGCACTCTCTCCAGCAGTGTCTTCCTCTTCCCAGCATCCCACTTGGTACTCACCATTCCTTTTTTTCAGAGGTTTGGCCAGGCATCAAAAATCGCAACAAGTTTAATTTCTAGGAACATCCTCCCAAATCATAGCCTCAGTTGTTGTGTTTCAATGGCCTTCTGTACCTGTTTTCAATGAACCCAGGAGATTACAACAGAGGAGATATTTTCTGTCACAGCCTACAGATTCTCTAACTTTGTGCTTGGTTCATCTTGGGCGATCAATCTTCCAAGAAAAGTTTTAGAGCAAGGTTGCCAGCTGTATCATCCAGGCAAGGAGGAAGTCAACTTTCAGGATTTATGATGCTAAGCTGAGAAACTAAGAAATGTATTGATCTTTGCTGTACCACTTTACATGCAGTTTCTGATTTTTTAAATTTTTTTTTCAAAGAAAGAAAATGTTTTCTGTGCATTATTGATGGCTATAGGGCAGCCCTTTGAACAATCTCAATTTCCCTAAGGGTTATGCCACTGATCTCCTTTGGTATTTCAAGTTTTAGGGACTGGTAGTCAGAAGAGGCTGTTGTTCCAAATTTTGGCTCTGACTAAGGTGTCTGACAGAGATTTTTATTCTTTTCTGTTTTGGTTCTCAGAATTAATTAGAGGTGGGATTAAATAGCTTGTTCTGGGGACAGAGTCCCCAAAATGAAGCAGTGTATTTGTTGCAGTTAAGTATTACATAATTAAAATTAGTTTTGATTTCTTAAAATCTACATTTTGGTATGCATAACCTGGTTATATTTTCATGCTATTATCATAATTTTTATAATTTTTCTTTAGTTTTGTATGGTTGGGATCTGGACTTTTTTGGTCTCTCGTGGGAACTTTGCTAAACCTGATCTGTATACTGAGTGATTAATCCTAGCAAATATCTGATCTAGTGCAATAGTATGTAATGAAATCTGTCATATACTTCATATTGAGTTTCTGAATTTAACCCCATTGAGGTAAGGAAATGTACATCGTATCATTTAATGGGATATATAATCACATAAACATATCTTGAGTATGTGATCCATGCTAGAGTCTTTGGAGAAAATGCAGCATTTGAATTATGATCTGCAGATCAGACCAGATATTCTAATATTAGGAACGAAGGAACTATCCTGAAATATGATTTTTGTGTTTGTCTATTTATAAAAAATTTGGTAAAACTGAACAAAGGGTCAGTGTGAGTCAGTTAAATTGCTATTAAATACAGCATTAAAGCTATATATGCAGTCATTTTCACAATTGCCTGGAAAAAATATACATGTCCATATTTTTTTCCAAGAAAAAAGTTATACTTTGTAAAATTTGTAAACATTTATTGATCCACAGGAATCACAAAATAATTAGGTACAGTATTTTTTTGTACGGTCTTAAACTAAATGCACAAACTACTGAAACCTTGCTGAAGATAAACTGACATTGATACATGATCAAGACATTTTATTTATGAAGACCTTTGAAATTAGGACTGGCACATTTTTTAAAGTGAAATATAATTAATGTCAAGTCATATATCATTATTTTAATATGAACAAAGTTACTGACAGTTTGAGAGAGAGAGGGAGGAAGGGAGAGGGAGGTAATTGGGCACATTATGTGACTTCAGATTTGGTTTTGTGTTGTTCACAGTTAGATTTGCATTTCAGTATTGATCATTATTTTATACTCAGATGATACCATGAAGGATGAACTGGCAGGGACAACTGCAGTAGTGGTTCTTATCAGGGGCAACAAGTTGTACTGCGTAAGTATGGCTAATATTTGACTTCTAAAAACAAATATACATTGTTGTGTTCTGAGTATGTTTTGAAATGTGTTTTGGTAAGTTAGAGATAAAGCACACTATTGTTATTCCACATTCTCATGTACAACATAAAGTTACATCATTCATTGTACATCATGACACTTGGTACATGTTTTAGGTATTTCATGTTCGGAGAAATTTGTTACATTGGCAAGCAAGATGCAATTGTTTTTCTCATATTTTCTGTACAAAAATAATGATTGATGTAATTAACACAAAACATGTTGCTTATCAGATTTTGTTTGCTCCCTTCCCTGTCAGGTTTTTACAGCATACTATTTGTTTCATAACATTTTCCCTTCCACTCATATATTAAGGTCATTTGAGGTTAAGGGATGACATTTGGTAAGCTTGCACATCATCCATAATGTGGGATTTGCTCTCTTTAAGGTCAAGGTCACAGCTCAGTATTTTAATTACAAGTTGGTTTTGACTGCTCGGGTTGCCTAAGTGATTACAGCATCTGACTCAAATGCGAGAAGACAAGGGTTCGTACCCCAGATGAGTCATACCAAAGACTTATAAAAATGGCACTAGCAGTTGCCTCACTTGGTGATCAGCATTAAGAGGTTAGTGCTGGTTGACCTGGTATCAGGATAATCTGACAGTGTGGGACTGCAAGTTACATGTATGCGGCATGATGTGCCATGGCTAGACATTACTATACACTACTGCACTGAACACATTGTATCGATATGACTGAAACATTGTTAAAGCTAATAAAAATGCCAAATCACACATACACACGAGTTGGTTTCCTTTCTTTGCCAGTCTGGGTTCCTGGCTAAGAATCACCAGGCTTAGTATTATCTGTGCTGGTAGATTCCTTTGCCTGGTTACAGCTTTAAGGTTTTAGTTTGCTTCCTGTTAAAGGTTATGGGAAAGTTGATCACTGCTGTCTTACCCCTTTTCACATGGGTTTGAGTTTTGGGCTTGTCCAATGTATGTGAGAAAGCTGAATGTAGCTTCCCTTGTTTTTCCTCTACCAGCTCTTCCATGCATAACCTATCTTATGCTGAGAAATGGCGTTTAACCAAAAATACAGCAAAAGCTATAGGATAAAGGAGTCACAAGCATCTCTTTCTACCTATGCCTATGATAATTTTCTCTTCCACTAATCCCAGGTGTATTTTCCTCACTATCCGGATAGTTTTTTTCAGTTTCTCATTGAGTGGGATCTTTCATGAGAATTAGAGCCCATGAAGTTAGCGTCATTGCAACATCTGTAGCTTATTTGAATCTCTTGTCTTTGTATGGTCTCATGAGAGCTGTTTTTTGGCAGTCTCACACTAACTTCGACTCCATTTACTTTCAGCCTTTAGCTCATCAGAGCTAAGGCATTTATTTTCATTGGGCTCACTTATGGCACAGCTAGTGTCTCTCCCTTATACCAGATTACTTACTGGTAGGGTGTGTACAAAAATTTGATAGCTGATTGGCTGAGGCCATTACACTCGTATCTAACTGATAAATTCATTAGTGCAGTAGAGTCAGGCACTGCTATTATAATATAGGAATTTCGGTGGTGATGTTGGTGGAGGGGGTAAAAATAATTTGAATTATCTAATACTTACTTGCTAAAGCAAAGATTTCCTTCTCCCACCTGGCTCTGGCATCATGTACTTGGGTTCCATGTCAGAAGAGGACAGTATTCTAAATGTGGATTGTAATGCTGGAGTTAGACTAGTGTCTAGTTCTTTTCCATTCTATAACTTTCTAATGCTAATTAGAAGAAGGAATAATTTTGATTGGATAGGAGTCTTGGAAAAGGAAGGCAATGCAGTAATAGTGGTTAAATATTACATCATTAAAATTGATTTTACCCCTCAAGTACTTCATTGAGGCCCAATTATTTGCATCCTCCTGGTAAATGTGCATATTAGTTTAAATTTTAGCATCATTATACTCTGGTTTCCACTTCACATCAAGATTTCAGTATATTTACTTTCAGTACATCTTTTTTGTTCAGTACAGGAGCCACACAACTGTACTACATGTGCTTGCATTTAGATCATGACATGCCATTATTATAAACAGATCATGGCCTGCTATTATTACAAACAGATCATGTCATGCTATTATTATACATGTATTGTAAACTCCAGGACAATTATTCTGCAGTGAACTCAAAAAGAAATTCTTCATGATATTCTGCGACAAGTCATTCTTCAGGATAATGGAGGACAAGTCATTTTTCAGGATTGTCTAGCACAAGTCATTCTACAGTAAACACAAATATCCCATCTTACGCTTGATGAGCCAGATCTATTTAAATGAAGCTAACAACAGAAGTTTTAGAAAGTCACACTTTATTATAGGGAGATGCACAGTTTAACCAACAGTAAGAAGAAAAAAACATTTAAAAAATTTACTCTGTGTCAATAGTGGTTGGATTGTTGTGCAAACTTGGGATAATTGATACAGAATTTTAATGTATATTGGGTTGTATGAACACAAAAACTTAAGATCTAAGTTAAGTTATATATATTTAATATGTTTACTTTTAACCTGGAGAAGTGTTCTGAAATATGCACAAATCACATGGAATATGTAAGAATAGGATAAATAAATGAAGTTCATTCCAAGCACATATATTTAAGATAAAGGCTTTGAAAACTTAATGGGTTTACAAATAAAATACATTAAGAGCTCCTTGCAGCCTTTTATGACTAGAGCTTTTGTAATACATTGCTTGGTTCTGAAATATTTCAGGGGAATGTTGGTGATTCTCGTGCTGTTTTGAGTGTACGTGGAGTAGCAGAGCAACTTTCCTATGATCATAAACCAGGGAATGAAGCTGAGACTCGCAGAATTATTTCAGCTGGAGGATGGGTTGAATTCAATAGAGTTAATGGTTAGTCATTGAGTTTTTTAGTTTTTTTTCCTCAAAAATACACATGTTAATGATAAAAGACAAAGATGTATACTTGTAGAGTATAAAGGAGTAAAACTAAAAGTTTGTTTCAGAAACAAACACTTAACATGCAATTAATTGATGATAAATATTGATAGCAAGTTAGTATGCTTTGCTCATCATAAACCCCATTTTGGGTAATAGACACCTGCCAATATTAGTTCTTACAAATAAAAATATATGAGACTATGACAGTCTTGAAATATTATTGGTTTATTAACAAATGAGGGACAAATCTTCTGTAGTAAACTTTTACTATATTATGGTATTTTGTATTGAATAATTGCCATAAAGGAAGGTTGAAAATATTTTTTAATTTGATTTAGGAACATATTTGTGCAAGGTTTAAAAATTTGGGCACACCTCTTTTGATTACTGTATACCCAATGCTGACCTTATAGAGGTGCAATCACACAACAATGGGGGTCCTGGTTGGCTGATTGGTCTAAGACACTTGCTTTTACAGATGGCCGACATCTCACCTCAGTTTGTGTGGGTTCAGGTCTTGGTTTGACTAGCATGGATATGTGAGAAAGCTTGCCAGTATCTTCCTGCATTGTCATTTCTTTCGGAGGTTTTCTTGGTTTGTTCCTCCACCAAAATATACTGGCCGCCATGTACTACATCATGTGCTGCAAAATGGTTTTAAAGCCAAAGCAAAACAAGATGCATGGTGCATTTATGCATGCAAAAATTTTGAAACCAAGAAAAGTACAAAATTTTCAAATTCTGGCAGGAAAAAATCTGTACAATATTTTAAAATATATGATTTGTATAATACATGTACCTTTACATAATACATGTACCTTTAATGAGAAGTTTATTTGTTAGGATAACCAATTTTTCTGTCATATATATCAGATAATATGTATCAGATGTTTGATTTTGGACAATCTCTTTTTTGGAAACCAAAATATTTTCATTTCCTAGATATAGTTTTAAAAGAGTTTTATTCACGTGTTTATGCTTTGGACATAATCCAGTGATAAGAAGTAGACTAATCCCAGTTTTGAAAAGCAGAAGAATGATTTACATATCATTTGAAATTGCCTTGATAAATTGCAGTCAAATTGTTTGAATTGGTATTCTTGGTTTTGGCAATTTCATACGGAAGAAATAAGAGCTAAGGGCTTTTCACCACATCACACTGAGCTAGGTGATCCAGGCTGGCTAATTTTGTGACTTTTGTATTGAGTTTAGTGTTGTACCAACTGAGCTATCATGGTTTTTAAGAAATGGGAGAACAATACTTAATTATTCAGCACGTCAATGTCAGTGATATAAGAAATTTAATTTGTTTAAACTATTTTACGTTTCACATGAGGAAATCTCAATCATTATAACCTTAAAAGGATTTGTCACCCTTTATTAAAAAAGAAAACCATAAGGCTGTCATCTACAAATTTTATTGAACACCTCCACCATGGACAGTACTAAAACCAACACCTCATTTAGGAATTAGTTACAGTGTGTAAAGCTTACTACAAAATAGCCTAGCACAAAACAGAACCATTTAATGTATTTTATTTGCTGTTGTGAACTTATAGGAATGTAATTAAATTTGTTTTAAATCTTATATAACTTTCAGTACTAGACCACACAAATAAGGAAAGGATTTTTTTTCTGTTAATATTTACAACCAATCTTCTGCTCTTAGTTAAATCCAATATCTATTTCTTCTTTCTTATTCAAGGAAGAATTTTATGGACAATCTAAGGTGTGTGTGTGTATGTATATATATATATATATATATATATATATATATATATATATATATATATATATATATATACACACACACACATACATACACACACACACATATGAAGATTTTCACTAATGATGTTGATTTAAACGTGCAGGACATTTTGCTTCATATGTGAAAGTTTTGTTATCTAATATGTTCACATACAAAATTATGCAAGTAAAGTCTGTTTTCGTTCATAAATATACACAAAAAGTTTGATTATTTTGTTGTGTGACTTATGGTGTGCCAGATATTATACATGTGTATTTTGTGCTAGGACATACATCTTTGGTTAAGTTGTTTGTTTTCTGACACTGTATAAAATATTCTGTTTTTGTTTTTGTGATAAATTATTTTCTGATGAAAAAAAAGAAAATCTGATATGATATTGTTGTGTCTTTTCTTTAGGCAATTTAGCTTTGTCTCGAGCACTAGGAGATTTTGTATTCAAGAAGAATGATAAAAAAAGGCCAGAGGAACAAATAGTTACAGGTACATTCAGTCATTACATAGATTGACTTATGGATGCAGTTGTGTGTGTGTTTGTGTGTGTGTGTGTGTGTGTGTGTCTTTATTTTTAGCTCTAGCATGTGCTGGGATTTCGCTTGAGTAAGCATGTGCTGGGATTTTGCTTGAGTATTTATCAGAAAAGGTATTTTATGAGACAAAGTTAGATTATATTATTATGTAAGTTGGTCGTGGCATATATGTTTTGGAATTTCATAAATCTCTGTCTGATTAGCATTTTTTTGAGACATAATTAGTCATATAGAAGCAAAATATTGATAAACTTGTGTACAGGTTGGATCCAACTGCAATAACAACAACTCTGTTTTATCATCACACAGTGTACAAGTATGTTCTGTTGACTATGATAGCCGATCAGTTTCTGTGCCGTTTGCAGATGGATCCAAATATGTTTGATACACCTCATCCTCAATAACTTGCATACAACGGTGTCCAGAAACATAGACCAGTTTATAAGTGAGGGCACAGTTTACTAAGAGAACTAAAATAATTCTTCTTGACGTCAAGAAAACGGGTGGGAACTGGGCTGTTAATAGGGATGAAACAATTAATTGATATATCAATGCATTGATACTTTTGCTGAAATGATACAAATATTGATACAAGAAGATGGAGAATTGATGCCAAACAATATTTACTATATGCATGTTACTTTAGTCTATAGCAGTCATGAATAATTATTGTTAGTTGCCCTGTTATTCTGAAAAATTATAATCCATCTGAAACAGCATTTGCAGTCATAGACACTCATGTTTATTAGTAAAAATGAAAAAGACCATTTCAGAATACCCATTCGCTGTCAACAAGTTTACACAAAGTGACATGGTTCATAATCTGCACACACACACCCTCATTTCCATACTAATTATCTTAACCCAGAAGTATGTTCAGCATGTATTATACATTCCAGGATTTGTTCTACATGTATAATGAAGTACTCTACTCATCATTTAATAACAACTTTCATGCAAATTTTCTACTTTCAATTGTATGCTGTCAAGGTGCGTTATTGCGTGAATCTTTACAGAATTAATATGAATTTATGCATTTGGAGAACAATAAAATTTGAGAACTCCCACAAATTTGTTGCAAGTTGTACATATGAAAATTTGCTCGGTGAAGTATACAATTTTTATTTAACAGTTCTTGTCGCAACATGTTTTTGGATAGTAGCTTTACACATCTGGGTTCTTCAAGAACATTTGTGAACATTTGTGAAACTAAATGTGATTAGCACAACGTGCCCAGGAATAAGCATTATTGCTTAGTTTGAAACCATGAAGAAGTTTTACAAATGCTTGTTTAAAATGCGGGCTACCTAGTAAATCGAAAATGCCTGATTTCCAGCTTGGTTCATTCCAATTTCATTTGGCAAATACTTGCTGATGATAGTGATCATGACAAAAGTTTTTAAAGTTATCAGATTATTCAAGCTGGGAAAGTGTTAATGGAGATACCAGTAAGTTGTTTTGAAGCTGAGATGGTGTTAAATGAGTCAGATTTACATGCTGGATGGACAAAAAATAGACCGCATCACCCTTTCAATGGTATTTCAGAATTAAGTGTACAAAGGACAGATTATGAGCATCATTTAAAAAAAGACAATTTAAAAGTATAATGCAATTTTTACTAATCAGTTTTGCAATGCAGATCATAAGCTACAAAATCATGCATGTATCCATATCAAGGTTAAAATGAACTGAATAAATAAGGGTAAAAAAAAACGAAATTATGAAGATATTTATTTTAACAAGCATTGATGGACTAAATACAGCATTATAGAACAGATAAGAAATTTGGTAGTAGTCATAAACTACTGATTTAACAAAGGAAGTTTGTGTTGGTGAAGAAACCTTTTTTTTGTAGCAGATGTATCCAAAAGATAATATCTGTTGAATATGGAAAATTGTCCATAACAAAGATTATTTTGCCAACATATTCAATCTGACAAAGATAGCTGTGTATATGCCCATTCAGAAAGAAGCACAAAAACAATATCGATACAAAGAAAAGGAGCAGATTTTGCCCAGAAATAATGAAGATTAATGTTTATACAACAGGAGGTGACATCTGTCAAAGATAATGATTTAAAGAGAGCTCTAAGAAAGTGGACCAGGAAGAGAGAGAGACATATATTGAAGTTTAGATAAATATTGACTGTTTCTTTCTCCCCTTCCTTTTCTCTGTAGTCTGTATAATGGAAATAGGACCAGAATGTCAACATACATGAAAGGGCACCACCTACATTCCAAAGATGGAAAGACAATCAAGTTCATAGACAATCAAGTTCATATGTGTATCAATATGTATCATACTGCAGGCTGTGTATTATGTATTGTAATGATATGCAGCTCATGTCTATTGTTTCACTCCTACTGTTGAATGACTGAATCCTCATTTTATATCTGCATCAATAATTATCAATAAAGTGCTTTTTCTAATGAGTTCACCCGACGTACAATCGGGACTGTTAGATCTTAAGCTTGTAGGATTTGCATGACTTTTAACTTTTATTTTATTTTACACCCTTTATTTGATTCAGAAGACATGATAACACAAAGTAGGCCAGCAACAATAATTGATTGCAAAAATACAAGAAATACTTCTGCAAGTTAGATTTATAACAGTCAGAACTTAATTGGGTTCACATAAAAACTTTTGCAGACATGACTTCTTATTTAAAGCTGGTAATTTCTTAATGTTGATTAAAATTTCCTGGTTTCTTGTATCTACTGTTTTTGACCATAAAATGAGTGACATATTAGAGTTTCATTTAGCAATTTTGAGCATGATTTTCTTCAAGTTCAACCAATCAACCAATAGGAATACACTTTTTGACATTTTCTGGTTTAAAAAAATGGGATCCATGTTATAAGCAGGTTTGGGAGGTATCAGGGCATGAGTTATTGATGGAGTGGCATATGGTACGATTGAAAAGCAGTATTGTTTGCTACCTTAATTAGTATTTTATTAGTGATACCTGGCATATTTATGACATGACCATATGGTATTTGATGCTGATAAAGTTAACTGTTGCCTTTTGCATAAATTTGAAGTATACATTTTCAGTTTGCCTTTAAATCTTGTTTAAACACAGATGGAAAATGCATCATAACATTACAATCAAAGCATTTCTGAATCCTATAAAATGTATTCTTGAAAATCAGTTATCTTTTTTACTACTAGGAGGATAGAGATATTTGCTGTTTAATATATGTAACATTCATATTCACATTGAACATCTGTATTATGATTATTTTATCCCATTAATGTTAAAATATATGTGCAACATTTCATTATGAAAAATTGTCCTGCAGTACAAAATTGTTTTCTGTGAAGGAAGTTATCTATATATGTATATGTTTTATTTTTGTTAGGAAATCCTGATGTTGTTGAAAAGAGTATTAATAAGGACTTTGAGTTTATTGTTCTGGCATGTGATGGTATCTGGGATGTATTGACGAGTCAGGAAGTTGTGGATTTTGTCAGAGCCCGCATTGCTCAGAGAATGGAGCCAGAAGCGGTATGGTTTGAATTTTTAATTCATATGAGAAATAAACACTTTAATTAAGTGAAAACCATTGGTCACTTGGTCTTGTAAACATCATTTAAAGTTGACTACATTGTTTCTTTATTGGATAGTTAGTAGATGAGTTGCTAACTAAGCGTGTTTGGTTATTATGCTGTTTGATTACTTTGTAGAATCAAAATACAAGACAGAAGAGGCATGAAAGCCTATCATCAGGACTTGTTAAAGTCTTAATTATTGAAAGATTGCTCCAAGATCTGTCCTACAGACATTACATCAGTCTGTACCTATGCTGTTTGTGTCGCGCTGTGTGGACACAATACCTTCAGAATAAAATATATGAAACCAAATCTGAAATTCAGAAAAAATATATTAGCAATAATAATTAACTTTAATCACCATTCTTCAAGACTTTTTTAGGGATCTGATTAACTAAAACTTCATGATCTGAAAAAATGTATAGGAAATGCCCATTGGTTGTGTTATTTATTTTTGAGGTAGTATGTCAGGGTGGTTTTTTTTTTTTCAATCAATGAACAGTAGAGTAAATAACTGTTGTTGTTAAGTGAAGTTCTGTAGTTTAATTTTGTGGTATAAAAAAATTGTTTGAATGTAAACAAGTTATATCATAGAATACTAATGCCAATAATAATTGGTATATTCACATAGAATGGAAACTATCTACCGTCTAGCTGGGAGTAAGGGAGTTAATTTGAAGGAATTGTTTTCCTTATCTACAAACGTGTATATATATATATATATATATATATATATATATATATATATATATATATATATATATATATATATATATATAATTGTGAGACAAATTCAGTTATTTTCCATGCATGTTATCAGGTTCAGGTTTCAATGTCCTTGACAAAAAATTGTGTACAGTACAAACAGGTATCTTGTAAACAGGTGAAAGTGATTTTGAGAAGTGCATATCTCTCAGGAATTACATTCTTAATAACAACAGTGACAGCCTGCTTGTTTTCTCTTGACATAGATTTAAATACTCAGACAACTTTGCTCCTTTGTCCCATTTTCTAACAAATTGAGTTATTATCAGGAAGAAGAAATGGAAAGACACAAAATGAATAGTGGAGTAATCTTAGTTCTTGCTTCAGTCATATTTTTTTTGTTGTGTCTGAGAGATGAACACAATAAAATAGATTGGTGTTGAGCATATTTTTAGTTCTACTAGATGAACACAATAAAATAGATTGGTGTTGAGCATATTTTTAGTTCTACTAGTCATAGACAGATGAACTTTTGGGATGGTCTGTTGTCCATCATTTTTCTATTTGTTGACAAATATTTGTTATTGCTGCTCCACCTAAATTGCATGGAGGATTACTTGGACATCCATTATGGCCACCAGTTGTGATCATGACAGTTTTGTTATCGCCACTCCTCGTAAAAGGATGGTCATAACAGCATTAAGATGCTTCTTATACTGTCTTGTTGGTTCTGAATGACATTGGTGCCAATGTGAGAGATCTTGTTTGAAATTCCTGGAAATTCTTTTCTCCTAGTATAGTGTAAGTCTCTTCATGGGGCTTTTCCTTATTACAATTCTTCTGAAAAATATTAACCAAAATTTTAATTTTAAGTTGAATTACAAAATAAAACTAAAGGTACAAATTGACATTTGTAGTTTGTAATTGCTTTTTGTAAAATGACTATATAAATAATTGTTAAATTGTACAACTTGTACAACATCATGGGGCATCTGTCAGGGTTATCTTTATTTTTCAATAACCTGGTTCACTTTTCTGGGTTCACTTTCCTGTCTCACTTGTAGTTTAGTCTGCCACTTTTGTTTGGACATATACTTGGGTATTTTTCTCCAGTGGATGCTATTTTTAACATAATCTGAGAGTAACATTCTTCAGTCTTCTGTGCTCGCCACAACCCTGAAGTGTAAACTTAAAACCAAACATGGACATTCATTCCCAATATTTGTGGAGAGTGACCACCTGAGAGCCTTATTGCCCGTACTTTATTTTCCAGATCTTCATTTATACAGAGGATTTTCCTCTCAGTGCTGATTGCAAGGCTAGCACATTTTTTCATCAAGAAATCTGCACTGTCTTGAAGTTTCTTGAAAACTGGATTCATCAAAAGCTTCACTACAGTATTGTTCATTTTGATCTTTTTTAAAAAAATTTCTTATAGATATAATAAGGGGTCTTAGAATCTTACTAGGATAATCAGGGCTTTCTTATCAGTTACAAATCTTTTATGGCATATGTTTAACTCATGGTTATTAATTTGCTCTAAGGGCTTGTTAATGTACTCTACATTCTCATCAGATTGGCTTTATCACCATCATGTTTCAATCCCCATACCTCCACTCTCCAAAGAGCTTTACAGCTGATGTGGTTTTGCACCTTATGTTTGGGTGAATTCATTCCAAAATCGTTTGATCAATTTCATCATCAGTAAGGGGCTTTTCTAATTTGATGTTGTTGGAATTTTCATACTAGTCATGTCCATATTGTTTTTGCCAAAATAAAGATTGTATAAAAAAAATTAATTTCCAAAACCAGTACCTGTGAATGATTCACATTGTCAGTATCAATTGGTAATTTCAAAACATTTGCTGTTGTGGCATAGATTATATATATGATCAAGGATTTGTGAGAGGGCATCAATCATTATTGGGGAGAAGTCTTTATATTCATATTCTTTATCTAATACATACATGGTATAATTTGAAATATATGTAAGGTTTAGCATATTCAGACATGAATCCAAGTGTTACGATAATGGACATTCGACTCCATACATTTTCAATAAGGGGCTCTAATCTAATTGTAAACTTATTATTCATAATTACCAGGGGTCAAGCTAGACTTGAATTTTAGGGAGAGGTGACTTTTCCTTTTGAACAGAACAGGGAGAAGTGAGAGCTCAACAGGGAGAAGTGGACGCAAAGCAAGAAATGCACTGTGTGTGTGTGTGTGTGTGTGTGTGTATATGTATATATATATATATATATATATATATATATATATAGTGTGTGTGTGCGTTCTCTTATTTGAATTATGCCCTCTATTTTCCAGTATTCATATTTGCATTTAATATTGGGTTTAAGCAATATTTTATTTTGAAGTTGAAAATTTTCTGAGTTATTTTGGCCATATGATTCTAAAAGTGAATAATAGAATTTACACTGTAACAAATTTTAACTGAATAACCAGATTACATTATTGTAATTGCAGGTTAATAATAATACTTACTCATCTACCTTAATCAATTTGTTATATTTTTGTATTTTTTTAAATTTTTTTTATTCTTTCTGAAAGTTCACAATAATGGCACTTTCAAAGATTTCTAAAACCGTTTGAAACAAACCCTGTACCATGAAACAAACCCTGTACCATGAAACAAACCCTGTACCATGTACATGAGGGCAAATGCACATATATCTTCAGTTCACACTGTTCGTCCTCATTTCTTTGTTGTGGATCAAACATTACCATAACTATTCAGACATAACACACTAAAAGTCATAATATTACAATCATGGCTCCTTTCTAGTCGGTATATGAACTAAAACCTTTCAACCAAATCAATATAGACGTGAATGCATCAGATTTTAGGAGAAGGGGTTTTCGTAATATAATCACTCACTTTATACAGCTTCATTACAGCAGCTTCTCGTGAATTCCACAACATAGCATTGTCCCATATGTTTCTGACCCATGTAATTGCATATTAAAGTTAAATCTTAAATAATATAATTCATATGCTTTGCTTATTATGAATTTTTTTTTCTGAATATATTTAGCCAATGATTTACGCAAATAGAAAATCTAATAAACTGGTATTGTTATTTCACCATTACTGGTACACTTATAGTTTCAAACTAATTTTATGACAAAAAAGTGCACAAGAGGCAATTTAAACATCTAAATCACCAATTCTATTCTCAAAATCACAAATTGCTATTTACATACTACTGGTAAAGTTTTGAAACACAAGTTCTATGGTTTTTTTTTTATTACACAGGCATAACATGCATACATTGGGTAGTGATAGGGGCCTAGTTGCTAACATAGTGGGGAAATGGTTAATGGTCAATCAGCTATCAAAACACATGCCTGTGAATGTGCAAGTGCTTGTTTAATATCAGAACTTGGTCTTGCTGCTGATGGCTTGACGAATACCTTTCGATACAACAACAGAACTAACCTTGCTAATGCAAGGGGGCATCTCAAAAAGTGTGATTAGTCAATGTACCTTTTAAAATATTACAAGGCAAAGTCATTTTCGTTTCCTAACAGAAGGTGAAGTTTACAATGTTTAGATGACTTAGTTACCCACTTCGCCTGGTATCGTGAACCCTGAATTATGTAATGGTAGCATCAGTACTTAATGAAATAAAGGAATTCTGATGTGGACAATTTTTATAGTTCGTTTCAATTTCAGACAATGGCTTATCGATAGAGACAAACTTCCAGTGCAATAGATTATTTCAAATGGTTCCTTAAACAAATCAAAAACAAAAGTATGTGGCTGGTGATTACTAAAAACAGCTTTGAGGTTATAACAATTTTCATGGTAATTGTTATTTTAAAACAATTAGGTAATGGAAATTAAAGTAAAACTAATGCTGATTTATTTTTCAGATCTGTGAAGAATTAATGACTCGGTGTTTGGCCCCTGATTGTCAAATGGGAGGTCTAGGATGTGATAACATGACTGTTGTCATCGTTTGTTTCCTTCATGGAGGAACATATGAAGATTTGATCCGTCGTTGTTCCCAGCATGGATCCATGGGACCGGTTCCACATCTCAGTCACATGGGAAACATGGATCTAAAATAAATTCTTTGTTGCAATCTGTCCCCCAATCTTGTCTGTATCTATCTACACATTCATGACTTGTGTCTACTAGTTGAGTGCTTTACATTAAATTAGATGGTGTTCACATAAAAACTAATATGTGAAACACTAAACTTTCCTCATTAAATATAAGTAAAGTTTCAGTTGTTAATGTTATATGTACCACTTCATGAGTCTGCTTAATTGCAGTTTTATGTATATGACTACTCATGAATTACATCCAGAAATTGTTCTTACAAGTATAATGTTTTGTTTAAATCTTGACCTTGACGAAGAAATGCAGCTGTAAAAAAGTAATTAAATTTTGTTACAGTGTACACATCTTCCTGTAGGTTTATGATTGGATTTCACATGTGTTTCATTGAGCCTTTTTCTTTTGGGAGATGTTTTGTATAACATTTTGGAAATTTCTTGTTTAGGTACATTGCATAGGACAGCAGAAATGAAATTCTCATTAAAAGCCTGCAGGAAATATTATAGGTCACCATGACTTACATAAATATAAGGCAACTATTTCAGTTAATAATTTATTTTATTATATACTATTCATATCCAAATTATGTAAACATTGAACATTTCTAGAAGTGCATGTAACCAAGTAAACATAATTTTATTATAAATATTTATTAAGATTTATCATTGCAAGAAACAAATTCCTAATTACCTGGATCTGATACTTTTTTTATTAATTTTATTTAATAATTTATGGCAGCTACAATATTGTATAACTTTTGAATGACAAGACATGTACAACTTTTCTGGTGGTGATGGTAGCAGCATGGATGACATGGTCAAAAATAAAGTTAAAAGAGTTGTTTTAAAAGTTTTACATATCTTTTACCTTAGTTGCTGTATTTGACTGAAAACTTTTTCCCAATATTACTTATTATTAATATTATTTAGATATATTTGAAGTTTTAACTGCCTGCATAAACAAAAAAATAAAAATAAAATAAAATCCCTTGTTTAGCTTTTGCATTGAAGTCTCTGAAAGTCAGATGTAGTTTTTAATAGTTTTTGAATGCCTATCATAGGGTAGAGTGCATTATTTATTTCAACATAATGACTTAAGTTCTCTATATATGCAGTTTGATGGTGCTCTACAGTGTTGCATTTTGCATAAGGTAGATGGTGCTCTATAATGTTGCATTTTGCATAGGGTTAGATTTTTAAAGGAAAAGAATTTTTAGGGTTTCCTTCATTGGTTATCCTGGCTATTGAAGAAATACCTGGTATATCTTATGTATTGCTAAAGAACTTTTGACTCCTTTGAATGTTTGCTTTATGATTGTGGGTGAAATTTGGGTTATAGAGTATACAGCTTGACCTTATTTTAGATGTGCACAATTTGGTTTATTGAGCATAGTTTGTTCATATGTACAGCTTTCAAAAAAACTACTAGCTCTGCTTGGTCATTGTCACTTCTTGGACTTCAAAGGTAAACTAAAAATAATGAGTTGATAGGATTTTTACTTTTTATATATTTTGTAAATTGTGCATTGTCCTTGCAGAAGCTGATATTGCCTATTTTTACAAAATTACTTCAGGGTGACATAGGAGCAGCCATTCTGGTTAGCAGTGTGGTTAGATTATGTTCAGTTTTCACAAGTACAATATGTAAAGAAATTTTGGCTACATTGAACGAAAGTAGAATTGCCAACATACTCTATATTGAACATGTTGCAAATGCAAATTATTTCACCTTATACCTGTCACTTTTTCTGATGTACGTAGTATCCTAGTTACCAAACTTTATGAATGGTTTTCACTCAGGAACTATTGCTCTAGGATCAAATGTTGCTTATCGGTGTCACTTCGACTGAAAGGAAAAAAGTGGTTTCCACCTATATCACATACATGGTCCATACTTGTAGATCACATACACTTGGTTAGGAAGAAGGTCACCGAGTTAATGAAGAAAATGATTACCACATAACACAATTTCTGCATCACATTATGTTTCCAGCTTGTTTGGATGACATGCACTTTGGGGAAGAATTGACTATCAATTTTGAGGTCAAAAGGAAACAGATCAAGGTCACTGTGATTGAATGAAGTGGATTTTGCACAATAACATTAAATATGCAAAACAAATTTGGAGCAAATTTGCTGATGGCTTACACTTGGGGTGAGAAAGAAGTCTATTAATTTGATGTTTTTTAAACATGGTCAAGGTCACTTTGAATGAAGAAAAATGTTATTTACATAATAATGTTATTTGTAGAACATGTACCTTGCAACATTTTTTTGGAGGGCAGGTGTACAAGAGGCCTTTTTGATTTGGGTTCAAAAATTGTGTAATGTTGGCATGGAGAAAAATGGGTTTTACATTTCTTCCAGAGTAAGTTCAAAGTCCAAACTTTTTGGATGGATTGCACTCAGGATAATAAGAAACTCTTAGGTTCTTTGATCCAAAGGCCATAATCACAGTCATGGCAAGTCTAATTAGAACATAACAGTGAGTCAAAACCTCATACTTTGTTCAGATGTCCAGGTCATTGAAACTTGACAGTCTCCAGATTCCATTGTGCCCTCTTGGGTTGCCTACACAGAGAACTGTTAAATATGGGACAAAATGCAATAACAATACCAAAGTAAACATAGTTAGCAAGCAAGTTCCTTAATTTTAGAGAAGAATACATTTTACACATAACTAATATACTAACGTATTATTCTGTATTTTTTATATTGTTAGGAATTATGTTTAACATGTTTTTATTTTTAGACAATAATATTCGTGCACAAGTCTTTGCACATTGAGTGAAAGTAATACTGTAGCAACTATAAATGTAAAGGAAACCTGATTGAACCATTAATCATAAAGTGCATGCCAAATGATATAATTACATTTCACCATTGATGCAGTCAGCATGCATAGTCACAAATGTTATAGTTTCTGACAATACATGCATTATTGCAACAGCTCCCAATGATCCCTAAAATGTTTTTGTTTTAATCCAGTCAGCTTGAAATCTTTTTTTTTGTTTTGGCATTTTTTTGGCATTCTTTCTTTTTTTAACTTTATTTTCTGTGCAGAAATGTTTACTACCATGTCCTTTTGTTCATGATTTTACCATTCCAACAGAACAGTATTTCCGTCTGTTTGTAAAATTAATCCTGCCAAAATAAATAAGAAATGGTTGTGCCTAATAATTGTCTCTTATTTTGGGGGTACAATTTTAAAAATTAAAACACTGTTACACTTGGGGAAATCCAAATGAATATACTTGACATTAACAGTCTTGGACTGTTATATATATATATATATATATATATATATATATATATATATATATATATATATATATATATATATATATATATAGTTAGATAATCATTACTTGTACAACAGTTGCATAAATGATGCGTTTTAGTATATTTGATATTTGTTTGAAATGAGAGTCTATTTTACAGTAAATGTACATATGTGTATCCTATGAGGAACTACATAGAGCCAAACCAGCCACTCAAAATCATGGTTTATTCTGTTCACTTTTTGAGTGGTGTGTATACATAGGTGATTACATTACTTGTATTTTCACACACTTTACAAATACAAGTCATTGATGTTCATTTCTCCATGATTTGTTACCATTGGTACTTGTACTGCAATGAAAACAAGTGCCAATTAAAGTGTACAAATACTGTAAATAGCATTTTTTGTTCTAGGTAAGAAATGCTGAAGTTTAATTTCTGTAACGAATTTGTACTAACTGTTTGTTTGTTTTGCATAATATTGTTTTTGCTAAGTACATGAAGACTAACCAACCATGAACTGAGTTTTTTGTGTAGCTCTGGTCCTCCCTTTGAGTCTCATGGTCAGTTATTTTCATTGAGAATACTGACAAATTCTGACAGTACTTACTTAAAGTCTGCTTTTGGAAAACATGCTCAAGAAAGAGCAAGGCACTTTCATTGCAGAGTTGTCACCCTTGGATGAAGTTTAAATTTTTGTACTATTTTCTTATGAACTTTTGGAGTAATGAGAGTATCATGGCATGTTTTAACAATATTGCCTTCCATGGCAGTATGCATGTTTAAATGGAACGACCCTAAACATCTTTGACTGCTGGAGGTGAAAGAAAACTAAATGAAGAATTCAAATGTTTTGAACTATTGCAAATGTGGTAGGGTGGATCTGATGCCACAAGGCCAGGTTAAATATTCCAATATTTGTTTGCCATAAATTTAATGGCATTATTGCTCCAGATTAACATAGCACTTTGCCATTCAGCTGCATTATCTTGATTGGGTATCCATGTTGTGTTTAAACAGTTGATATAAGTATTCATCACTTTTAGAAATCCAGGAACAATAATTAGGTTGTTTTTATTCCCTTGTTCCACTGCAAAACAAACACAGGTATAATCATACAACATATTTTTTAAAAATTTTATGAACAATTTAAATTTAAAAAAGTTTTTCAAAAGATTTCAGGTCATCAAACATAATTAATAGCAACTCAGTATAACACATTAACAGGTTTGGATGTTTTACATATGTGTCAGTGAAGAATTGTATATTCCATTCATGTACAGTTGGATCTTTAATTGTACTTTGTATTGTTTAAATCTACAAACTTTTATGCAAACCGCAGACTATAATTTATGCAAAATGCTAAGATGTACTTTATATCATGTACTTCAGTTGTTAAATTTCTTTTTATAGAAATTTAGACTTACCTACCTCATTTTGATGCATGTTCTCAACACGGACTTAAAGATGTAAGAAACATTTGGAGTACATGTCCAATATTAAAACTACTTTCCAAAACTGGTGATTCATATATATATATATATATATATATATATATATATATATATATATATATATATATATATATATATAAACCAATATTTAGAACTTAGGCCAAGGATCTCTGTCTTGAATTCTCAGGTGGTATTCATTTGTAAAGCTTTGACATTTTAATATTACTTTTGAGTTTTTATGATATTTGTATTACTTATTAGACATAAAAAGAGCTAAAATCAAGATGCAGAAAATTTATTTCTATTGGCATTCTAACCCTGATGTTACATATTTTTTCTCTATGCAGTTTAAGCATTTTACAAAAATAAAGGTTGAAAACTGAAAATTGATTTTTAGACTGAAAAGTATTAGTCTCCATGATTTTCACTGACCATAGCAGTCAGAATGATTAGAATGATAAACAAATAAATGATTTAGAAAAGTTCATGAATAAATTTGACATACTCAACTGCACATGTCCCAATGATTGGCTGAGTCCTATGCAAATGAGTAATCATTTCATATACAAACCTGGGCTAAAATAGGTGTATCAGTCATACAGTTGCCTTATTTGTTAAGATAAATGTCCTTGTCATATTTCTCACCTTTTGATAAAAGTGTGTATCAAAGACTCTAAAAAAAGAAATATATTCAGACTGTGCTGGGATTCATTTGTCAGATTAACATTCATGACAAAATGTAATGAACACGCAATGGGTTATGTTTAAAATGTTATCTACTAGATGGATATACAGTGGTAAAGTGAGTGTTTAATGTAAGGATCTGTGATGTACTTTCATCTGTATATAAATGCTCCCGATAAGCTAGAAAGTTTTGTTCCCTACAGCATTTGCAACTGTGGAAAGTTAATTGTATGAACTGTAATTAAACACACTACACTTATTTATAATATTTATAAATTGGAACAATACACATATTTTACCAATAAACTTTGTATTGTATCATACTTTTAGAGTACCAAGCTGCACTCTGAGATTTGATTAAGTTCTGTGAAATCCAAGCTTTGTGTTGGTCATTCATGTTCACTGATGCAAAATGAGTTTAAATGTCCTTGTCTCACTTTTTTTTAATAAATTGATAGGACCATGCTCACAATCCTGACATAGATGATGCTCATTTCATTCAGTCATACAGCTTACTATGAAAACATTGGCAGTTATGGTCTTTGGTTTAAACAACAGGAATGCAAGTTTTAAGAAATTTATTTTGTGAAAAATGGAAATCAAGGAGTGAGACTGAGATGGTCAAAATTATTTTTTATTATTATTATGAGACATCACAGGCATCAAATGATTATGGTAGAATTATAAATGCATAGATACATCAATGAGTCATGTCACCTCTACTCATTTCTAGTCAATTTTGAAAATTAAACTCTTATTTCTTTTCAGTATGATTACAGATGCCCTAGACATTCAAATGATCTCAGGCTTTCTGGCATGCATATGATTCAAAATTATCATTTATTTTCACTTTTTATTGATATTTGCTGCTAAAACTTCAAAATTTCAGAGCTTGTACTTTCTTGTAGCACATCACATTGTATATTACACAGTAATTTACCATTACTTGCACACCTATCATATATATATATATACATACATATAAAGCCCACTTATCCACAAGCAGTTTAATGCAACATACAATTGATTTGCTGCAGATTCAGTCTTAAAATGGACATAATAGTAGAATATATTTATATGGTACTTTGTTACTGTTTGTATAATACTTCATAGGTAGATAGAAAACGTTATCTTCACAGTGTATGTAACTTATGACATTTGTATTTTAGCACCTGCTTTCCAAAGGAGGAATATTGAAGACAACTTGGTCATTAGATCACCTACCAACATTCACATGTACTTAATGTATAGAGCTCAGTTAACAATGAGAAAGATTGTTTTTATGCTTCAAGTTATTCTTTCACTTTAAATGAGGTTTTTCGTTGAAATACCACTTGTAACTATTTTAAGTATGCCGGTCTGGCACACATTGTAAATTAGTTTTATAGTATTGCTGGCACAAAGTGGTTTTGTTACTTGTATGTATATATGCTGTTTTTAAACTGAATATTGATGTGTTAGTGTGATATAATTTCATTTGACTTTATGTTGAACTGGAGGTGTTCAGGATATGAACCTTCCTAATGAAATAAAAAAGGAATTGATATTTTCTGAAATGGGATTCACTGAGAGTAGCATGCATTTTACTGTTTGGGACTTTTGTAAGATTCCTTTATCTTGAAAGAATTGTACAAAATAAAAATAAGGTGCAGTAGTTGCAGATTTATGCACAGAAGACAGGTGCGACTAAATATTTATCACATAGTCAGTACACTTCGCCTACAGTGTGTGCAGTTTCATATTTTTTATATTTGTGTGAACATATCACTTTATGTGATTCTGATTGTTCCAAGTAAGTCCGTGAAATTATTGTGCACCATCCTCTTTACTGATTGACTGGGATTGTGGGAAAACATTTTTAATCCTGCCTTCTGGAATGTTTTGCTTTGAATGAACATTTTCTGGTGGCCATTTTTTTACTTGTTGCGAAAGGATGTTGAGGAAAAATTATCTTGGCTTATCTGAATATGGGTATGTTACCCCTACAGGGATTTATGCCATATTTAACAATATTATCATAAGAAAAATGGCGTAAAACTACAAAAAAAGAACTACAATAAGGAGTAAAACTAAGGTGTGGTGGTGGGGGGTATACATCTGTAACATAGATATGGAATCCATCGGATATACAAGTGTGGTTTAGATAAACTCACCTCTGTTCACAGAAGAATCTGGACATAAATTGGTCTCCTAACTGACAGAACTTTTTCTAACTACAGCATCTTTACGTAGCATATATCAGATGTAAATCCGAAACGAAAAGAAATTTGTTTATGTATTATGTACAGAAAATTGTTCAAAATCAAAAACTGCAAATATCCAGTCACAAATGCATTGCAGTAAATGTGGGAATTTTTACTTGCAGTTATCATATTTAACATGAAAATCGCAACAATGTGATGTTTAGTTCTGAAAGTGACATTCTACTGTAGGCCTACTGTACTGTGTACTGTATCAAACTGTGACAGTATATCATTGCATTGATCATTCTGTTATGAAAAATGATTTTGTCGTTATAAAATGTTCTGTTTATTCGGATGGAAGCTCTTTCTCTGATTTATAGTTTGTAAGACAGTAGAATCTACTTTTACCAGTTCAACTTTGAGACTATATTTTATGCACAGGAAATGAAAGGTGCACCGTCTGTCAGAATGAACAAAACTTTTCATTCTTTATATCTAAATAATTTCCACTGAAATATAAACTATGTGATAAAAAGAATCTTAAATGGGTAATGCTTTAATATTAAATTTATAAAACTCATTGAATAATGTCCACTTTTGCTTGCCAAGGCTCGGTAAAGCTTGCCATTATTCAACTCGTTTCATAAATTCAATATTAAATTGTTACCCATTTGAGATCCTCTATAACTGTAATATGGAAAAATGTAATACAGTTTTTAATTAAAAGTGGAAAAAATGAAATATAGCATTTTGATTCTGGTGCAAAAAATTGTAGTATTTTAATTCATTTTTTGTGTTTCTGTGTGAAAATGATTAAAACCATTGTACAGTAAATAATCAGAAGCCATGTTTGGTTGCTATTGATAATAGGAGGAGACCTAAACATAATGTGAAAAGTATTGTGAAGATTTACATGACTTATTTATTGTTATAAGCTGTTTTAGTAGAAGTATGTTTTGGTGCAGTGTACACTACAAATGACAGTGCAGTATAGTTGCGCATTCATCAATATATATGCAAGAAACATTATCTCACTACAGTAGTGGCACACTTAAATTATAATATAAAGGTCACATTACAATTTTTTACATAAATATGCTTTCTTTGTACAGATACAGTAGTATTAAAACAATAAACAGTTAAAGAAATTTAAATATAATTGACATGTCTGTAATCATTATGACAAAATAGCTACTGCAGTTTTTTGGATGGCAAGATTCCAGACCTAACCATATAGAGAAAAGCCATAGTTTTGTGTTAAAGAAATAAATTTTTCCTTGAAAATGTTTTTTATGAAAAGTGAACTGTGGTTCCATTGATGTCATAATGGTGATAAGCCCTGAAAAGTGAAACAATATAATTTAAACTTTCTTGTAGCAAAGTATAATTGAGGGCTGTTCAAGTAAAACATACCTGGGACCCAGAAGAGGTACTTCTGATTTTGAGGTACTCATCAAAAGATACAATTTAGAATTATCTATCATTTTAATACGAACTCTTTGAAATCAAAGTACCCGGATATATATTTAAAAAATCTGCTTTCCCTGGTTACCATGTAAATGGAACAACCCCAACAACAAATAGCAGACAAGACATTCAGAGAGAAAACTCAAGTAAATTGGCAAGCACTAACTATATCAACTATCTCTAAAACAAATTCTCTGTAAGCCGTTTGACAGTCTAAGAAAGGCATATCCAGTTATAATGTTCTCTGAAACTGTACATAAATGCCTTTCTTCAAGTCTGTTTTTATTTTTTTAAATATTACAAACGTGAATAGCAAAGCTACATTGCACTGTTTGCTTGCCTGTTACCTTCACTTGTCACTTGTAAATCTATGTACAATCCATATTAACCAGTATTTTTATTGATAAAGTGACTTTTGTTTATCATTTTGGATAAACAGTGTGATAATAGTTCTTGCCGTTGCAAATTTGGAATGGTTTCTGTTGAATAAATGGATTTAAAAAATGTTTTCACATTGTTCATTATCAACCTTAAATTAAAAGTAACATCAGTTAAGTTCTCTTATTAACCTCATAATTATTCATAGTACTATAATCCAGTGAAATTCGTATCTTTTGAAGCCACAGTGTACAGTGGTTAGCATACTGGATTCCATTAAATTAATTCCCATAGATTCAACACATTATATAGTTTTTCAAGTGCTGATGTGCTTCCAATCCTTAAAAACAATCTGATGTGTAGAATGTATTAATCAGCCAACAAGCAGAAATAGTAAGATGGCAGTTTTGCTGCAGTGGTCATTTAATACAAGTTCATAAAAAAAAATGTGTGTAGAGAGATGGACATTGCTTATGACGGATGATAATCTATGTGTGTAGGAAGACTGTGGGTGCTTAAGACAGTTGACAGCATGAGGGTGTAGGGAGACAGAGTGCTTAAAACCAGTAATAGCCTAGGTATATAGGGAGATTGGAGTTGCTTAAGAAATGTGAAAGCTGTTACGACCTTGTAGTTTAATTGTGTGTTAAGGAATGAATTTTGTATTAATCTTTTTATTTCATTAAATGTATTTATTAATAAAAATATATTAATATCAATTTAATATGTTGTTAAAAACATTGTGTTTACTTGAGTCGTAAATATGACTCGTGTGAGCACGAGCTGTGTATGATGACAAATTCTTTACAAGTATACATTCAGGAATAGCTATGAAAACGATTGGCTGACACTTGGTCAGGCTTTCCTAAAGTCCAGAAATATTGTGAAATTGGATGCATCCTCCGTGCGAGGGTAATTCAAATGACGTATTAGCTTTGTTTATATCGTTAGGCATTTTGTAAGACAGTCGACAATCGAGTGTCAGTCAGAATTTATTATAACATCTTAGAGTTACACAACTTCTATTACCTTAAAACAGGTATTTTTGTGTTAGAAGACGTCTGTTTGTATGTCTACGTAGAACATGTCTTGTTAGTGAAGCTAATTTTACTTCGTTTTTCTGAATAATTTTTTTTCTGGAGAACAACATTACTGTTTTGAACAAAGACATTTTCCGAAAATATTTTAAATTGGAATGAAACAATACAAACTGTGCTTTACTGTGTAAATTCTGGATTTTTCTGTTAGCCTTCATCTGACGTCATCATCCACCATTTCAGACCAGAACTGAACTTAATACTGTTTGTTTAGAACTTTTTACAGGACTTATATTTATCTTTAGAACAAACAATTTGGATCATTTCCATAATTCATAAGCCTTGTTTTACATAATTGCATTTATTCCATGTTTTCTAGAAAAATAAATTATTATTTATAAAATTTATAAATCTTGTTGACTTCAATCTTTCTTTATGTTACTTTGAACAAGCTGATACGTAACATAAAGAAATTGGAGGCACGTCCAGGATATTTTAAATTGGCTAAAATTGAAATTTATATTCTCCTAGTTCATGTTATTTGAAATTTTAGTGAATACAACAGGCTTTTTTCTTAAAAATGTCAATTGGAGGGTTTTCTTTATACTCCAACCCAAGAACAGTTGGAGAGTTTTAAGAATGATGAATTGCTTGAACTTGCCAGAAAGTATGAAGTATCTGAAGCAGAAACTTCTTTAACTAAACCAGAAATCGAGAAAATTTTAGTTCAATATTTGGTCGAAAAGAATGTCTTTGACAAAAGTGTTTTGGCATCTGTCATTGTCTTTGACAAAAGTGTTTTGGCATCTGTCAGTACGACTTTAACTGATGCTGACATTAAAATGGCAGAACTAAAATTGAAATATAAATTTGACTTTCAAAAAGAACAAATACAATTACAAAAAGAACATGAGATTACAATCTGAAAAGGAGGAGAAAGAGACAGGAAAGAGAGAATGAGAAAGACAAATACAATTACAAAAAGAACAACTTGAATAAAAAAAAGAAATGAGAGTATAATTTGAAGAAAGGGAAAAACAAAGACAAATTGAAGAAAAGGAAAAGAAAGACAAATACAAATAGAAGAAAGGAAAAACAGACAAATTGAAGTAAGGGAGAAAGATAGGCAAGTAGAAATACAAAAGGAATAAATGAAATTAGAAGAAAGGGAGAGAGATAGAGGCAAAAAGAAAAGGATGAAAAAGAATATAAAATTAAAATGAAAGAATTTGATCTGGCAAGTGACAGGCATGATTCCACATCTCATGCAAATTCAAAGTTAACATTTTAGGAAATATCAAATTAGTTCCCCCATTTAGTGAAAAGGAAGTAGACAAATATTTTATTCTTTTTGAAAAAGTAGCTGAGAATTCAAAATGGCCAAGATAGTATTGGACTCAATTATTGCAGAATGTACTTCATGGCAAGGCCAGAAATATCTATATATCTCTATCGGTACAACAAAGTTCTGATTATGATTTGGTTAAGGAATGCATCTTAAAAGGTTACGAGTTAATTCTTAAGGCTTATCAACCAAAGTTCAGAAGTTACAAAAAAGAAATTAGACAAACTTATCTTGAATTTGCTAGGGAAAAAGAAGTTATTCAAGAGATGGTATTTGAGAAAATTGAACATGATTATGAAAGACTTTAACAACTGGTATTACTCAAAGAGTTCAAAAACCGTATTCCTGGTGATATCAGAAAAATAACCTTGATCATGAGGTCAAAACCTTGGAAAATGCTGCTCTGGCTGCAGATAGGTATTCCTTAACTCATAAAGTTACTGTAAACAAATCTTTCACTCAGCACTCTACTGATAGAAAAGTGTTTCAAACAAATATGACTCAGTGTTCCTATTGTAAGAAAAAAGGACACATCATTTCTGAGTGCTTCAAATTGAAATATAGGCATCAGAATCAAGATAGACCTATCCCAAATGCTCTTATTTCTAAGAGGTCAAGATCATGTATTGAAAACGATACATTTATTGGGTTTGATAAACCTGTCTGATAGTGTTTTGAAGAATTTTGAATCATTCATGTTGAAGGGTGCTATATCACTACTGGGTGATTTGGCCAATCCTATCCCTATTAAAATTTTAAGGAATTCAGGAGCTTCTCAGTCTTTTAGTTTCAGGTGTTTTGCCTTCTTCTGAGAAGACCTGTTCTAATGAGTGTTCTCATTCAGGGAGTAGAGTGTGGCTTTGTTAATGTTCCTCTCCATTCTGTTAATTTGTCATCAGACTTTGTTTCAGGACCTGTGATCGTCGGTGTAGAGTATACCTTACCTGTTGAGTGCGTTCATTGCTAGGCAATGACTTAGCTAGAGACAAGGTTGTGGTTAACCCACTTGTAACTAACAAGCCTTCTTTGGATCAGAAGATTGATCCTAGCGAAAAAAAAAATAAAATCCCTGATTTATGTTCAGCTTGTTCAGTTACCAGAGCTTTGGCAAATAAATCTCTTGAGAATAATTTTGATAAGGACTGTTCCTTTAGGTGACACATGTATTGGTCAGGTTTTTGATGAGGTCACTTTCACTTCTAATTTGGATCAGTTAAAAGGTATTGATCATAGTGATCTCTTTTGAATGCTCATTCTTTTTTATCTGATCACTGTGATAAACGACAATCACTTGTCGTTGAACAGGAGAAGGATCCTGAGATCTCCTGTTTGTTTCAGTGGGCTGTTAGTGAAATTGAAGCAATTGAAGTACCTGTCTGTTACTTCATTAAATATGGAGTTCTTATGAGAAAATGGAGATCTCCCGAGGTACCTGCTAGTGACGAATGGTCAGTAAAATATCAAATTGTGGTTCCAAAACCTTACAGACAGGAAATACTTTGTATGGCCCTTGAAACTTCATTGGCTGGCCATCTGGGTATAAATAAAACATATAAGATTTGGACTCAATTCTATTGGCCAAAAATCAAAAGTGATGTTTCCAAGTTTTGTAGATCTTGTTAGGAGTGTCAAATTGTAGGAAAACCAAATCTAAAGATACCTAAAACTCATTTGCAACCAATTCCTACATTTGACAAACCATTCAGTAGAGTTATAGATTGTATTGATCCCTTACCAAAGACCATGCCATGAAACCAAAATTTGTTGCCAATCAAGCGTGTGTCAACAAGTTTTTCAAAAGTAATTCCTTTGAGGAATTTTGCTCAATTTGGTCTTTTCAAATTTGATCAATCTGGTGAAAGGTCAAATTTCAAGTCTGAGGTGTTACACTTGAATTTGGTATTCAGCAGTTCAAGTCGAAAGTGAAACTGGTTTCACAAATGTGAACATAGAATTTTTGAGTCCTGTAATGAAGTCCACTTTCTCTTGCATATTCTACACAATTTTCTGCTCTTAAGATTTTATGGCCCTTACAAAGTAAAGATTAAAATGAATGAGTTAGATTATAATATTAGTACTCAAGTCTAAGTAAATTAATGGAGTACTACTATTTTAAAAGAAATAGCCAAGTAAATGATGTAATTAATTTAGTTGTACCTGTCCCATCAAATGTAGATTCAAATGAAGAAATTCAGTTGGATTCTACTAATCTTGAAATAACAAGTCTTTGGAATTTGGAAGTTATGGAAAATCTAGACCAGAAACTTTCTCATTTGCAAGATCAAGAAAAAAGTGGACTTAAACAATTGTTGTCTGAATATAAGCACTTGTTTCCAGACGTGCCTACAAGGACATACACAATTTTTCACGACTTTGAAATAGTAAATTCGAAACCCATGAAACAAGACCCATTCAGGATGAATCCTTTTAAATAGCAATATATGAAAAAGAGATTCAGTATTTACTGGACAATGATTTTATAGAGCCCAGTAAGAGTGATTTGAGTTCACCGTGGGCCATTCATGTTTCAAAACAGGATAAAACTTTCCAAATATGTACGGATTATAGGAAGGTAAATAGTGTGACAAAAACAGACTCATTTCCACTGCCAAGAATCGATGATTGTATCAAAAAATTGGAAATACCAAATACAAAACTAAATTCAACCTTCTGAAGGGCTTTTGGCAAATTCCCCTAACAGAAAGAGCAAAAAAAATTGCGGCATTTGCGACTCCAGATGGACTCTACCAGTACAAAGTGGTGTCTTTTGGGATGAAAGTTCCGAGTACTTTTCAACGCCTTATAAATTATTTCTTCTGGTCTAGACAACTGTGATGCATACATTGATGTCATTTTTTACAACAACACCTGGAAAGAACATCTAACTACGATTTGGAAGTTCTTCGATAGACTCAGGGATGCAAATCTATTAATTTATCTAAAAGTGAGTTCTGCCGTGCATATGTTACCTATCTTGGACATATTGTGGGACATGGTCAGATTAAACCTATAGATGCTAAGGTCAAAGCTATTTCTGAATTTCCAGTGCTTGTCAATAGAAAACAGTTGATGCGATTTTTAGGTATGGCTGGGTACTATCGCAAATTTTGTTCTAATTTTTCTGATGTTATTGAACCTTTGACAAACATGTTGAGAAAGAAAAACAAGTTTCTTTGGACTGAAAAATTTCAAGAGGCTTTCGATAGACTAAAAGCCATACTTGAAAGTGCACCAGTTTTAACAGCTGCAGATTTCAGTTGGCCGTTCAAACTATCTGCAGATGCGATTGATGTTGGAGTAATTTTGCTTTGAGTTGACAAAAATCATGTTGAACATCCAGTGTGTTATTTCTCTAAGAAATTAAATCAACATTAGAGAAACTACTCAACAATCGAGGAGTTCTTGGCCTAAATGCTAGCATTACAGCATTTTGAAATTTATATTAACTCGGCTCCTTATTACATAAATCTTTCTTTTTTCTTTATGGGGGAAGATGTTACGATCCTGTAGTTTAAATGTGTGTGTTAAGGAATGAATTTTGTATAAATCTTTTTATTTCATTAAATGTAATTATTAATAAGAATATATTAATATCAGTCTAATATGTTTTTAAAAACATTGTGCCGTGCATGATGGCAAATTCATTACAATTAAACATTCAGTAATAGCTATGAAAACGATTGGCTGATACTTGGTCAAGCTTTCTTAATGTCCAGAAATATTGCGAAATTGCATGCATCCTCCATGTACATGTAATTCAAATGACTTATTAGTTTCGTTTATATCCTTAGGTATTTTGTAAGACAGTCGAGAGTCAGAGTTGGAATTGATTGTAACATCATAGAGTTACATAACTTCTATTACCTTAAAAAAGGGTATTTTTGTGCTAGAAGTCTGTTTGTATGTCTGCGTTAATGTTGTTGTTGTTGTTGTGGGGCTTATTGCCATTTTTCAGCACACGATAGGCTATACATAGCGGCCAGTATTAATGGTGGAGGAAGAAACCGGGAAATCCGCAGAAAGAACCACCGACCCACAAGAAGCTTTCTCACATATCCACATTCGCCAAATCTTGGACTTGAACTCACGCAGACAGAGGTGAGATGGCAGTGATCCGCTATATGTATGTCTATGTAGAACAACATATCTTGTTAGTGGAGCTAATTTTACTTTGTTTTTCTGAATAATTGTTTACCTGGAGAACAAAATCACTGGTTTGGACAAAGACATTTTCCGAAAATATTGTAAATTGGAATGGAACAATACAAACTGTGCTTTACTGTGTAAATTCTGGATTTTTCTGTTCGCCTTCGTCTGACGTCATCATCTGTCATTTTAGACCGGATCTGAACTTCAGACTATTTAGAACTTATTACAGGACTTATGTTTATCTTTAGAATAAACAATTTAAATCTTTTCCGTAAATTGTAAGTCTTGTTTTATAAAATTGCATTTATTCCATGTTTTCTAGGAAAATAAATTATTATTGTTAAAATTTATAAAGCTTGTTGTCTTCACTCTTCTTTATGCTACTTTGAACAAGCCAATACGTAACAAAGCGTATGTGTGAGTGAACACTTTGGGTATGTGTGTGTGCAGATGATAGCCTAATAGAAGAGCCTCATGGGTGGGTTTTACTACCTTTAAAAAAGGACGACTAAGATATCCTCACCAAAACTTTGCCACTCTTACCGAAAACAGATTGCTAGGTAGTTGCTGTGAGGTGTGTAAACATAATAGGGATGATGGTACTTTCTGCATTGTGCTAGAGAATTTTTAATAATGCCAAACCTATCATCACATAAGAATTCTGTAATGTATAGCTACCTAGTTAGACATGTTTATAAAGTCCCAATAAATAACACAGATGGAATGAAGAAAAAACTGGACTGAATAGGCAGTTGTACAGCTACCTAGTTAGATCAGTTTAAAAATTCCCAAAAATTAATACAGATGAAGAAAACGGAGACTGTATAGGTTGATGGACGCTATGTAAAAACTACTCCAAATAAATGGAAATCACATGAACTAAACTGTAACTAAGGAGCGGTTTCAGTTTCAGTTTTGGGGGCTGGTCACAAATGTTTCATGATTCATGTAGATAAATACCTGAGATAGATTTTACAGAGACTGAGATGATCATGTTATATAATGTACACTTTAAGTCTGAAATTTGTTTATTTATAACCAGTTAATGCCTTGTTCAATATAGGTTCTAATAATTGTGGCAATGATACAAATTTTGTTACTTGGAAATTAGGGGAAAAGGCCAGGAGAAAGTATTGGTTTGTTTCTATATGGGAAAATTTTTTTCATTTCATAAATACTTATCAAGTTATGAGAAAATGGGGAATTTTGAGCATCTACATAATGACAGAAAAAATACTAGTCATAACCAAATTGAACAAGAGTTAAATTTAAGGAGTTCTTAACAGAATATTTAGAGGTTGCAACATTCTTTAGTCAGTTGAGATACAGTTGCTTATCGATCATTGTGGGTGCTACCTACATATATCTGTACAGTATTATGAATCCAAGTGTTCAGGTGATCAGATTGGTCTTGTTATCCCTTACTCTACTTCATATCAGTACATTATCTTGTGCTGAAGATAAGAAAATCACTCAAGTATTACACTATATCAATACATTATCTAGGATGTGATCTTGGTAAGAATAAAGCTTGTCTTTCCCAGGTCTCACTTGATCTCTAAAATCAACACAAATCTTTGTTCACCATTTGCTATTTTGCACTGTGAATATGAACATGGTGTCAAGCATTATCATCTACAGTAATTCAACATGCACAAGTTGCCTTTCGAGTGAATTTTACTAACAGACCATACTAAATACACGAAAATCTACAAACTATAGGGGCAATTTTCAATTTAGAATCCCATGCTCTAGGTGTCCTTAACTATGACTGTAATGGTAGCGCTCTACAGTTTCATATTTAGCATAGGGTTAAAATTTTAAAGAAAAAGAGTTTCCCCGGGTTTCCTCACTAATTATACTGGTTTTTTAAAAGAGACTTTGTATATCTTAGGTATTGTTCAAAGAACCTTTAATTCCCTTTATTTTGATGTATGATTGATGGGTGTAATATGGGTTAGAGAGTATACAGCTTGGCCTTACTGCAGATGTGCACCTTTCAAAAAAGTGCTAGCTCTACTTGCTCATTTTCACTTCTCGAACTTCAGAGGTAAATTGTAAAAAAAAAGAGCCGATAGCTTTTTTTACATTTTATGTATTTGGTAATTCAGTCATTGCACTTTTAGAAGCTGGTATTATCTAGTTTGGCAAAATTCATTTTCCATATTTTAATAGCTGCCAAGAATAGTGTACTTTAGACAAATTTTGGTTGATTTTTGGAGCACAAGGGAGCAGTCATTTTAGTTCGCAGTGTCCTAAGCTCATTTAAAATTTCCAAAAGTACAATATCCAATGAAATTTCATCCACATTACATGAAAGTAGTATATAGGTATGCCAACATTCTCTCCACTGTGCATGTTTAAAATGCAAACAACTTCACCTTACATACAGCACTCTCTCAAAAGTACATAATAACTGGTGAGCGCCACCATTAAATATAATGTCCATAGTTGGCTCCCATTGAAGGCAGATGTTGAGGCACCTACCAGAAAAAAGGCTCAAGAAAACCATTTGTCCTATAATTCTAAATGTAAAATTTAACCACTTGTCGATAGGCAAAGTGAAGTGGATTCACACATTGAAAAAGATGTGTACATTTGCTACCATTAACAAACTTAATTCGTCACTGCTAACATCTGAAACATAGTTCAATATCAATTACTTTTGAATAGTTTAATATCAATTACTTTTGCCTATCTGTTGTCAGTCCATAACATGATGCAAAGGGAGCCAACTTTCCTATATACACATGCTCACAATGAAAACTTTATAGTAAAATGGTTCAAACCATGAAAATATTATATTCAGCGTGAAGACAGCATGTATAAAATCCTAGTATCAAGCTAGTCTCATTTGATTAAGAATATAAGTAATAAGGAATAAAATCCTTCCAGTATTAAGCCAGTCTCAATTTGATTAAGAATATAAGTAATGGAGTAATACATGCAAGTGTACTGTGTTCAGTAAAGATGGGGACAAGTATATGGTGCAAATCGTTCCAAAGACAAGTGCTTGGAATAATGCAAAAGAACAATTTTTCCCTAGCAATGCATTAGTAGAATTTAAAAGATGATAAAAACAAATTCATTCTTTGCTGTACAACAGTATATCAGTTTTAAAGGCTCCTTGTAAAATATTTCAAATGACCTTTCTCTAAAATATCTTCATAACAATATGTGCAGTTTAGCATAATAAAGAAAACATTTTTAATCTGAAAATTAAAATGAGTTAAATTTAAATAGATTTTAATAATTATGCTTGTTTCTAGTGATATGTTGTGAAGTTTAGTACAGGGTCACATGACTGTTTAAGATGTCACAGGAGACTCATAGGAAGTAGTTTTTTAATTTTAGAAAAATGGTTGTTTTCTAATTCAAATTATTTTTTAAAGCCTGCTAATGCATATATGCAATGCTAAACTTAACCTTGTATCCTTCAAGATGCATATATGCAAGCTGCTAATACTCTCTGCCCCTGTTGGCTAATTATACATGCTGGCAATTAGTTGAGTAACCCCCCAAAACACATATAAACGTTTCACATTTAAACTTTGTGTTGGATGAAATTGCAAACATCTGGTCTTTTAACAATATTTAGCCAATGAAAACAGTCCTTACATAAAATGACAAAGTGTTCTACTAGTAGTTTTACAGCATATATGTGGGAATTTCCAGAACTAGGTCAATTATCAAAGTGAAACAAAATGGCAATATTCATGTATTTTGATGATGGTTCGGATGAAAGTTTTGAGGATCCAAAAGTGATGACACAATTGCAAATGACACAGCCTTTATTGATCAGATTCAAGTCAAATGATTTTGGGCATTAGTTTTAAGTCCTGTTTCAACACCTGACATTTCAAAATTTATCTGAATATGAGGATGAAATTTGACGCTCATCTGGTTGGAACATGTGAACTGGTACAGTGAACAACTTTACAGCAGATTCAAGGACAACATTCAATTTAGATGAAAATGCAAGGGAGATATTTCTGTTTACAATTTATCCCTGAAGAAACATTCCAGTTGTGAAAAATAGTGGTGAGAAAAGAAGTCTAATATACATTAAAAACACAACAGATTTTGATGTATAATTTTTTATTATGAATATGTGAATAGAAATTTTTTTCCTGTACTTGGAGCTTAAAATGAGTGCCACAAAACAATTTGAGTGTTTAAAATTTTAGTTTGATGTAGTTTGCATGGGTCAATATTGATATAGAAAATGTAGACAGCGTGTGCACTAACTAGAGAAGAGTTGCTGTTGTTGTTGTTCTGAAGCTTAACACCATTTTTCAGCACATGATAGGCTATACATGGCAGCCAGTATTAATGGTGGAATAAGAAACCGGGAAATCACCGGAAAGAACCACTGACCCACAAGAAGCTACTGGCAAGCATATCCACATTCACCGAATCTTAGACTGGAACCCACGAAGACAGAGGTGAGATGGCAGTGATCCGTAAGGAGATCGCTTTAGACCACTCGGCTACTCTACTCGGGGGCCCCTAACTAGAGAAGCTCTTGTATAGTCAGCCATAATGATGCACTGGGGTCAAGCCTATAAAGAGCAGCTAGAAGGCAGCCATAATGATGCTCTAAGGTCAAGTCTATGAACAGCAGCTAGAAGGCAGCCATAATGATGCTCTAAGGTCAAGCCTATGAACAGCAGCTAGAAGGCAGCCATAGTGATGCTCAAAGGTCAAGCCTATGAACAGCAGCTAGAAGGCAGCCATAATGATGCTCATAGGTCAAGCCTATAAAGAGCAGCTAGAAGCCAGGCTGTTTATCAGGCTTGGTAAGGAGGACAGTAAGTAAATTCCATTCATTAAGGGTAATAAGTTCAATCCTGAAGAAATCAATGTCACATGGAAATGTTGGTTTCAAAATGTGTGGGAATCCTGAATCTTGGCAAATTTTCATTGTACAGAAAAAGTTAATGATGAAGAATTAGTATATCTTCTTAACTGAAACTGGTACAAAAGATCAACAGTTAATTTGCAAAAAAGGTGTAGATGTGAAATGCTGAATTTAACATTGTTTACAAAAATGTCATTTCATTATCTGATATATTAAAAAAATTCTTTTCAATTAATTGTCTTAAAGTTTTTAATGATAATGACATCTTTAGTGCATACAATACTAGTGTTAAATTAAAGGATATTGATTTGACACTAATCTGGTACATTTAACAAATTAAATGATACAGCTTCCATCAATGCTTTCCTGTTCTGCAGGTGAGGTAGAACAGAAATAAGAAACATCATTCTAGAAACTGAGCTTGTATCACATCCTTTGTTAATAACTTGAGCAACACAAATAACACGTATATGATAAGTCAGTACCTTTGTGAATAAATATATGATGATCTTTCAAGCCTGACAAATGACCACCCTATCCATGACAAAATTAACTGCATCCTGACGCTTCAGAACTCGAGGAACCTTAAATTGGTTTGGTGAACCAGTCGTATTTTCAATGAGAAATGCTCTGAGATCTTGGAAAGTCCCAGACTTCACAAAGTAAACCCTGACAGGACTGATGCTTCCTTTCCTCCGGAATGATGAATAGACATAGGACACTGTCCTCAAAGAGTCATCAAGCTGAAAAAAATACGATTTTTCTGGGTTAAGTTTTCTTTGTTTTATTCAAGTTCAGCATAAGCTCTGATGTAAGTCTGTTGTCCAAACAATGGGATATGATTACTGGTCAATTTTGTAGTGATTTATGAGTCAGACAAATCTACTGTCCAAAAGCCCAGATAGTTCTATTGTCCACAAACTCAAGATGAGCACAAATTTCTATAGAATAAACAACAATTTACATTGGTTTCCAAAGATGTTGGAGCAAAAATTGTGGAAAGTTTAGAGACAAGCTGTAAATCAGGAAATAATGATATCCAAGTTAAAAGTTCAGATTTTTCAAATATTGCTTTTATATGAAACAACTTTGTCTATTTATTTTCTCATTAAAACTTACTATCATTTACATGCCATATTTTTTACATAACATTTGCACTATTTCAATATATTGTTCAGGATCAATATTTTTTATAGATAAGAGAGAGTGGAACCTTTCAAGAACAAAATCTCAGTATACTATGATTCTCTGAAAATGAATCTTTTTGATATTAAATTTTCTCTTTTATTTTCAATACAATGTAATTAATTGAACTGAGACCCTCATGCTGAACAAAACAAATAAAATGTTTTGGTTTTTTAAGTCAGTTTTGTATTAAAATGAACTTCATAAAACAGAAATAGAAACAAAGCACACTAAACAGAAACACATCAAATACAACAGAATATCCTATAATATATTACTTCTATTAAAATTGACTGGCTCAAAAGATGAGATGTTTATCCAAACAAAATGAGAAATATTTATAAAAGGACACTTGATCAATAATCACTTTTAGGTGAAAAATATGAAAATTTTTTGGAAAAGGGAGATTTACTGTTTCATAAAAAGGAATAACATTTCATTGAGATTTTTAATCTGTTGTCAGTGGAAACCATGAATATCATGAAAACTAGTATTCAACAATTCCTACATTCACAGAGACTGTATTGTTTCTTTAGATTACATTAACTTGAATACATTTTCATGAACTACTATCCATTCTTAACAACACCCAACAATTAAATATCAGCTCTCTGATTTGGAGATGTTAATTAGATTGTCCGCTGTCAAATGTGAAACTTGGAGTGCATACTCAGCTAGGAGTTTTGTGACTACAGAGAATATCACATCTTATTCACATTATCTACTGTACTAAATGATGAAGCTGTGTGGAAACTTTCTGCTACTGCATCTTGGAAGATGGAAACTCTTGATTTGTACAGCTCATGTTGTTAATTTTACTCCATAAATAGCTAAAGGATAACCTAGGAAAAACATGAAAGAGTAAACTTATTTACAGAGATTTCCTGCAACAGGACAGTATATTATTGCAGCACCTTCCAATTTTTGCAATGTTAATAAAATAGCAACTTTCTGACATAAAATCACTACCATTTTCCTATGGCCAATAACTGTATACCTTATAATTATCAATGTGAGTCACGACTAACTTTTGTAACTAAGCTGTGTGTGTATGACCTCACAAATATTTTATGCTTGTGAAAATATTATCATTAAAAGTACTTACAGGGATGTGAATCGCTTGATTTACTTGATTCTTCTCTAGCTCAATAAACACATGATAGCCTGGTGCAAAATCCTTGCCTGAAATTACATCAATTAAGTGATAACACAGTGTTTAGTCCTTGCCTGAAATTAAATCAATCAAATGATAGTCTAGTGTATAATCCTTGCCTGAAATTTAATCAGTCAAGTGATATCCTATTGTATTGTCCTTGCCTGAAATTACATCAATAAGTGATATCCTAGTGTTTAGTTCTTTCCTGAAATTACATCAAGTGATAGTCTAGTGTATAATCCTTGCCTGAAATTTAATCAATTAAGTGATAGTCTAGTGAATAGTCCTTGCCTGAAATTACATCAAGTGATAGCCTAGTGTATAGTCCTTGCCTAATATTAAATCAATCAAGTGATAGCCTAGTGTATAGTCCTTGCCTAGTATTAAATCAATCAAGTGATAGCCTAGTGTATAGTCCATGCCTAATATTAAATCAATCAAGTGATAGCAAAGTGTATAGTCCTTGTCTAATATTAAATCAATCAAGTGATAGCCTAGTGTATAGTCCTTGCCTAATATTAAATCAATCAAGTGATAGCAAAGTGTATAGTCCTTGCCTAATATTAAATCAATCAAGTGATAGCTAAGTGTATAGTCCTTGCCTGAAATTACATCAATCAAATGATAGCCTAGTGTATAGTCCTTGCCTAATATTAAATCAATCAAGTGATAGCAAAGTGTATAGTCCTTGCCTAATATTAAATCAATCAAGTGATAGCCTAGTGTATAGTCCTTGCCTGAAATTAAATCAATCAAGTGATAGCCTAGTGTATAGTCCATGCCTAATATTAAATCAATCAAGTGATAGCCTAGTGTATAGTCCTTGCCTAATATTAAATCAATCAAGTGATAGCAAAGTGTATAGTCCTTGCCTAATATTAAATCAATCAAGTGATAGCCTAGTGTATAGTCCTTGCCTAATATTAAATCAATCAAGTGATAGCCTAGTGTATAGTCCTTGCCTAACATGAAATCAATCAAGTGATAGCAAAGTGTATAGTCCTTGCCTGAAATTACATCAATCAAATTATAGCCTAGTGTATAGTCCTTGCCTAATATTAAATCAATCAAGTGATAGCCTAGTGTATAATCCTTGCCTGAAATTAAATCAATTAAGTGATAGTCTAGTGTATAGTCCTTGCCTAATATTAAATCAATCAAGTGATAGCAAAGTGTATAGTCCTTGCTTAATATTAAATCAATCAAGTGATAGGCTAGTGTATAGACCTTGCCTGAAATTAAATCAATTAAGTGATAGTCTAGTGTATAGTCCTTGCCTGAAATTTAATCAGTCAAGAGATATCCTATTGTATTGTCCTTGCTTGAAATTACATCAATCAAGTGATAGCCTAGTGTATAGTCCTTGCCTAATATTAAATCAATTAAGTGATAGCTTAGTCTATAGTCCTAGCCTGAAATTGCATCAATTATGTTCACAAAATTACTTTTTCTTTCAATTTAACCATTATAAACATGTATCTTTACTAAGAGGCTATCTACAGTATATTTTTGTAAAGTGGCTAAAAATAAATTTTTTTTGAGCAAAGCAAATTCAGGATATTTGAAATCTTTTCTTAGTTTAGATACATTTTTGATTAATCTGATGACATCATCTTCCTTGTCCGTTTTGTATATCTACTGTAGTTGTAGGATTAAGACATTTATCTCTTCAGTGGAATGAACTGTTTCATCTTTAAATATACCGACTGTCGGGATAGCTGTCCATCTGTGTAAATGGCCATTTATAAACTACACTAATTCTACAAGAAAGCCTTCTCTTAAATTAATATTGTTACAAGACTAGTCATACATTTCCCAAGCAGGTTGTCTCCAGTCACTGGTACTAGAGAGACAGTCCAAACAGCCCAAAATACCAAGTCATCAACAGAACCTCTCACACCACTTTTTGTGTCTGAGAGAAACTTTTAGTCATTAAGCTGTCAACATTTTTTGTGATGCAAATTTTGAGAACTGCAAATCAACAAGACATCACATTTTGTTGGGTCTGCTGTTCCTGACCCCCACCCCACGCATCTAAGAATTCTTGCTAGTAAGATTATTCATAACGAATCCAAGCAGTAAAGGATTTTCAAAACTCTTTAGTACCAATAATAAAATTGGTGGTCCATATTTGCAATGTCTTATTTACAAAAAGTACATATAACATAATCAATAAACTCAATAATTCTTTATAGAATTTAAAACTAAATGGTAATTAAGTATGTATCTTTTACGCACTTCTTTGCTAAAATCAGATATTTTTCCAGGTGTTATCATTTATCTGGCACTGCAATTTTATTCATCATACCTCATGTTTTCCAAAAGGGTTATTTGTCCTACTCTTTACTAAATCTTTATATACATATTTTAAATACTTACTTGTACTGATTATAGTTTTTTTCTGAATTTACATTTGTAAAAGTGTTTCCAAGATTAATATAAATATTTTTTTTATTTTCTAGTAACCAGTTATTTTTGAAAATATTCAATGAATATTTTAGTGCAAGCCTTTGTACATATTGCTTAAAAATTCAATAATCATCCTAGACATTAAAAATATTTTTGACACGTTATTCCATTTAATCTTGTAGCCATAAAGGTAATTCTTCAGGGACTGTGTTGCTTGGAAGAAGCAAACATTCATATCAACAACCTTCAAATGTCAGCAATGTTCCTAGCCCTAATGGGGTCAATGACAAGTCAAAACTTTCCCACTTTTTATAAAACCCAGAAATATCCAGAAATAAACTCAATGACTCTGAATGTTTATCACCAACTCTACTACACCAATTCATCAGAGGGGTGTACACCTCTTCCTTCAGAGAAATCAGTTGTGACTAGTAGAACCAAATGTGGATATATGAAAGAAGTGGATGGTCATAGAAGTGAAGATGATATCCATCCTTATTATATGTGATAGCTAACCAAGCCTCTGAAAACAGGACCAGCCTGGCACCTTCTGGGATGTTATGAAAAGAGGCCAAGTAAGGAGATGGTATAGCTCCCTACTGTCTCCCTTCTCCATAGGGAAGGGTGAAAAACTGTAGACTTGTTCATTGTTCTACTTAACACCTTAGCATAAGGAGGACATGTGGTAGAATTATAAAATGGGTAACTGGGCAATGACTGGTCAGACAATGAAGACTATGGCAGATTCTCTATTTGAGGAACTTAAATGACAGAATTCCCTTCCATCTGCAAACAGATCCACTTGAGGAAAAAGAAAATTATGTTTCTCTTGCATTTGGAACAGCTACTCGATTTTGTCAACTTCCTCAACTGGGAAGTGTAAGGTTTCCTCCCTCATGGGAGTTGACTACTGTCTTCTATGTATCAGCAATTCCACCCTTTTAGGAGCTGAGAATTGTCATACCTTGTAAAAGACAGTAGATCCCTCTCTAATGGGAGCTGGTGACTTCCCTAAATTGGAAAGTAGCCTAGACTCCTACTGAAAAATGAGTGAAACTTTTAGTGACAAAAAGGAGGAAGCAGGCCTCTTCCTCCTTCAAAATAGGCTAAACGACTTTCCATTAAGTCCCACACCTCATCAAACTAGACCAACAAAAAGTGCAAAATAAGCAGGTGGGATGCAGGACCCAAGGAGCCATATTATTACAAAATTTACACATACCCTGAGACAAAATGAATGCTGAAAAGAAATACAAACAAAAATGAACATGAACAAGAACTGGGTAGCTAATAATTGCCCTGACACCACTTACCCAGAGAGGGATATAAAAACAAAGAGGCACAGCTTTGCTAATAAGGAACAAAAACACATCAAATTTTTAAAAAATGGGACACAGAAAATCAAACATGATTCAACAACTGGGGTGAGTGTAAATATCAGTTACAATGCAATAAATAATAAGACTGGCAGCAGGTAAGCCAAAAGACTAATTAGACAAAAATGTTGAGTATTGAGACATGTCAGAACTATACCAGGTCCAAGGATGATATTTTGAATGACTGGAAATACATAGGAAATCTGATTAGGACAGTGTTGTTTGTTGTACTAGACCAGTGGTTTCCAACATCTGGGAGTATGAGGACCCCATATTAACTTCAATAAAAGTTCACACAGCCCCATGTTGCTAATAGTTGTACTGTTAGAATTCTGTGAGAAAATAATACCCTTTGGAATAACCCTGTGGCCCCACAAGCTGGAAACTACTGTTTCAGACCTCATTTAATAGAGGGCATATTACCTCTGCAGTGGGGATTAGCTCCAGGAAAAGATACATAAACATAATAATTATAGTTTATTATTGATATTAAAACATAAATCTATAAAAATGACATGTTGACCACATTACCTTTAGCAAAAAGGGTGTTGTGTACACACACACACACACACACACACACACACACATACATACAGAGGAGTATACACAAACTTGTGTGATTCTGCAGGTAATACTGATCTCAATGCAAAATTTATTGGAGGTGTGAGAGATATATTGGTGGAAGGATGGACAGTAGGCCAGATGAAACATGGTGAATAATATGCCCTTGTCACATTCACGGCAGGGCATAAACATGATTTAATACTTGTAGTTTTTGTGTCCACCATCAGACTTTCTGCACAGCAGTAGTCCACAAGTCTGGCACCTGACTTCTTCAGAGCATCACAGAGGGCCTGATAAAATGCATTCTCTGAGGTTTTTTCTCCACGCACATTCAGAAATTGGCCTTGTCTGCAAGGAAACAAACGAAAGAAAAATGTCTAAAATTTTCAGATATGCAAGAAATAATAAACTAATTTATATCAATGCTATCATTTTAACAGCATCTTAATATCACAATATGTCATGTGGCCCATCATGACTCAGTAGTTTGTGTGCTGGATTCACAAAAAAGAGCTGGATGTAGGTTCCAGGACCAGCCCAAGTTAGCTTCCATGATACATTTCTGGGCATTGCACCTTATGCCTATTTGCCCATTGCCCTTTATTGATCTGCCATTAAACACCAACCAATTAGTCAAGATCATATGTGTGTCACCCAGCGATTGACAATTTTAATAAAGACAGATACATAATAATTAATTCCACATGTTACAATATGAAAACATGGTATTTACACAATATGCATTTACCACCAATATGTATCTGATTAACAGTCTTATTATGAGTGACAATTAAAGACCTGTTCGTCCCCCATTTCAAGACATGCAATCCTTCAGGTAAAGATTTGAAGTTTTCCATTGTTACAACTTTATTGTCATAAACTAAGTAACAGTAAGAAGCCAACAAGTTTTGTACAACTTAACATATAATTTAATTATCAAAATTATTAAATGAAAATGTGAGAGAAATGTAAAGTATTATGAAATGAATCCAAAATAATACTAAAAAGTTCTATTCAAGTCCAAAATAATATAATGTTCTGAATAAATTTAAGACATATGTATCACAATGGCATTGTCTTGAATTCCTGAATAATTCACAATTATCACAGAATAGTATTCTAGTCCAACAAGCACTTTGCAATTCCAATGTATAATCCTACCAAAATAACTAAACTTAACATCAAACATATCTGAAGACTGGTTTTAACATATCAAACAAGAATCAGAAAAGGAATGAATCTGATTGCTCAATTATATACATATTCACTAGTCTATTATGACTATATGTTGCAATATACCCCATGTGACAGATGTTACTACTCAATCTAATATTTTAAGATACCAATTATTGTAACCTAACCATTCCAATGGTAAAACACTTAATACAGCAAAGAACCAAACTAAACCATCCTTTAATGGGAAAAGAAACCCAAAGTCTTAAACATATGTTATTAATAATATTATTAATGATTGTAAACACCTATGTTGACAACTATTTATAGATCCTATGCAATCTATGCTCTAAATATTGTAAAATAGAATTTTATACCCATGTACAAAGATTAACTATCTAATATTAAAACTATAGATATTCGTCACAATTTATAGTCATGAATAAAAACTAAAAAACTATACATAAAAAAGACACAATCATATACCAAAAGTTACAAAACGATAGAGATATACATAACATCATTCTTTTGTGTAGCACAACCCATTGCTTCTACTTTTCCAAGTAATCATTCCACTTTTATTATAAAATAAATCAAATAAAACAAAATACACAACTAAGCCAAACTTAGCTTAATTTCATGGAGGTGGAGTATTGTGTTTCTTTTCACTTCTAACTGTATAATTAAGTCCTTTAATGATCTGAGCACAAATCTGTGATATTCAAACAAATAGCACTGTCTGGATAACTACAAAATATTTCTGTCTTGTACACTCAAGTTTGTAATCAGTAACAATGTATGGTGCTGAGATAGGTGCTATCTAAAAGCAAATGATATTTCAATGAACGTTGAATAAAAAGAATCTCAAATGGGTAACGATTTAATATTAAATTTATGAAACTCATTAAATAATGTCCAGCTTTTGCTTGCCAAGGCTCACAAAAGCTGGACATTATTCAACTCCTTTCATAAATACAATATTAAGTCATTTGAGATCCTCTATATAAAAGAGCCTTTACATAAAATATCCTGGAAATAGAAATTACAGATATAACTCATTTTATTCCCAACAGTTACTGCCACCTCTTCCAAATATCACTTAAGTTGGACAATATCATTGGGGGCGACTGGTTATTTTTCATTTTGTATTAAGGAAAATACCCCTTGATGTCACGGATTCAAAATTACTAGGTATGGTACATTAAGGAAAACACTCCAATGCCACTGATTTAAAAGTACTATGTAAGGTACAATAACAAGAAAACACCCCAATGTCATGGATTCAAAAGTACTAGGTATGGTAAATTAAGTAAAACACACCTCAATATCACTGATTAAAAAGTACTAGGTATGGTACATTAAAGGAAAACACAACAATGCCACAAACTCAAAAGTACTAGGTATGGTACATTAAAGGAAAACACATAACAATGTCATTGATTTAAAAGTACTAGGTATGATACATTAGGAAAATACAATCCAATGTCATGATTTAAAACTACTTTATATGGTACATTAAGGAAAACACCCAAATGTCACTGATTTATAAGAGCTATGTATGGCATATTAAGGAAAACACAAAATGCCATGGATTCAAACGTACTAGGTATGGTACATTAAGGAAAATAATGTTGTTGTAATGGATTCAATATACTAGGTATGGTATAGCAATACGTGTGACATATTGTATACTAAAACATAATTCAGATGTTAGTCAAGAATAAGTCTGGTAAGTCATAGCTAATTAATTCAATCAGCAAGAAAACCATTCTCTTTATTGTTCTTACTGAGCATAGACTGATACAACCTTATATAATTCATGCAAAAGAGACAAAGATTAAATTTAGAGAAATTGCTAATTGCAAATAAATGCGAGAACAATTGCAACAGCATGAGCTGTTACACAATATTTTATGATACGTTATTAAATATTTAAATTGCTGCCCACCTGTATTGAAACTCTATCACAGGGCACTGATTGTAGAAGCCAACAACCTTAATCACATCTCCAAATCTGTACCTATATAGGCCACTGGCATTGGTTATAACCAGTTCGTATACACGCCCAACTTCAACCTGTAAAATAATGTTTTTGATTTTTAGAACATTAAAAAACAAGACTTAGCATCAGTGATTTTTAAAAATCTACATTCTTTTTGAATATTCTCATCTTCAATGAAAAGCACTCATAATCATGGTTGTTTATAGCCTCCATGTGTCTGGAACATTATGAAAGTTGGCTTTTACAAAATCAATTTGCATTGTGCAACCCATGATGTAATTACTGATTTATGTTGTGATAGATACGATATCGTTTTGTATCACAGCACAATTAACTCTGCATGAGAATAGACCTACATACAATGATGTGGTTACAACTTTGATCTCTTATTAAATAATGAAAAGTCAAATTATTAAACAATTTAATAATCACAAGAGCAGCATTGGGAAAAAAATAAGTAACAAAATGAATATTAGACCATTTTGAAAATCTTAATCATAAATCAGCAGCACAGGCTTTAGGTTTAAAAATTTGATGTCAATAAATGTGTCACAAAAAAATTAATTCATTAAAATACCTTTTTTTCTGCATGTTTGACAAGATGAGTCTATGAACTTCAAGCTATAAAAATCTGATGTATTTTAAAATACTCATTACTCTATGGGCAATTAGTGACTGGTTACATTTAACCATACCTTTCAGTGCAATGACATGAACAGATATTCAACTAATATGAGCAATAGAAATAATACACATCAATAAATTTGTTTGCAAACAAGATTGCTTAGACACACTAGAATGGGATTGTTTAGACACATTGCTGTGCACTAGTTTTAAAAAAATTTAAATAATCCAATATTTCACAAGGGATCATCCTTAAAAGAACAACTCCAAATTTGTACAGAGCCAATTTTCATTTATAACAAATTCTTCTATTGAAATTGTTACATTTTCCATGTAATTTCATCATTTATCATGTTTATAAAGTAACAAAATAATATAATTCATGATTTCAAAAATCTTAATACATTTTTCCTTCTAAAAAAATTCTGTTCATGTGTTTTGTAAAAAGTAATAGGATCTAACCAAGATAGTCTGATACAAGTCATAATTATTGGTAACAGTAAAAAGATGTAACCATGACAATGATGAAAGCTTTAATTGACTACTAGCAACAATGTACCCATGACACTTACACAAGTCTATACTGATTATTGTTGATAGTACAAAGATGTACCCATCACATTGATACAAGTCTTATTTGATTATAGGTAATAGTACATAGGTGTACCCATGACACTGTTACAAGAATTAATTGATTATTGATAATAGTATTAGGATGTACCACCCATGACAGTCTCATACAAATCATAATTGATTATAGGTAATAGTACATAGGTATACCCATGACACTGTTACAAGAATTGATTATGGGTAATATTACATAGGTGTACCTATGACACTGATACAAGAATTGATTATGGGTAATAGTACATAGGTGTACCTATGACACTGTTACAAAAATTGATTATTGGTAATAGTACATACGTGTACCTATGACACTGTTACAAAAATTGATTATTGGTAATAGTACATAGGTGTACCTATGACACTGTTACAAGAATTGATTATGGGTAATAGTAATAGGATGTACCACCCATGACAGTTTCATTGAAATCTTATTTGATTATTGGTAATACTATCATGAACACTGTAATGATCTGTCCTATGATTGGCCTATACCTTTCTTATTGCATTCAGTCACTCTGCCAATTACAAACACTGATGCCAAATATCAGTGTGCATAAGAAATATGCACCATAAAGTACCATTGGTTTTATATGAAGTTGTACAAATAAGATAATTATGTGTTAAACAGACAACAACTCTCATAACGAGCAATAATGTCAAGAAAACCTGTTTTGAGGTGCAATCCAAATATGATTAAACTGGTAGTCACATAATTTTTCTGACTTTATCATCTGTTCATACATAATTTTATACTGTTCACTGACATCATCGAGTTAACATATCTTATTATACACACAAATGATTTTTCAATTGTAGAAGTTACAATAATAAGTCTCTGCAGTTTGTACAGTTTTATTCCTTTAGTAGTGCTACATGAAAATGTGTGCAGTCAAATTCATGTTCTCTGCAGAAGAACTAAATTCCTTTTACATGAATGTTGATGAAATGTTGTGGCTTAAATTTTGCATTTTGTACTCAGGGACTTTCTTTGAATCTTTAGTCTTGACAAGAGTCCCAATGTTAACTGAACACAAATTTTAAAATTTTTGTTATCTTCCCCAAATTTTCACACATTTGAAAGTCAGGCAATCTCAAAAGAAAACCCTAGTACTGTATGTGTCATGACATTTACTGTGATGCAAAGAATGGAGTAACTACAAGAACAAAATGGACTTACATCTTCAAGGAATGTGGTCTTGGGGTGCTCCTCTTCACAATGTTCAATGGGAATAAACTCAAACACCATTGACTGTGGAGCAAGCAGGTAGCGGCTAGGGCGATCTTCAGGCCAAATATTTACCCCAAGCAAACCCTCCGAGGCAGCATACAATGGGGAATAGAGAGGAACGTCTTTAAAATGCAACTCCCTCAGTCTCTCACCATACAGCTCAAAAGTGCCCGAGTCAGCAGCTACCAAGCAGTTTATATTTGGCCAAACTCGTTTGACAATTCCAACTTGACCTACATCTTCCCTAGCTTTCCGTAACTCTATGGCCCGTTTGGGATCTGGCTTCATTTGTTTATTGAGCTCAAGGCGGACCTTTTCCTCAATATTCAAAGATGGGCAAACTTCTCCTTTCTCTATATCATGGACAAGATTGTCCCAATTAGCATCAAGGGCCCTGAAGGCAGAGTAAACAAGAGATGAAAAATTGGCTTCAATTATACCTATGTTTTTATCCTTCAGTCCAAAAAGGAGATGGACATATAATGCTTCTGGCTCTGTCATTATGTCATAGCCTGCCTTTGGAGTTGAGTACATGTTTAAAATTCTTTTTGAGTTGGCTGGAGATGATGAATTTGGACCAATCTGAATGCCGCATTCTGCCATCCGAAAACGAGGAGTATAGAAAAACTTAAGATCCTTTTGAAGACGTCCTGTTCCTGGGAAAGCTCTCCTCATAGAATCGTACAAAATGGCAATGCCCTGCATAAAAAATGCTCCCTGCTGCTTTTTTAACATTGGTATAATACTACTTTTGCCTGATGTCCCTGATGTAACAGCAAATATGATTGGCTCGTCAGCAGTCAAAACATTTTTCTCACCTTTCATCATTCGCTCAATGTATGGCTCATAGTGGCTGTATCGTGTAAGTGGATGAAGCCTTACAAAATCGTTCCTGTTTTTGATCTCTGAAAATCTATACTTTTTACCATATTCAGTGTTCTCATTATCTTTGATTCGAGACACGAGTGTCTCTTCCTGTGCTTTTTTAACATCCTTGGTGGCAGCTTCTAATTTTCTCCTCATGTACCAGCCAAGCCAACTGACACTGGCCACAGTGAAGTAGTGGTCCACTGAGCTTAACATGACCAGAAAAGAAGTTCAGCAGAAAAACTGGTTATGACTTCTGAGAAAAAAGGCAAGAAAAATGTTTTAAAACATCATCCTAAATTGCTAATAGACATGCATTTCTGAAATATATATATATATATATATATACTATTCTACTGAAGTGCAATTAGTCCAACATTCATGACCATCAGGTGACTTACAAGTGGGGGCATAAGACAAAATCAGGTGACTATAAATGTGGGCATAAGACAGGAACAGGTGACTTACAAATGGGGGTGTAAGTCACATGATGACTGACAATACAAATAGGTAACACAAAATGGCTGACAAGTTTCATTTCAAAAGTTCAAATGCATAAATATAATTTATGATTCAAGTACATGTATATGAAATCAAACAGAGAAATGAATTATGATGTGGTTATTATTAGTGAAAATTAAATAATTATATAGGGTTATGTACTAACAATGAAGGTTTTCTTATGTAATCATTTCATCACATTAGTTTTCCAAGGTGTATGGATTGCCAGTACAGTTCTGAATACAACCTTCACCACTGTTGTTTCTTGGTAGACTGTTTCATTAAAGTATTTTTGGAAAGAACAAATATTCTTAGGCATTTTTGCTTGCTTGAATAGTAACAAAACTTTACTTCAAGGTTACATCTGCATCTGGAGTAATGCAACAAAATTTCAGTTGGATAGATGGCACCCTGGACAATATAATAAAATACCTGTCATCATTCAAGAGCTGGTCATTCAGATGTATTTATCATATCCATTACTTAGTTCATGTTCAGGTACCTATTTAACAGTGTGCACATTTTGTTTTCTTAATTTTTCATATTTTTTATTTACTGGGTTCAATTGATGTGGGTCCTATACACAGTTACTGTATTTTACTTCAGGTCTTACAAGAATCTGGTATGCTATTTCTAACATTTGGGATGACTAGTTTTATATTTCTCAAAAAATACCCAATGATATCATTTCTGTGTTTGTCCTATTTAAGATCAATCTGTATGGCTGTGAACTTGAAGAAATCTTTTATGAAAGGGGTACTGGAGTTACATGTAATATGTTTATTTAAATGGATATTTATTTTTAGTAAAATATTAATGGTCACATTTATCAAAGTGAAAAGATTTTACCAGTTGTTTTTCCATTGGGCCAGAACATGTTCTAGTTAGTTAAGTTTTAAATGGTAATTTTTAAAAAACTAAAATAAAATGTTATGCAGGTCAGAAACTTTTGAATTTTTAACAAATGAGTCACCATTCAAAGAATAAGCAGGTGAACAAATGGAATGACCATGATTCCCTCATCTTGTTTACAGCAATTTTTACAATCATGACAATCTGTGCTTGACCTGACTAATGAGTCTGTCAGTGTTTAGGGTTTGGAAAGCATGCAGTCAACAAAGGATTACATTATTTAGGCTTCTGTAGCTAATTACAGCTCATCAGCAGGATAGTCATGTATTTTGCAGTAAAAGAGACATGAGTCAGTAAACAATAATTTTTAGTAATGTTACTATAAACAATTTGGGTGAAGATAAAAGTGGCAGCCAGAATATTTTGGCCTGTACACGCATGCAAATGAAGAATATTACTTTTTAGGGTTTACCTTCAAAGATGTTTGGAAATCTTACCCAGTGGAAAGTAACATAAACTTCACGAGATGACTATGCACATTAACTTACCTTTATACAACTGATATAAGAAAACACACTGAAACAAAACTCCTGAGTATAGCAATATACCTTTGATGCCCCACCCCAAACAAGTTAGATAACAATTTTTATTGCAAAACATCAGTCATGTAACCAGTCACATTTATAAATTTTTATTATGAAGCAGATTTGCAGACATTGTGCTCTGCATGATCTTATGGTTGAAAAGTACAAAGAGATTGGAACTAGATATGGTATGAAAGGGTTTTGATAACTTAAATTCGTTTAGTTAAAGGAAATCTACATGATACTTAGACCTACAGTGTAAGATGCATCCCTTTATATTTATGTTCAGGTCGACTCTAACAAATATAATGGGAGGCATCTTACATTGTAGGACCAGCAGGCTCCTCAGATGTTGCGAATCATGACATTGAACCAAAATGTCTAAATACTGCAATAATGGGCATACCATGTTAATAGGATGTGATGCTATCCATTATAGTCTGTATGGTATAATGATACTAATTGTACAACCCCAAGTGGGTGGAGCTTGATGTGAAGGAAACACTATTCAGAAATAATACTAGCTGTGATTGATGCATTCAGAAGAGTTGTACTTTTGTCAGTTAAAATATTTGATTCACATGAACATGTGAGATTATGTAAATTCATGTCTAAATCATATTTTTTTTTAGAATTGTTTTAAAAATGTGATGCAAATCAAACTAAATGCATATGTTTTTGACAAAACTCTTAACCCTGTTTAGTTCCATCAGAGTTATAATCTTTAAATGCAGTGTATATCCTATAAAAACATGGTTTTGTCCTTGGCAAATTGACAATGAAAGTTATTGTTCTCTATGACAGTGTATGACGCGCATGATGAATTAGGATATTTTTTTTACTATCTGTTTGCATCAAGATCTATGGAGAAAGAAAAAAAAAAACCAAACAAGCAAACAGTTTGTACCATACCATACATCCCTAGCCCTACAGTAAAAGACGTATCACCTGTTATTTGTTTTGGTGCTACGCTAATACAAAACTATCACGTGATACGGCTTACCGTGTAGGACATTATATTATCCCATCCAATTGGGAAAAACAGAACATGTCATGTTACCATGGACTCGGACTTATATATACGAGACAATATTAAACAATAAATTAAATCAGATATAGTGAATAAATTCCGCTTTAGCAACATAAAACTACCTGTGTTGTTGTTTTGGTTTTGACCGGTAGCTTTTGTAATTTAGAATTATTTCCCCTACAAAATTCCCCAATATTAGGAATTGCTTTTATTTTGAAATCTACAAGCAAACACGAAAATCCAAGATACAAGCAGAGACCATTGTATATTGCAGTGGGGAAAAAAAAAATAATATCAAAACATTCGAAAAGAGTTCCAGTTCATAAGTATAAATAAATTGGTATGTGATATATTTATCCTTTATTCATGCTAGCGCTGTCTTATCATCAACAAGGATACGTTTTTAGGTATAGATAAATTGTGAATGAATCTACCGGAATGATAGCTGATTCGGACCATAGCTCAATGCCGTATAATACCATGCCGTATAATACCATAATAAGTTAAGGACGATTTCATGTTGTCAGAAATGTCGTCGTGCTTTATTGATAAAACAGCAGACTCCTGTGGTTTAAGGCATAAGCACGCTAGGCACGTGCCTTGGGCCCCGCGCAGCAGAAGGCCCCGATGCAGCCCAAAAACAAAATTTCGGTGTCGGTTGTGTTAGCAGTTTAGTACTATATTAATAAATTTAACAAAATGACACACATGCACATAGAAATGCAATGCAATACTCTATATCTGAGACTGAGTGAATGAAACGCAATTCTGGTTACTTTTAAGTTTAGAGTTTGTGCCTAGGGCCCCAAGCTTCTTAAAAAAAGCTATGTCATGTCTATGTAATAATAATAATAATAATAATAATAATAATAATAATAATAATAATAATAATAATAATAATAATAATAATAATTATTATTATTATTATTATTATTATTATTATTATTATTATTATAATAATAAAATAATAATAAAGACTTTATTTAGAGAAGGTAACTCAATTACAGAACTAATCGACCTTGAGGCCTTCTATCTGTTATGTACAATATATACAGTATATACAACAGATGTGAAAAATATGTCTTGACGCTAAATAATTAAGTGATTTTAAAATGCACAGGCATCTGTGAACATATAAACATACATAAAATATAAAATATCATCCTGCATTGAAAAATTCAACTGATAAAATGATGCAAAATTACAGAAAAGCAGGCGGTATTTATTTTAGTAGAACTGTTCAATTGTCTAAAGATTTCCTCCATTTGAAACATCGATTATAAGAAGAAGAAATGCTAGGATCTTGCCTTATGTCATTGTGAATGCAGTTCAGTTAGGGTGAACCGAATTCGCTAAATTTTAATAATGTATGTTATAGATAAACCACTCTCAGAAAATGTTATACACAGAAAGGAAACACGAGTATATTGTATTTATTCCAAACAATAAGTGTACACAATTCCGTGACAATTGGGACTTTGTGAAAGATTATAGGAAAACGTGTGTTGTTGGCCAAAACACAACTTAAACCAGTTTAATGCGGCTAAACGAAAAAAGTACATCGCTAACATAAAACTTATCCAAAACAGATGAGACGAAATTGGAAAAAAATATTTCCATCTCTTGCAGTGATTCTAGCTTTGTTAGCAGCTCCTGTTCCAACGGTTGAAAAATCGGCGAGTTTAAGGGATGTCTGAATAGCGTCAGCAATGACTTTGATGATGGCTGTCAGGAGTGGACTGTCCAGCTCGTTCGATTGAGCCCTATGTTCTCCTAGACGCACAGGATCTATATAAAAAAAAAGAAAAAAAAAAAGGCATTCGATTACCAGGAACTAATCGTCGAATACCACCAGGCAGACAACTTCGATTAAGCAAAAGACATCATCCAGTTTTGATTTACTAACGATGGTAAATGCAGTCAAGCATTTCTGCGGAGTTTTTGTGCGAAATAAATTTGCATCGATGGTGCTACGTACACATGAAACCGGCATTATTACCTCGATTCGTTAAAAAGACCTATTACTCATTAGGTTTCATACATGGTGATCCCGAATCATATGATGTTTTTTTGACTCAAGTGGAGTTGCACCAACACGTTAAGTTCTTAATTATCTACATGGCACCTTTGCCAGTCAAGAACGAATACTGTTTTGTTCGACTATAAGGATATAAACTTAGTTGGACAGTCTTGTATGTGGTCATGTTGTTAAATCGTTCCCGCGTGCACTGGAGCATTCACCAACACTGCAGACCCTTACTAAGTTCATATTAACGTTCGTTTAATATTATATACAATGACTAATATTTACAGACAGTTTCTCAACTAGGCACGGTGTTGATGTGGATCAGAGCAGGTTTTCCACCAGTGCGAATTTGGCTGAAGTTACAAGTCTAGTTGTCTTTAATGTTGACCCTGGCGAGCTTGCGATATTTCAGGATTGAATTGGTAAACTGCAAACGTCTAAGCGTACATTGGAGATCTTGTTGTCAGGCTGAGAGGCACTGTTTCAAAGTAATAATGCTAATGCTACAACAAAACTTTACATGGATGAAAATTCACAGACGTGACTGCACCAGGCAAGGTTATTTACCTCCAGTCAATTACCCCCCCCCCCCATTACCTCTCGGTAAATCACACCCCAGTCAATTACCCCCCCCCCAAATTACCTTCTGGAGAACTACCTCCGCAGGACATGATTATTCCCCTATATAAAAGAAGTATTACCGTGAGTAAATAACCAGAAATAAGAATGGTGCATGGGGAGGCCGTACTATATTAATAATAAAATGATGTCTTCATGTGAGGAAGGTGCTTCAGTCAAATGATAATTTGGTTAAGTTATCTTCTCTCTAACTGACCAGGTGTTATGTCTTTAATCAACCTACTCTACGTATAACATATGCCCCTATACAATATATTATGTATACGATATTAATAACAAGAAGATGCCAGGTAGTTGATAATTTTTTTTAAAAACCAATTTGTCATTAGTTGCATACCAAATTGAATTTGCTTCACATCTTATGCATATGCAGATTTTGCCAAGTACGACCAATTTTTACTTGATTAGTTGTAATAACAATTTTGAAGTGAGAAACAAATGTGTCACAAATCTTCTTAGGTTGTCCACCGTGTCCGATGATGACGCTAATTAGTTGTACTACCCACGGTGAGTACGCATATAGTTCCTGAGGATTTGCTAGAGCTGCATCACATGCCTGTAGTATTCATTCCAGGTTTCGCAGACATAGAGCAGGGTGGTGAGGACAACAACTTTATAGACCTTGATCTTGATGGGCATCAGGATGTATATTTGCTGCAGGGCTCTCACGGGAAGTCTTTCTAGAACTTGGCTTTCCGGATGATTTCCTTTTGCGCTGATCTGTTGCTAGCAAAATTTATTAGTTTATTTTTACCATTTATAGTTCAAAGAACAAATGTCATTCCTAATAAAATTAATATTTCACTAAAACACACAAGTTTTAAACACAGAATTTATATGCGAGTTCATTATGATGTCATATAGTCTTGTTTATTTATGGAAATACTTAACAGCCAGAGTGTGTTGCTTTCTGTTTCATTTCTGACATTCAAATTGTTGGATATATGAAGGGATGATTATTGATACAGATATCCTAGTAACTTTTTTTTTACCGGATTTTAGCATTATTCAGATTGGAACAGTAGATTATTTGGTAGACAGAGATAATTTCGGAATTGCATCACATGATAAGACCGATTTTACGGCGTAAGCATGCTGTAGTTGGATAACGTCCTTCCAATGTATAGATTGATGTATATCCACAATGTTCTATAAATAGGGATAAGTTTATTTACTCCTATAAGTTAACATATAATTCACGTTTGCATACAGGGTGGATTTCATGCTACCATTACACCTCTTAACCCTTTCCACACACACGCTATAATTTGACTAATTCCCTTAGTTTTATTTGTTTGTTGCTGCTTGGGGCATGATAATCTATGCATGGCGCAAGGAGCTCATGTGGACGTAAATAGACCATAATCAGATAGATATGATCTTTTTTTAACACTTCCCTTTGGGCAGTAGATTAAAAAAATGTACGCCAAGTAAGAGTAAAAACAAAAGTTTCTGTAGGCGGTGTAATGAAATTTTCTCGATATCTCAACCAATCAGTAAAAATACTACTACATATGAATTCTTCGGCTTATCAGAATCGCATAAAGAGATATTTAACATGTTTGTCGTATCTATAATATGAAACTGAACATATTATATACAAAGTGTACCAATTTTGTGATGAAAATACAATTTTCTTTAATGTGTCATAAACTGTCATAGAGGTAGTTGTCCGTTGCTTAATTTACACGGGTGGTAATTGACCAGGGGTGATTGACGGGGGTGGGTGGGTGGGTGGGTAATTGACTGGGGGTAATTAATTGGGAGGTAAATGACGGGGTGGGTGGGATAATTATCCTTTAACTAGTATATTTTTTAATGACCTTTATGCCTTTATGTTATGTCCCAAGATAAATTTAAATATTTTCAGGCAGAGATCATTTATGATTGTATGACACATGTAACATTAAAATGTGTATTTGGTTAGAAGTGTGTCAACGTAATACATCTGATCACGGTTGGCCTGTTGATGAGCAATTATACAATTACATTGTTTGTGTGTGTACGATGTCTGCATTGGGGCAGTTTATAGTGATGTCTAGTAGGCCTACTGGGGCATCATGCCGCAGACATGTAGCATCATGTCCCACACTGTCATATTATCCCGACACCAGACCGACTAGTTCTAATATTAATCTCTTAATGCTGAGAGCGACCTCCTGCATTCGACAATTACATTGTTAATATAATAACTACAATGGGCCCTCGACATTACCAACGCGCAAAAATAACTGAAGAGGAACAACCACCGTTGGCATGAGTGTGTCTGAAATCGTAACAACGGCGATTATCATTGATGGTCCTATCAGAATTGTCAAAAATATATCGATAACAACTGGCTTTGCAGACGCTGCTGGTAAAATAACCACCTGGAGTTCTATTAATAAAAACGTGATTTTTCAGAACCTCTTGCGGCGAAATTAAGCAATTTGAATAAAGTTATTAAATTGTATTCGGCGTTTCTTCTGGGTAACATGCAAAGTGGAGTTTGAAATTGTATTAACTGTTTCTAACCGTGGTTAGTCAGCAGGTCTTAAACCGCTGGTGTGACAATGCTTACATTCTTGAATCTCCACAAGAGTTTGTAACCGCTCCGGTGGCCTAGTGGTTAGAGCATCCGCCTTGGATGCGGGAGGTCGTGGGTTCGATCCCCGGTCGAGTCATACCAAAGACTTACAAAAATGGTACTAACAGATGCCTCGCTTGACGCTTAGCATTCGAGGTTAGTGTTAGGACTGGTCGGCCTGGTGTCAGGATAATGTGACTGGGTGGGACATCATGCTATATGTCTGCGGCATAATGCCCCAGTGCTAGACATCACTATAAACTGCTACACTGCAGACATCGTAGTGATATGACCGAAAAATTGTTAAAGCTACGTGAAAATCATACACACACACCCACCCACCCACAAGAGTTTGTTGTGAAATACATGTGCTTGAATTTTGAATTATGTACAATTAAAGGATGAGTGTTGACAGTAGAATTCTAAAACGACAATTCAGACCAACTGCAAACTTTCACGAAAATCTGAGTTTGATCCAAAAAGCATATAATGTAATTGATTGTAATTAATTGATTGTGATTGGTTATGATTTATCGATTGTGCTAATGACGATTTTACCAACACGGTCTAAATGTAAAAGAACTAGAAAATAAACCAACATCGCATAAAGGACAAGAAAATTAGATCGTGCCATTTATATCTGATAGGAGCTTGCCTCCAAATTCGATTGAATTTGATCACGTGATTTTGGAATTTCACTATAAAATTAACAAACTAAATTTGGTTGAAGGAAAGACTGAACGATAATAGGAAGAAAGGACAGATGCAAATGAAGATGCCTCCATTGCACATAAAATTGAAAAAAATGAGATTTTGTTCTGTTTTAAGACTTTTCCAGTTTACTGAGTGGATCACTAATAAAAAGAAATGTAGGCTTATTTTTTGTTTTACAAACACATTTTAAGTAGATGTACAAACACATCAGCATCAAAGGTTTTCAACAGGTTCTACAACATTGATTTGGGCACAGATTCACACCCTTTGATTAAACTAATTTTATCCAGTCAGGATAATTAAATCCTACGATGCTTATCTGGTCATTCTGGCGTCTTGACGTGTAAACAAATATACATGACAGTCATGGTTACTTGAAGACATGTATATAATGATTTATCTTTCTTGAAAATCATTTGCGTAAAACTAACTTTTAGAAAACTGAACGATTTCATTTGGAAGTCGTCAAAGCGAGGCCGCATTCATGTTTATTAAAGTTAGGGTATTTAATTCAAACAAAATGTTCATTTATACAAACAAATAACTTAAATCATAACGAGATACTAAGTAGATAAGCATAATCTATCTTAGTTCGCTATTTATAATTATTTTGTTATTATCAGTTACCTTGGAACGTCTCTCATTAGGGTGTGAAGGCTTCTGTTTAACCTCTGGGCTTGATCGGGGGTGGAAAGGGTGAGTTTAGAAACAAAACATACGCACACGAAATTAGTCAATTGTCACTTGAAATTTGACCATCGTTTTATTCCTCTGCACGTTTATTTGATATTGTGCACATTTTGAGTAAATAGATACATGGACTTTTGCTTTGGTGCGACTTAGAAGGAAGTGATGGCCATTTTGAAAAATTATAAAAATCACCCCCACCCCCAATATTTGATCTGAGCTGGCCTATTATTGGTCAATCCGTGTTTGCGTACGTTCATAATATTATATTTACCATACGTGTCCTTTAGACATTTTGACCCGTTAATACGCCTACAACAGACCAGCAAATTCATCTCCTTTTTTCTACATAACTGGCTGTTATGTTACCGACATCAGTCATTGCAGGATAAAGGCAGGGAACAAATTGTTGTTGTTGTTGTTGTTGTTGTTGTTAAAGAGTTTAACGCCATTTTCAGCACAAGATTAGCTATACATGGCGGCCAATATTAATGGTTTAGGAAGAACCCGGGAAAACCCCGGAAATAAGACATATTCACGAGAAGCTAACGGCAAGCTTTCTCATATACCCACATTGGCCGAGTCCGGGACTCGAACTCATGGAGAGGTGAGACGGCAGTGATCGGTAACGGTGAGAGCTTTTGACCACTCGGTGGAACAACTTGTTGGTCTAGCCTACCACGGAATTTGCTGGCGGTAAATAATCTAGCCAAGAATATGCCAGCTTATTTCAGAACTATACATATTATTATTTGATGAATTTTAGAAGCAAAAATACATTTCCAAATTCAAGTAGGTTTCAGTTTTATGAGCTTTTGTGCTTGAGACTGAAGATTTGCTTTGGTTTCCAAACAGAGGGGTTTTTGTTTCCTGGAGGAAAAGTAATATGCTAAAGAAAGAAAACTTATGGACCAAAGAGTCTTTTCGAATCTCTGGGGATTTCAATATCGATATGTTTGGTTGTGAGGGACTTCACTATATATGAAGAAACGATCTTTATCAAACATGTTAGAGAATATTTAATTCGTTCTCTACTTTTATTTGAACATGGGTCCACCGTTTCAGCAAACATTATCTTGCTTGCATACTCTATACCCTCTAAACTTAGCGCACATTACTCAAAAATAAGATGAACGCAAAGTTTTAACACACCCTCGCGTTTATTAGTTTTTACCCCCAAACAATTTTAAAAAATAAAAGCACCAATGTTACAAAAATGCACAAAATTTACTCATTTCATTTATAAATTTATAATTTCCTGCGTGATTAGGCTAGCTGGTCACTAACACTGTCAACTTGTTGATGTTTTAAAACAAACGGAAGCTCTCGAGGTAAACAAGTAGACAGACCGCTTCCTTTTCCTTTCTAGAACATTCCATTTCAGTAAAACCTGTGTCGTCTGCAGCCTCTATTTGTCATGTTTAGTTGTAATATTTCTACAAGACGTTAAACGTATGAAAAGAAGGAATCTCTTTCATATATGTGCTTAATGAGTCAAAACTCCAAAACTTTACGGATATAGTGGGATTATCAAAGAAGGCGAAATGCTTTACATTTGTTCCTTGAAAACATAGACTCACCCGTGCAAAGATGGCAACCGTGTTACCAAAAAATTCCTCTTACATTCGAAACGGCAACAAATTGGCAGTGTTTGTGATTCCATGATGACTTTCAAGTTAGAAATTATAACTGATAATTGAAATGATTGAGTTTTATGATGTATTGTGTTTTTAAAGCCCGGGAGTGCAAACACGGGAGAGTGTGCGAATACTATAAGTAATGGATTTGTCCGTCACACATACAACATACATCAAATAATAAGAAGAATAAAGAAGAAGATCCCAATTTAAATTCGCCAGTAGAATTGAAGAAAAAACTTTTATTGTATTTTATTTTATCAACTGAGTTTTCGTTCTGAAATGCTGGAATAGCAGATTGCATAGCTACTTGAAAAAAGATATACGAGAGATTTTAAGGAAGATGACAAACTTTCAAAACTAGTCAACCGAGATCAGAAAAGAAGAAAAACTATTCATCCCAGACCATTTTATGCGATGTACTACGTAAAAGTAACTTTCCAAACCATACTACAAGATTGCGCCTAATGACACACGATGCTAATGCTGTGAGGAAATACTGTTTGCTGCCTAAGGTAGCATGTAAGGTGCGTCCTGAAAATATTTTATTGCAATAAGTGTTCTCATGTGCCACCTCGATGTAGCGTAAAAGGACTGAATAAACTTTGTTCAGTTTTGTTTTGTAATGGTTACAGTTCTTATCGAATTGATAGCTTAGTCCTCAGGACTAACCTGTGGTTTTGAATTCCCTCGCGCAGCCTACCTAAATCAATTCATCTTTTAAGGCTGATGTTACTCTTATAAACAAATTATATTCCACATTAAATAATATGTATCCTTATTCTTTAAATTAAAGGTATCATTATTCCTCGCCTAAACTGACTTTCACATAAATTTTAAGGCTGATCTTTTATCTTGGACCACTTTCTTTGACATCAGATCTCTAAGACCTTCCAAAATATTCTTTCTTTTACGATGCTTTCTGTAAAATGACTGCATTTACCATCCAGCTTATGGTGTAATACTCCTAGTGCCCCATCGAAATAAACATCCTTTGTAGTTGAATTTTTCAGGCCGTTTTAAGTTATCTTTCCTTTATATCAATAAACTCTGACAATGTAATGTTTATAATGCAGGTGTGTTTGTCACTTTGTCAGTCTGTGTTGTTTGAATAGCCTGTTCTATATGTTGTATTTAATTAGGATGCTGAAGTCCTGCATTAAATTTGCAATACCGTTCATAAAACCTTTCTCTGCCTGTGACTGCATTATCACTTTTCTTGACATTCTTCCTTAGACTCGTCTTCAAGATTCAGCTGTCTCTTTCCCTGCTCTTTCTTGGACGGTCTGTGCTCTCTCTCTCTCTCTCTCTCTCTCTCTCTCTCTCTCTCTCTCTCTCTCTCTCTCTCTCTCTCTCTCTCTCTCTCTCTCTCATACATACACACGTTCCTGATTCCGATTGTGAAAGTTGTGGTGAGAATCCCTGCTATCTGGACATTCATATCACACTTAGGGATTTTGTAATGGTTCCTTAACAGCAGTGATTGGCTGTTTATTTTTTTTTTTGTGTGTGAAATTATTCCCGTATGGTATCTTTCTTGCCACTTTCTTTATCCTTGTTGGAAATATTCATTTTCCACGTGGACATGCGATGTATCTGCAATCATTTCAGCGAGTATTTCCAAAACTATATTGTTCTATAGTTACTTACGGAGATGGAGTTTGAATCAAGCATTGCCCAGTCATCATTCAACACAGTAAAAGATGAAGAAAATAGAGCATAAAGATTCATCGAGTGCTACATTAGAGGTAGTGTAGCTGCAGTGAGTTAGATTCCCAATGCAAAACACGTGGGCACAAAATGCATGTCATTTGCATCTGAATATAAATTTAATGACTAGGTACGGCGACTATGTATCAGTGATTGCATGTCAGAAGAGTTGAGCAAACAGCTCTTGATAAACCTGACTATCAGCTCCAAGCATCGTTTGCCCATTTACAATGTACTACAGATGTTGTTGTTATTATTATTATTATTATTATTATTATTATTATTATTATTATTATTATTATTATTATTATTATTATTGTTGTTGTTGTTGTTGTTGTTGTTGGTGGTGGTGGTGTTGTCATAATGTTACTTGCTAAACATTGTTTATAGATATATTTACTTGTATATGTACTTGTAAATAAACATTCTACGAAAGGCAGACATGATCATCTGCATTGTCCTGGTCCTATCTCTATGCAACTAGAGATAGACCCTCAATATGTATATATTTTTTAATTACAGTAATTAAAAAGTAGAAGTCTACAATCAATTCGATTTAATTGCATTTCTGTAATAATTCTGTTATCTAGTGTGGAAATGGGTTGTGACATATGCTCCTAAATTGTTACATTCAATAAATTATTGAAAATAATATATGTTCTCTTTCTTTTTTTCTGGCGGATTATGATCTATTTCGTGTTGATGTTGCGATGACCGTACTTAGCGTTTATGTAAAAAAAAACAACAAACAAACAACAAATAAATCATTTGACTTCTGTTGCATATAATTTCTCGTCGATATGCTTATTTTAAGCCAGAACCTTTCGAGGCAGAAAGCTGTTATTAAGATAGATTTTACTGCATATTAATATTACCATTTGACCCAAACTCAAATAATTTATAATTGTCCTTTTACCGTGCTTTCGCCCAATGAATGTCGTAAAATATGTTTACAGTGCTTTCTTCCATGGATGTGCTTTCTTCCATGGATGTCGTAAAATATTTTTACAGTGTTCCATGGATGCAGTTGTTGTTGTTGGGCTTAACGCCATTTTTCAGCACACGATAGGCTATGCATGGCGGCCAGTATTAATGGTGGAGGAAGAAACCGGGAAATCACGGAAAGAACCACCGACCCACGAGAAGCTACTGGCAAGCTTTCTTACATATCTACATTAGCCGAATCTTAGACTCGAACACACGCAGACAGAGGTGAGATGGCAGTGATCCGTGACGGACAGCGCTTTAGACATCTCGGCCACTTGGGGCTCCTCCATGTATGCAGTAACATATAATTAAGATAGTTGTCTTTACCAAAAACTGAATATTCGCAGCATTTAATTCAAATCAACGAGGCTATAGGTCCAATATATATCGGATTGCAAGGACATATACAGGAATTCATTACAGTATAGATAATGTAAAAAAAAAAATAACTGTTGGCAAGAAAAATATTTTAAATGGAAGAAATATATTTTGAACAGTCAGATGCACGAGCATATCATTTGATGCATTTGTTGTTAAATCTCATTTAGATTTGATTTATATTATCTGAGGATATTAATAAGCTTACAATGATCTCATTCCAAAGCAGTCTTTTAGTACATACTGTAGGTTAATGTACGTAACCTTTGGTGTCAAAATTATTTTCTTATCGGATAGTAAGTGTTGTCTTTGTAAACATATTAAATACAACAAAAGTTAAGTGTTTGTTTTTCAAGTTAGTTAATGTTGCTGTTATACAAGTTACGTGCACAGTTGAATCATTTCGTCATTCTGATGTACAAAACATACACATAACTAGATCATGCCTCTTGAAGGTCATAATGTTGACGTTCTCGAGGAAAATATATCTCTAATAAAGTTACATGCTGGATTTAATATTTGATAAAACATGAATTAAGGAGAATCATAGATTTACATTTTTTCTTTCTAAACAGCCTGTTTTCATGATCACATAACATGGCATCTTATTTGAGTAAGGTCAGTCGGGAATCAATTTTATGCGATAAAAACATTATGCTAAAGAAACCTAATCAAAATAGTTAACACACACACACACACACACACACACACACACACACACACATACATGCATATATAATGTACTTCGCTAGTTAATTTGCAAAGTAGAGAAGAAATTCTGAAATCAACCAATAAGTCGATCAAACAATTCACTCTTCAATAGGAACATTTATTTCGAATTGTCTGTATTTGTGTGTGTTTTGTGTGTAGATTGTCTTGCATGATTTTCCTATTGTATATTGACAATAAGATTTCAGAAGCCTGCAAACATTTGACAGCAAATGTGTTTTATAAATTTATTCCCCACAATCTGAATTAATGCACAGGAAATACAGCTGAAATTAGAGGAATAATACAAGATACAGAAAAAAATAAATACTCGTTTCAAGCGCAAAATACCAAAACAGCTTTGAAAAGTTTAGATCTTCATTTTCGGTTCCAATTGAAAAAATATGTCCATACTTTGTTCCTTGTTTATATAAAACTTCCACCCAAAAACATACAATGCAGGTTGCCTATAAACAAGCTTAACATAAGTAAGGTGCAACACAAAAATCACTAAAATCGCAATCAATTGATTTAAAAGTCAATCAGTAGTAAAGAATTGATGTTGCTTACATATTTCTAATGCTAGCTGACACAGAAACCTACATCTACATGTATGGAGGAGGAATCATTGTTCTCTACACAAATCGTAATGATCATACAGTTTGAAGCCAAAGCATTATTCATTAAAGTTTCGGAAAAAGTATTATTGTTTCTTCTTATAACATTTACTGATCTCCTTCTGAAACCAAGTTTGATGTATTGTTTAAACATATTGATTGAACAAGCCTAAATATGTATGAAAATACAGTACCGAATTATCCTAGTAGCAAAAGTAGCATATGCTACGGGCCCTGCACTTTCAAGGGCCCCACACTTTTAAGGGCCCCGCCCTAAATGCTTTCAAGCTATCAATCACCTACATGTAAATAATCTGTGATTGAAATGTCAGTCATATTTATCTTATTATCTGGCTGTTTAGCAAATTAAAGAATACAATTACTTTTCTATGCATGTTAAAACTTTATATTTTTTAATATTTATGTGGGTTTTTTTTTCCTAAAATTTATGTCACCTTTATAACATTCGCTACAAGCTCCGCACTATCTAACTCCGGCACTGTGAAAATATCGTTTTTGTCAGCAATTTAATTGAAGGCCAGATAGACGATCGTTTACAAAGTACTGTTGATATAATAATAAAATATAGACAACGTTATAACTGTGTACACGTGTAACACTCGATACAACACATATGTTGGATCATTTAATCACTACAAGTTGTGAGGCCTTTTAATCAGCAGCTCAGATATTTTTATTTCTTTTATTGAGAAGTGTTGGAATCCGTCAGAATAAGGCCAAGAAGTAAACTTTGTTATGACGACCTAAATCTAGTAGATCCAGAGACTGACTGAAAAAGCTTCAATGACGGAAAGAAAACAATATTTAAAAAGAAACTTAGAAGTCACCCTATGATCAGAAATAGTTTGCAATGGATATATTTATAGGCAGCATAAAATATGGACAATCACATATGTAATTTAAGAGAATACATGAAACTAAACGGTTTGTTCAGAGATATTGAACCATTCCTCTTTCATAACAGTTGGGAAACTAAGTGCTTTATCGATGATGAGAAAGTAATTGTCCCAGCAACGTATTTTTACATAAATATCCACATAAATTCTGTCACTGAACTGCCTGTATTCCAGTGAGAAACGAACCTGAATATTAATTTTCTCAATAGCCTAGTGCAAGATATTCTGGACTCAAAACAAAACAGTCCTATTCATAAGGCAAGTAGTTATGAAAAAAAATGTAAATGAACAGTTTAAGAGTACAGCTTCGGCGATTAGTAAGCCTGTATGTTTAGCATTTAACAAAACTCTTTGAGAACATACCTACACCTGTACCTACACAAATACCATAGAATTTGAAAAACTAAAGTAGTTATGTCTGTTTTTGTGGACTGGTGATACCAATTCCAGACCGATATCTGTTTTGTTGATTGTCTGACAACGATGTATTGGATTCCATTTTTATACTGATACCCTTATCTTTATTTAAACTATTTTTCAAGCAAAAGTCAAGAGTATACACTGTCATTCAACTAATCACAGACCGCATACATTGTCATTCAACTAATCACAGACCGTATACACTGTCATTCAACTAATCACCGACCGTATACACCGTCATTCAACTAATCACCGACCGTATACACTGTCATTCAACTAATCACCGACCGTATCGGTATTAATTTCTGCCACTTCAAGCAACTATTCCATAGAGGTACGTAGTGGGACGGTTATTTACTCTTTCATGCATAAACAATATTCTGAAGACATTCGTTGCCTCCTGAGATTACACTGATGATAGCTCTTTGGCCAATACGTAGCAAAATATTAATGAAAATATGTTTTGAAGCTTGACCTTGAAAATCTACATACCCTGTCTATCTAATGTCAAATATAGTGTGTGCGTGCGTTCGTGCGTGTGTGTGATTTGTTTATTTTTTTAACGTAGCTTTAACAATTTTTCAGTCAAATTGCTATATATAATTGAATCCATAAAATCCGAAATGATCTTGTTTGACAATAGAATGTCAGCTTTCCTCTTGAATCTACCAAAAAATTATAAAAATGGTAGTCGCATTTGCATCGCTTGGCTCTCAGAGGTTAGTGTTAGGAATGGTTGGTCTGTTGTCAGGATACCGTGACTGGATGGGACATTATGTACATTATGAACTCGAAACACGTGTTGTATCGTATTTATTGTCCTGTTTAATCTCTGGGTGCCAGGCGGATTTATGTCATAAGATTTTTTTTGCTTACCTCTCTTGTAGATTCTGATTCCAATTTCGATAACAACATTACAAGTCTTACTGACTAGACCTGTCAGTCTTAGTGAGTGAGTGAGACAGTGTGTGTGTGTGTGTGTGTGTGTGTGTGTGTGTGTGTGCGCGCGCGTGCGTGTGTCTTGTGATTTGGATTTTCAACGTAGCTTTAAAAATCATCAGTCATAGCGCTATAATGTCTGCAGTGTGGCAATTTATAGTGAAGTCTAGTACTGAGGCATCATGCGGCAGACATGTGACATCATGTCCCACCCAGGCACATTATCCTGAGCAGCAGAGAGGGTGAACCCTACAACAATATATTTGCGACAAAATCGATTAAAGCCTCAGAATGCCAATGGAGCCTTCCTACGAAATCTCATATTTTAACCAAAAAAAAATTAAAGGTCCCATCTTAGCGATTTTGTCGTGAATACATTGTCATAACCACACTCAAATTGCTGCCATCTACGTCTACAAATTTTTGCGACAGAATCGATTAAAGCCTCAGAATGCCAAATGGAACCTTCCTACGAAATCTCATATTTCAACCAAAAAAAAAATAAAGACCCCATCTTAGCGATTTTGTCGCAAATACATTGTCATAACCACACTCAAATTGCTGCCATCTACGGTCGCAAATATGTTGTCATTTCACCCTCTCTGCTGCTGATTAATACAAATTATTTAACCAAATATTTGATCAAGTCCAATACGATATCGTGACCGAGGGTCGTGTAAATTTATTGTTATAAATCCATATGGGACAGACTGAGCATGACTAAAGTAATTTTTAAATCCATTGAAGTCCATATCGGAACACCATGTCTGCCAAATATTTCGTAGCGTATGTGTATCAACGCCATTGAATACAGCAAGAATATTGCAGTTATCGCGAATCACTTTTGGAATTTGAGTATATCGTTGAGTGACATATATCACGTCAGTGTTTTTATGCCTACCTCGGGAAAATATTCTAGCAGGGTTCTTTTGATTATCTAACATTACATCATCGTACACTACAAGATTGTTTATGTCTCCATCGAGATCTTCTACTGATGGTGCATCATCAATATCAGTAATAAAGTCGATTACACTTTCACCTTTAATTTCTGATGCTTTTTCATTATAATCTTTTAGCACTTCATAGCACCGTTGATCATCTACGGATGGGGCAACTAAATATAATCTATCCCACTTCATAAATCGCATTATCAAATTAAGCAGTAATTGTGTTTTGCCTGATCCAGATGGTCCGATTATAATGGCACGGACAGAATTCGGAAGCGCTGCGTGGTGTTTTACCGGTTCTCTTCTTTTAGTCGCTGAAAAATCAATTATATTCATAACGCTATATATAAATTATGGATCTATATTGTGTTAAGTGTAAACAGCGTACTGATACAACCGATCAGACAACCATTACAACTAAAAACAATAGACTAGCGCTTACTGGTAAGTGTGTAACATGTGGTATAAAAAAATTTAGATTTTTAAAAAAAAGCAACTCGGAGGTGATATTGCCGCAAAACTTGGAAAACTCCCCGGAACCCCATGGGCAAAATACCCCGGAGAAAAACACCTTCCAGGATATAGCTACTGTGGTCCCGGAACGAGATTAGATATCAGACTTGATGATCAAAATCAACCCCGGCCTGGTGAGTATCCGATAAATGCTATTGATAAGGCATGTCATGCTCATGATGTTGCATATAAAAGCAATAATTTGCAACAAAGACATATCGCGGATGTAAAATTAATTCATGCCTTAAATGCTATTCCCGATAAATCCTTCAAAGAAAAATTGGCTTCATGGTTGGTCAAATCAGCTATGAAAGGCAAATTAGTGTTAGGTGCTGGTAATTGAAAACACCAGTGTTTTTATAGTATGGAATCTATTTATTATTCTCCGAAAGGATACTGGAGGGGTAAAGCAGCAATCAGTAAACTCGCTAACGCTGCAAAAGTGAAAAAATCCACTGCAAAAGATTGGTTATCCAAACAAGCTATATGGCAAATTTATCTACCACCGCCTAAACAAATTAATTATTCTCATTTTGATGTTACCGTACCCAATGAAGTTCATCAGGCTGATTTATTGTTTTTACCACATGACCATGGTTACAAATACGCGCTAACTGTAGTTGATATTGCGAGTCGATTTAAACAAGCAGAACCATTGAAAACAAAGTCAGCTTCTGAAGTCGCTTCTGCATTTGAAAGGATTTATCGACGAGGTCCTCTAAGATGGCCAAATCTATTACAAGTTGATCCTGGCAAAGAGTTTCAAGGTGCTGTTCTATCAACAATGAAAACTCATAGTGTTACAATACGACGGGGACATACTGCGTTACATCGTGATCAGGCAATTGTAGAACGATTTAATCGAACTCTTGCAGAACGGTTATTTGGATATCAATATGCAAAAGAATTCATCCAAGAAAAACGATCTCGTGAATGGGTCCAAAGGTTACCGAGTGTAGTTGCAGCGTTAAATAATGAGATTACTCGAACTATTAATATGAAACCAAATATTGCAATAAAAAAAGAATATATTCCCGAACAACCGCAGCGGGTTAGCACTCAGCCACTTCTCGGTGATGTTACTGTGAGATATTTATACGAACCAGGAGAGCTTGAAGGCGGTAAAAGAAGAGCTACTGATCCTATATGGAGTGTTACTACGCATAAAATTTCAACTATAACGCGATCAACTGGTAGACCTCCAATCTACAGATTGGATTCAACTGCACCTCAGCGTGGTTTTACACGCGAACAACTACAAGTCATTCCGGACGATACTCAATTACCGCCACACGGTCTTAACTAGCTCCGTTACGTCTATTACACTCAAGACAGGTCAACATCACATTGTTTCTGACATGACCAAGACTGTTATTTTTTCTGTCTACGGTGAATTGTCGAGGGTCTTTATCCGAATACTGCCAGTGCATTATACAATTGCAGCTGGCGCAGTGATTATTCTGTTGTTCTTTTAATGCGATTATTACTTCAGCATCAATATCAAATTCTCGTTGTTTTTTTTTGTCCTGCTGTTTGTAGCCAGAGAGTTTTTTATTAATGATGCTAATATCAGTGTTATCATCGTTTGCATTAAAATCATCATCGAAAACAATCCTTCGTAGTTGATTTATTCGTCGTACTCTGGACACTGCGAGATAGACTAAATTTGACCATTCAATGCGATTATCAACTATCCAAACAATTGTATCCGTGATGGTCAATCCTTGTGACGAGTGTATTGTTGTTACATAACCAAGCGTCCATGGTGATTTATCAGCGCATAATGCATCTTCTACAGTATTGATATCAACTAGCACAATATCATTTAACACTAGAATCTGTTTCTCCGTCTGGCCTGGAATTTCAACTTCAATATTCTGCTTTCGTGTATCCAATGGTCTATAACACAACGGCACTGGAAACGTTGGGAATTTTTTCTTGTGTAGCTCAAACAACTTTTTCTGAAGTGCGTCTCTGACTATCTTTCTACTTGCTACTACAAAATCATTTGGTTTCCATGTTTCCCAAAAATCATTCAAAGGTGTTTCAGAAATTATTTCACGCGCTACTTCACATTGAATTCTATCGGGTTGTAATCTAATTAGTTTTTTAAACTCACGTAACTGCTCATCGAGTGCTCTATAGTCAGTATCAATTTCTTCGTAATAATCAACAAATCCTTTTAACCAATTATGTGGACTTCTACCAACAAATGGTGGTGGTTGACCATGATCGCCGCACAATATAATTTTTGTATTTTTTTGCAATAACCAATCAAGAAACATTTTTAATACATCTTCTGAAACAGTACATGCTTCATCCCAAATAATAACCGCTGGAATAAATTTCTCACCCATTCTCTCAGGAGTCCAAGCATCGCCCTTGTATCGAAAAAAACTATGATACGTGCAAGCTTCAACATTTCGTTGTTTGATCTCTCTCGCTAGTCTATGGGTTGGTGTGAGTACAATCATGGACGTTCTCTCTCGATATAATTCTATCGCACGTGTTGTCTTTCCAGATCCACCACAACCGTTTAAATAAACTGTTTTATATCTACAAATTGGATCTGATATCGGTGGTGCTTTAGACATAGATTTTTCACTGATAGAATTATCGTTCTTCAGGTAACTGCTTTTAATCTCAACGTCTGCTGATTCAGAATAATCGCGTTGTATTTCTTGTTTAATTCGCCATGTTCCCCAAGTCTCTTCGCTATTAGTAAATTTAGTTATCTCTTTGATATATTTTTTATCGACATACATTGAATCAATTGCAACTCTGACTGCTATACTAGGAAATCTATTTATCATTGCAAATAAATTGATAGATGCATAACCCAGCATAGAAGCTCTCAAATGTAGATATGCAGAGCTTTCTCCATCACTGTAAGTAACAATTCTACCTAACTTTGTTTTATTGGACAAGAAGGCTGTTTTACAATTTGCGTATCTATTTTTCTCTACTGCATCTTTAATAACGAAGTCGTATTCGGCATCATCTATAATCAATCGTGAGGATTGTTTTTTAAAGTTAAATTTTTTTCCACCCTGTGTAAATTTACCGATTATTCTTCGGCCGAGATCCTTTGCTTCATTATTTCGTTGATTAAATATCTTTTTTGACCATTCAATAATGTACTCCTCGTCAGCATCAATATGTTTTCTAGACTTATCGATTATACTATCAAGACATTCTGGTTCTGGTAACCAGACATTGGTTTGTTTTCGATATGAGATAATCGCTTCGCTGACAATCAACGAAACTAACACTTTACAATCAATCATATATCGCAATAACACTATTGGTAACCACATCCTTTCAGCCATGTGTCTACCAATCCAAACATAACAACACGGATGAAGTCCTTCAGCGAATTCAAATGATACTACGCAAGCAAAACCGGTCAAATCAAAATCAGGCAGTGGTCCATTAATAGCAACGCGAGTCATTTCATGTGTGGGATGTCCAAACCGTTTAAAATACTCACCAGCGAATCCATATCCTAGAAAACTTCCTGGATAACAGGCAACGATATCAACTGATATCATATTCTCACGATTGTACTTAACGTTCCATAGACCGCCATGATAATATTCCAAACAGCTGGATTGAACATCCTGTAAAAACTCTTTTCGTGTTGGTTTCCAATTATTTTTCTTTCTTGCAAAATGAGCTGCAACTGATGGAATTGTAAAACAATTTGTAAGTAACTGTTCGTAATCTTCGGATTTTTCATTAAAAACGCTAGCGTTTTCACTGAGACTTATTGCTAGATTTTTCATCCTATTATGTAGACTTTCACTACGATATAATTCACCGTTAGGTTTCACAAATTGATTGAATTGACATTCTTCATCTTCAAAACTATGAAGTAGCCATACTGATACAGGGTCGTTTTTACACAAACTAGCAATAGCATCGAATAATCTTTCTTCAGTGAGAATACCATCCTTGATGAATTCTTCTGGGATATACTTCACTGTTCTGTCTCGCGGGAATATTGTAACCGCGGATGTCCATGCGTGCTTGTTATGATCAATAATTTTGATTGGAGCTCCGTTTTTATTGTATTTTGATTCGTATAATACTTCGCCAGTTATCGTTAAAACGGTTATCGGAAATCTCAACGACTTTTCCAATCTAGCTATATCGGAAATAGTTGCTCCGTTCTCTTTCACTGTTAGCTCCCATTCATCTATTTTTTTATGTCTTAGATCGGTTAATTTATTCCCACGGAGTGCATTTGTAAAATGTTCTAAGACTCTTTGTGCCACACAGTTGAGTGGCTTTTCCGCTGACGTTGACTGTTTCATTGGTGCTAGTTTTCCAATGTCAGGGTTATTTAACGGATACATCCCATAAACGACTGCTGTTTCTGGATACGCTTTTTCATAGTATGGTTTATCAATTCCAGTTAACAGCCCTGGTCTGGAATAACGGCTAACAATGACTGATGTCCCATCTTTGAGAATTGGAACAAATTTGTCTCTTATAATATATTCGCCCGATTCTAATTTGATAATGAATTTCACTCTGATAAAATACCGTTTATTGCCAAGTTGTGATAGTATCATAGCTGCTGTTTCATCATTCATTCTAGCATCAACAACACCATCAATTCTAAATGTTGACCAGGTGTGTGATGCATCATCCTGTTTAAACTCATGAACACAATCTCGTATTTTTCTAATCAGAATTCTATTAGTTATTCTCTCTTTTGGTACGTCTTCGAGAGTTCTATCAAGATTGAATTTAATATTTTTCCGAGGCTTGATTGCCGATAATCTCTTGAATTCTTCATTCATATAAATAAGACAAGTATTTAAATAGAAAAATTTGTTTATATATAATGAATCACTGCAAATGGCTTATGATTGGATCAGTAACCCCATGCAATAAATCGTGTAGAGGTGAATTCTGTGGATATCACTTACAGAGTGTCAGAAATAATTCGACAGGCCCGTCCCCATGCATAAATTGTGGGGTGGGTGTGAGAGGAAAATCACAATTATGTATCAATTGTGGGGGTAAGCGGTTTAGAGAATTGAAACGTTATTATGATAAACGAATAAAAAACGCCATCATTGACCCTAACCATGACTCTGTCAAAGACAAAATCATAAAAACCCCTCAAGACTACATTAATAGATTTATAATTAAAGCAAATAATGAATTAGACAAATAGTATTATTATATATAAATGGAGCAAGAATTCAGACCACATCCAATACTCGTTAATTATGAAATATCTCGTAATGGTGTTGTTAGACACTGTAGACTAAAGAAACCAATTGGTTTTGTTAATAATCAGGGATACTTGCAATTTACTGCTGGAGGAAAGGGATATCTCTGTCATAGGGCAGTCTTTGAGTGTTATATGGGACCGATTAAAGATGGCTGTGTTATTGATCACATTGATTCTAATATTCAAAATAATTCTCTTGAAAATTTACAGTGTATTTCTCAAAGAGAGAATATAAAAAAAGGAAAGACAGGGACTTGTAAGTCAGTTGGAAAGAGACCAGTACAGTCATTTGATACAACGACGAATGAAGAAAGAGTTTTTCATTCAATGAATGCTGCGGGAAAATATTTTGGAATATGTATGCCTTCAGTACGAAAAGTTGCTGAAGGGATTTATCAAACAGCTATCTCAAAGAAAAATGGACATAGAATAAAGTTTTCATACGCATGAAATGACTCTCAATAATTACTATTAATAAAATCTTTTTTTTTTTAATTTTGTTCCGTATTTCCCCTCATTACTACTGATCGTCACGTGACTATCCTACTTTCGATATTGATTCCCGGATATGTAATTCGTCCGAGAATACATGTGAAATTGGATTGAATTAATGATGTGTGTGATCTCATGTACGTATTTAATGGTTAACTCGGTATACGTAATCAGGTATGTACGGATTTTGATTTTGTGTTATTGTTTCTTGTTTCTAAAGACTGTATTGAGAACAGCAGTTAGGGTTTTGTTGGAAAAACCTATACAGGGTAGACAATTTATTTGACAGAGATCCAAGGCCAGGGGTCTATTAATAGATTTTTTAAAAATCCCAATTACAAAGACGGCGTTAACAGCGTTTGTATGAAAATGAAATTACTTTAAAATTACAAATTAAAATAGATTGTATGTGAGGTCAAAATAGTAAAATGCGCTACATGTAGTTTAGTTTTAGTGTGGCTATGTGTAATAAAATTCAGAAAAATATCATTCTCGATTCAAGAAATAGCAGGTCCTGAATTGACAGGGATCCCCATTACGGAGTTATCTTGTCATGTAAATCCATTATTATTACGATTATTTAATCGTAATATTATAGAAATTAATAAAAAAATTGCTATTATTTAACAGTTGTATTTCTTGTTTTAATGTTTTATTTAAATACTTAGCTTCCATTGAAATTACTACACAGTATTCATTATGAAATGCTAGAAAAATAAATACACACCTACACATTGACACTGCAGTATTAGTTCACCTTATATATAATATGAGCCGTAATAAGTTTGGGGCTTTAAAACGAAGCCCACTTTGCCAATTAAAACTCCCACGCCATTGACATGGTGTGGTTGAATTTTTTCAACTGCAACCAGGGTTAATTTCTTGGGTTGCTTTTGATTGGCAAAGTGGGTGTAGGTCCGCCCCGTCGTTTCATGTTTGTATCGTCCTGTACTGTCCCTATCATACCTCATATAACCATCCTATCATATAACCATCCTATCATATAACCATCCTATATAATCGCATTGTATATATAACCTATAATCGCATTGTAAATACTCATTCATTGTAAATACTCATTCATTGTAAATATTCATTCATTGAATCGCATTGTAAATATTCATTCATTGTATATATCCTATATAATCGCATTGTATATATATCATCCTATATGTAATGTACTGTCCCCCCCACAACATATCTTCCGGAAGACCTAATATAGCATTTGTTACGTTAGAGCTTCCAATTGGGAGATCTATGTTTGTGGCCCTTGGGCTTATATAATGCGAAGGCACTAAATGAGTTCCAAGAATGTGCTGTCCCCCCTCTGGGCCTCTTTGACGTCGTTTGGCGCGAAAGAGGTTCCAAATGAGGCTTTATGTTATATGTTCAATGTTTGTAAAGAAATCACTTGGATTTCACGTCTAATACCCATATAACCCGCCCTTGAACTCGATTGGGGGGTTAGGGTATTGTATAAGTCTTTAATGTATGTGCCCTTTCTTGCCTCGAAACTCGAATGAGGAAGAGACGGGCATTGTATATGTTTTGTTTTTTTTGTATATAAAAATATTTTAAAGATACAAATACATTAGTAATAATAATAAATGGAATTTCAAGATATTACATCTATCATCACAGAAATATCAAATTTAAGAAATCAAGGAATCGTACTTTCTGAATTTTTGAATGAAGACAGACTTTTGAATGAATTTGAACAAATTGATATACAATTGAAACATGGAAGATATGTTCTACCTAAAATGTATTCACTGATAAAAAGAATCCAAAAAGCGGTTAATGCTTCTTTGTATAACAATGATATTAATTTATTCATTCGGCTATTTAGTATAGTTGAAGCCATTAGAAAGAAACTCGGGGAACAGTACCAAGTTCGGTCAGAGATTGCTTTGAAAGTGAAATCTATAAGACGTTTGATTGATGCAAGCATTGAAACCGACAATTGAAAAATCGTTAGCATTTCCAATAATGACATCAGAAGCATTAACTACCAGACTAGCCCGTGAGAGGTTAGCATTACTGAAAAAGTTTATACCAATTCGAGATAACGTGCGAGATAAACTACAACTTAGACAGCAAGCGCAGACTGACTTTTCTATTGGAAGCGAACAACTTTTTGCCCCTGTAACTAAAGCCACTAAAGATATGAAACTTGCAACAGAACGTGCTATATACGGCGACATCCCTAAAGAGGGAGCAGTACCTATTATTGATGTATTAGGAAAGATTGCTACAGAAACTGAAAAAACTCACGAGGGGATAAAACAGCTTTCAGGTGAGTTACAAACTCAGCGAGAAATACAACAAATGGGTAATATTGATATTGATGATAACCCCGTTGAAGATGCTAGTGTTTCCGTTAAAAAAATTGTTCCTTTTAACGAGAAATTCACTGATGAAGCTATAAAAGAAATCAGACGAATTCAATTGCTGAAAACTAAAGAAGACTATGCGTTATTTGGAAACTTTGCTGTAAAAAGTTATTATAACAGGGAGAAATTTTTAAAAGACGAGTATAAAAAAAACACAATAAACAAAAATCAATGGGTGGATTGGATATATAAAATTAATAAAGAAATCACCGGAAATTTAAATAAGAGTGACTTGAATTACCTAGCTTTTCAAATGGGAGTTAATAAGTATGGTTTAGAACAACAACAACAACAACAACAACGAAAAGAACAACAAAAAGGTCGAGGTCGAGGTCGAGGTCGAGGTCGAGGTCGAGGTCGAGGTCGACAATCTCCAGAAATTCAAAACGTTTCCGAACCAGAAAGTTCTTCAGGAGAGGGTTATGGAAGTTCTCATCATGATTCTCATATGTGTCCTAGTAATATCATTAATGATATATCACGACTTGAGGTTCTTATGGGAGGTAAGCGAGCTGGAAATAACTCAGTCGAAATAACTAATGAAGCATTTGATATTTGCAGACGATTATTCCAAGGTGGGATAATTGATATTCATACGTATCGAGAACTCTTGGATGAGTTAATAGACGGAATTCCGGGGGAATTTAGCGATTGAAATTGTATTTAGAAATTACAAAGTCATTTCAAATAAGATGATAGTACACTATAATCACAATAAACCAACAAACGTGTATGTAGTGAACTCAAGATTGCCCGTTTATAAGGCATACTATGGAGACGGCCTTGGAAATACCATAGCGGGTTTATTCACAAGAACAGCCCCAAAAGTAGCACCAATTGCTAAACAATTAGCGATGAAAGCCATTGATGTTATTCGTAATAAGGGAATTAACGCTGTTGGAGATCTTGCAGGAACGGCCTTTTCTACCGCAAAGAATAGAATAACGTCATTGGTGAAATCTAGATTCGGACGAAAACCACCACCACCGCTACCTTCAACAACAATGATGCCTGCAAATGTCAGTAAAGTGATAAATAACGCAGTGGAACAAAAACTAGCATCATTAGCAATGACTTCACCAGATAGTAGTAATATTGCAAGTATGATAGCGGGAAGTGGTCTTGGAGGAAATCGAAAAAGAAAATGATTTAGAAAAACGATACGTTTTAGTATAAATGGCATTTAAAAAAATTGCTGATCCAGCGTTTGATATGGCGGCACCGGTGAATAAAGATGATTCTAAAATTAACTATCAGTATTATGCCTATCCTGCAAGAGAGCCTAATCAAAAGGGGAGAGTTGAACTTCAAGTTCAAGATACAAGTAGATACTTTTTGCCGTGTGAGGCGTTTATTGAAGTAGAAGGAGAGCTTGTAACAAATGTTGCAGCTGATACACCATATGATGATGACCCAAATATCCGAGTTGGTTTTGTAAATAATGGCATTATGGCGCTATTTAACAGTGCAAGATATATCATTGATGGAAAAGAAATTGAATCAATAGAACAAAATGTTGATATTGCAACAACAATAATCGGACTTGCGAGATATTCTGATGATTATACAAGGTCGGCTGGTCCGTCTATGATGTTTGCTAAGGATACTTCTGATCATGCTGACCATATTCAGTTTATTAAAGTACGAACTGCGCAAGCTACTGCATTGGCTGATCAACAACTCGCAGCTAATCTAGACCGTGAAGGCCAGCCAGCCGCTGAATTCGACATTTTAAAAAAGGTCAATGATAATTTCAATCTAGGATTTGCAACACGAAAAGGAGCATTAAAAGGACAACATCGACGGTTTTCATGTGCAATTCCGTTACATCACATATTTGGATTCTGTAGAAATGTCAGAAAAGTCATCTATGGAGCAAAGCATACGGTTGTGTTAGTGCGAAAAGAAAATGACAATGATGCAATTTGGCATGCTAATGGTGTTGCTGATGGTAAAGTCATTTTAAATAAATTGACTTTATGGATACCCGTCTTGACACCAGCAGTTACAATAGAGCAAGAATTACTATCGTTTATGGACACAGGTGGAAAATCATTGCTAAGTTGGCTAACAACAACGACTGATACGAAGCAGGATAATGTAAATGGCACATTTACATGGCACTTAGCATCAAAACAAGGTGTTTCAGCTCCACGTCATATCTTTATAGCGTTACAGGATGCAAATCGAGTGGGTCGACAATTATCTAGTCATATGATATTTGATAAATTAGGGGTAAGTGAAGTTTCGTTGAGAATAAACGGACAACAAGAGCCAGCAGAGATTGTACAGCTTAATTATGAAAAAAACTACATAGCTCGTGTATATCATAGAATATTGTCGTATATGGGTCGTGATCAAAATGTTGATACTGGTTTGCAAATATCGCAAATTGATTTTGAAAAACACTATCCGATTTATTACTTTTCATTGGAACATCTTGACATGATGAGACAATCTGTTGTTGATATATACTTCCAAGCTCGGGTACAACGCCCTGCTGGTATAGCCGATTATAGAGCAGTTGCTGTCATTCTCAGTGATAAATCAATGTTGTTAGAAGGAGTTGGCGGACGAATGAGACTTATTGATGCACCAGTGGAAAACATGTAGTTAGGATTTTCACAATAAGATCAATTGAAAGTGTAAATTACATTTTAGAATAGAATGACATATAGTATTGTTAATGTCCAGTTGACTGATGGTCAGGTCAAGAAATTGAAATCAAAGTCTGCTAAAGAATGTGGAACTACAATAACGCTGAAACCCACTCAAATGTCCGGTGGTGCACATAAATTATCACTGACAGATCGTCAAATAAAACATTTCAATGATGCGCTAAAGAACAAACGAGGAGTTCAAATTGATTTTTCGAAAGCAGCAATCGCCAGTATGATAAAATCGGGTGGAATATTCCCGCTGTTAGCTGCTATTCCAGCATTGATTGCAGCGGCTGCCCCAGCGGTTGCGAAGGCGGCAGCGTTAGGAGCCGTTGGTACTGCTGCAGGAATGGCCCTGAAAAAAGCTACTGGGAAAGGCTATAAAAAAAAAGGAAAGGGTCTAAGACTACCAGGAACTCCACACAATTGGTACAAGGGCACGGGCCTAAGAATACCAGGAACGGCTTATTAGTGGAAAAATCCCTAGGATTTTCACCAATGTCCAATTTTGATTTAATTGATGCTGTAAAATCATTATCAATAAAAAACTTTAGAGGAGTTTTCATGAGAGATCAATTACCGTCAAAACCAATGAAAAATGAAACGGGTATTATCAATCTCGATAACAGCAGCGGAAAAGGAACTCATTGGGTCGCATATGCAATTGATCCACGTGGAATTGTCTATTTTGATTCATATGGATTAGCTCCACCAAAAGAATTCATGCGATATGTATCCACAATAACAAAGTCATCTCCAATTTTTTATTCCACGCTACCAACACAACAGTTAAATGATCCACCGATATGCGGTCGTGAAGTATTAAATGTCCTTGCAGAGATATCTAAATTTCCAAGGAAACCACCACAAGTTGTTGTTAATGAATATACTAGCAGGCAATGGCAAAAACGATAGCGTTATGATTTAGAAAAACGTAGCATTTTCGTATAATGATTGATATTTGGGGACGACCTTTATCAGAATCAAAAAAAACAGAAACCGATAGCAAATTCGCTGTCGAAAGTGTAAAAAAAATAATCGAAGATGAAATCGCCGAGACATTAAATTTGTCAAGTGTAGATCCTGGGGAAATAGTTGTATTTCAAGATCGCCAGGGCAAATTGAAATCTAGTAATGTTTCATTGGATGATGTCTTAATACGAAGACGTGACGTCGTTGAAGATACAATAGTGTTATATTCAAATGATGGAAAACTCAAACCAGGTGTATTTGTTTCTACAATCACAGATGCATTAAAAAATTTAAATGAAGAACTTGAAAAACATATAACAACATATACTTCCCTTCGTAGAAATATTATCAATAAATTCTTTGGAACACCAGCGGTAACCTCTCTATCTCTCGCTGAAATTAAATCCAATTTTGATGAAATTAAAGCTAGTATTAAAAATATTAATGATGCTGGATTTAGTATTATTAGAGATAGCATTAATAGTATTAAAAAATCTATCGAGGATATTACAAAATTTAAAACAGACAATCTTCCGCTACTTGAAAGAATAAAGATTCCTCATGAGAGAAATATCATAAATATGATATACACAGTTCTCTCTGGATCATTAGATTGGGAACCTAAAAAGAATACAGTAACCCTCACTGTGTCAAACAAGGGTATTTATCGATTAACAATAGTGTCACTGAATCAGTTTAATATATCATCATCGACTTCATATGGATACAACAACGTGATTTCAACGACTATTGACGTGGGTGAATACAAACGGTTTACAATAACAAGCACTGATCCTAATTTAAATAAGACATCATTTGTATGGTACATGGAGTTTGTAGCTGATCTAAATTAGAATTTTAAACAATTAAAAACCACTTGAGGTTTTAAAATAATATGATTCCATCATCGCAATATCGCTATGATACCGTCAAAGACTTCTTAACAAAACTCAAAACACTCATTGATGAATATGAAATAAAAATTAAAAAGTATCGCAGGAGAATTACCGCAATTGATGTTACAGTATACTCGGTATCTGGTATAATGGCCGGTGCTGGTATTATACTATCTTCAGTAACAATGGTAGCTCCGATTGCTGTCCCAATTGCTATTTCCGCGGTGACAACATTTGCTGGACTTGCAAATGCTATTACTAAAAAAATATCATCGTGTTCTCAAGAAAAACTTAACGACTATATAGTAAAACATCAAGCAGTATCTAACGGTTACTCACAATTATCCTCGTTGATGTCATCATCGATTGATGATACGATAATTACCGAAGACGAATTCTCCGCGATGATACGTATTTATGATACTACGATTAAAAACGCTAGCGTTTTTTCATCTATTGCAAAATTAGACATTGTAAATAATAATAATAATGTCGCAAGAGATTCAACTACTTCAGCGGATAGCAGAAAATACCACTCCGCGGAAAACAAGCATGATATCAATATCGTCAACAAACCCTAAATTCAGTGTGAATTTTCCCTCGCCTGTTTCAGTAAAGGAAATCGCGTTGGCAAAATTACGAGTGTATCATAGTTGGCCTAATATCAGATCGGTTCCATTTGGCGGTCAGAGACCTAATAATTCTCTGGTGTTTGCATATAGGAATAAAAAAGATGATGACACTCCAGATTGGAACGTTGTTTCAATACCAACTGGGTCCTATCAAATTGAGCAAATTAATAATGAATTACAACGTAGAATAAAATCCATTACTAAAAAAGAATCAAAAATTGCGATAACAATTCATGAACCAACACTGTCATCTACAATTGAAATAGGCTCTCCTGGGTACGTTGTAGATATTTATAACAGTTCAATAAGAACAGTATTAGGATGGCCCGAAGATCCACCTAGAAGTGCTGGTAATTCCACGCCCGAGCCTGTAAAATCTGATTATGTCACTGATGAAATAGGACCTGACAATCCATCACGAACATATGATAATTTCGAAGAATTAGATTTAACAAAAGTTTACAGAAAAAAAATATCTGAAACAGAGACGAGCTATGCTTTTGGAGGTAGTCGTCGTCCTATTGATTTTGAAAAGAAAGGTTATACTGTTGCGCAAGTAAGCGTAGATAGTAAATTTTTTCCCACCTTTGACCTTTCTTTTCTCTACATGAACAAAGATTTTTATTTGTTGCTACACTCGTTGAGATCCGGTCTTCTTACAAAAGATGAGTTTACCAGTGTGGTCGCGGCAGCCAACAGAATCATCAGCGACATGGAAAAATATAGATTAAGACTTATCAGTGTTTTTACTGATGAAAATTCTCCAATATATCGAACAATTGAAGCTGGACGTTATAGGGGCGGCCTAGCAGGTAATCCAAATTATGTACTTACAGGATATAACGCACCTGAACTAAAAAATCTACTCAATATCGTCATCGACGAAGGATTTAATAAAATCTATCAATCATGGAAAGATAGCCAGCCGAAGCCTATTATCCTCACTCATAATAATTCTCCCGACGGCGACGGTAGACATATCGCACCGAACAATGTGGATATTTCATCGGTGATCGCACTTAATTTAACGTGTGATGTAATCGAAGGAAGTTATCAAATTAATATGGAACAATCAAATCAAGCCCGACAAGGTTACATTCTTTATTCATTTTCACCAACAGCACCCCCCGGATTTTTAATTGTTGAGAATCCGACTAATCCAGTCTATATGCAATGTCAAAATGATTCACTAACCAGAATTAATTTTACACTCACCGATCAGTCAAATAATTTAATTGATCTACGTGGTGAAGTATTATCGATTAGTCTGTTTGTGAAAAGCTAACAAATATTTGGTTAAATAATTTGTATTAATCAGCAGCAGAGAGGGTGAAATGACAACATATTTGCGACCGTAGATGGCAGCAATTTGAGTGTGGTTATGACAATGTATTTGCGACAAAATCGCTAAGATGGGGTCTTTATTTTTTTTTTGGTTGAAATATGAGATTTCGTAGGAAGGTTCCATTTGGCATTCTGAGGCTTTAATCGATTCTGTCGCAAAAATTTGTAGACGTAGATGGCAGCAATTTGAGTGTGGTTATGACAATGTATTCACGACAAAATCGCTAAGATGGGACCTTTAATTTTTTTTTGGTTAAAATATGAGATTTCGTAGGAAGGCTCCATTGGCATTCTGAGGCTTTAATCGATTTTGTCGCAAATATATTGTTGTAGGGTTCACCCTCTCTGCTGCTTCCTGACCCTAGGCGGACCAGACAAAACACTAACTCTTAAGCTGAGTCTTTGGCATAACTCGGCCAGGTTTCTAACTTGCGACTTCCTGCATTCCAAAGACGCTCTAACAAGTTTAGGCCACAGACGCGGTAAGTCATTATTAGACTCATTTCGCCGATGAAATTTATGATGGATCTTGAACAACAGTGATTGTTATATTATGGAATTATTCTATATGTGATTCCAACCCTATGTTTTCTCAGTACTCTTCTCAGGGGAATGAGCGCAGTTACGACCAGCACTGGTCACATCGAGTCTCACTTGAAGATATTCCGTTTGATCAGTGCATTTTCCAGTTTATTCACTTATCTCATAGTCAATAAGCAAAGACAAGGAAAAAGTATTATTTTCAATGCCTAACAGACTGTCGCTCAACTGATGCTTTGTAATTTTCCCTGTGTAAGTATTTTGATACAGCGTTAAGTTAGCGATAGAAGACACTCGCTATATGATACAGGTCATAGCTGTGGCCCCTCCAACAGCTATATGCAATTGATGGGACATACTATGTCTTCTTTAGCTGGAAATAAGAATGGTAATAAATATACATACATTTATGCATCTTGAATTTCCTCAAAGGTCACTTTCTTAGTTCTTTATGTCCTGCAAAACCTGATACAAACCGAAACTGAACAAGAATTCTGAGTACATGTCCAGCTGAAAACCAGTCTCTCGTAATCAGAGAAGCAGAACTGAGTTAGATCAGCTTAAAAACAAAATTGATCCATTCCCGACCAAATGGAGAAATTGTGCTGATTCATTTATGATATGACCCTAAATTTCAATTTTAGGAATTTTAAAATGAATTCGTTTTGAAACTTCTGTCTAGCACGCGACGAAGTTTAAAGTCTCTGGGTGCTGCTATGAGCGCATTAATATTTTTATTATCTATTGATGAATCTACGGTTGTGTATTCACTTTTTTAATACAGCATAAATTCAATTATTTTGTTTCTTGTAATATATATATATATATATATATATATATATATATATATATATATATATATATATATATATATATATATATATATATATATATATATATATATATATATATATATAAATGTGTTGCGCATTTGGTTATAGAACTCCGTTTCAGCAATTCTTAGATTTATGTAATTACTTGTTTGATTATTGCAATTCGGTGCAATGGGATATATTCCTTAGCCCGAAATAATTAGCCAATTACTAGGAGCAAACTTCACTGAGAGAAAGTATTAGCGAGTTTCCATGATGCTATGGTCAATTAGTAGCGAATTAAGACCCAATCCGTATGAGTGACCCTGAGTGATGTAGTACTTTATAAAATCTGGTGGTGGACTTTGTTATTGTGACTGCAGTGGCACATTTACGGTAGGAAACAGGTAAATTATACTGTAGAATAAATGAGAAGAGACTCGGCAGATACCGTTTATGTCGCTATGGTGGCAAATGTGATCTAGTTTTGTTGGCGTGGTGTGCCTCTAAACAATAGATTGACTGGTCTAAGGTGGCGTAGTTAAAATAGTTCCCTGCGTTAGGGATAGTTGTAGCGTTTCTATGGTGTGAACTGCTGACGATACGGAAAGTTATGTAGAGAAACTATGCGGATGTGCGGTTGATGAATATTTGGCAAGTTGTGAATAATGTAGTCTTGCATTGATTAGAATAAAATTTAGGTATATAATGGACACTTCCCAACTTACAACCGAAGAAATCTTTGAAAATTTGGGGTAAACTTATAACTTCTAGCGGGAATCGCGCCAGGGTTTTGACACCGCTCGGTCAAGCAAAGTATACATGTATGTATGTATGTATGTATGTATGTATGTATGTATGTATGTATGTATGTATGTATGTATGTATGTATGTATGTATGTATGTATGTATGTATGTATGTATGTATGTATGTATGTATGTGTGTGTGTGTATGTATGTATGTATGTATCTATGTATATATGTATGTATGACTCTTGTGTAGAATAAGAAAATGAGTATATAATAAATAGTAACCGCATTTGTATGGGTTAAACATGAATTCGTTTTCTCGGATGAATACTTCATCCCTAAAGGTCGTGCATTATTAACTCGAATAAAATCGTTCGTATTTTTCATACGAATACGATAACCTATAAATATAAGAATTGGTGATAATATCCTTGAGCTAAATATTTATCGAATTTTAGAGTCAGATTTTCTTTTAGTAATTCATACAAAGCTTCAGTTGAGCAAATTAATAAAGTTGCTACATTGAATCGCGTAGTACTTCACTGACGGACGATTTCTATGCCCTCATCAATGTATACGGCAGGCTAATGTATAGGATTGTAGCTGTCGCCTTTGTTTTGATATCAGATAGCACAGCTAATTTTTAAAAATTTGTTGTCTTCTGTTTTTAATGTCACGCTATTAGAATTTAGATCAACAGACACATCATTATATCCTTAACGGGTATGAACCAGCCAGTAACTAGATGGTGCCGCTTGAAGGTCATAGAAATTCTTTCTCCGGTAAGATATATAACTAATTCCGATGTGGTTTAACTTTTGATACATATCAAACTGGGAAAGTATGTGCGCATGCCTTTTTTTAATGATGCAGGGACGTTCTATTTGACAATACAAATTATTTAAACAGCATACAAGATGCCACAACACATAAATCCCTTTCAATTTAATTACCTCCTAATTGATATTCTAAGCAAAGATAACAACAGCTGCTCTTTTCATTTTCCTTGACCTCACACAATTATTTTACATATATTAATAGTAGCGAGGCTGTTTACTTACACAAATGCTCATTCTGCGAATAAAGACAGTTGTCAGTGTTTTTCGTAAGAAATCTGTTTCTTTTTGTACACAGGTGTTCATAGATTTAAAACAGAAATGAGAATTTCTGTCGTGCTCATTACTGCATTTGCGATATTAGGATGTCTCTCGGACACAGACACAGAGATTGTACTTCATCATATTGGCGGTAAATATAAATTTGCTAGTTTAGTAAAGATGACCAGACACAAAAAAAAGGAGATATGGAATGATGGTGATGGGTTTAAAAACGGGATTCATTATATATATATATATATATATATATATATATATATATATATATATATATATATATATATATATATATATATGTATGTATGTATGTATATGTATATATTTATATATATATATATATATATATATATATATATATATATATATATATATATATATATATATATATATATATAGTTGCAATAAACTGATGACGAACAGTACGAAACTAGTAACTAACTAGCCTAAGCGCTTTCGACTCTCAATGAGTCTTTTTCAAAGGCAAATACAAAACATAGTTACGACAAACAAATAAACACAAAAACGTTGTGTTTGTAAACCTCTACATTTCTATCTTCACATGTGCTAAAACTATAAATACAACCAGCTTGTATAGACTAGTTGCGGAAACTGAAAACGTTGTATAATTCCCTAAAAGTCTACAAGCCAAAGCGACATATATTTTTACTTTGTGTACATATGTAGCGCAGATTATATCCCGGATATTTGATTCTATATCGGTTATTCTTATAGTAAAAATTGAAGGATAATAAGAAGATTTAGAAAATGTTAAATTCTACTAGTGCATAGTTTTCATTTTCTAGTCTTCTTGGTTTAGACCGCTTGGTTTCAATGTTCTAAGGCAGCGTATCCAGTATGATTCCTTTTCCTTCCTGGTTTCGGAACTCCAGCTGTGGTTGTTAGCAATAGTGATAAGTATTATATCACTGAAAGTGTGGCCAGGGGAGGAGAAGTGTTCTGCGACCGGGCTTCTGTACAGCTTTTTTGTCATCCAATCAGATCTATGAAGGTTTATCCTTATGTGTAGCTTTTCAGTTTCTCCCACGTACTGAAGGCCACAGATCTTACATGTGATGAGATAAATCACATTCTCTGTTTTGCACGTTTTGTTTGGACCATGTATGTTTAGTTTTTCTTTAGTCACTGTGCTAGTGAATGTCTTGGTCTCTATCATATGTTGACAGGTTTTGCATCTTTTATCGCCACAGGGTCCAGATTGACTAGGTTGGTTTTGACTAGCGATTGTTGTTAGCTTGGCCCTGACTAGGATGTCCTTTAGGTTTTTTGGTCTCCGGTAAGCTACTACAGGTTTGTTCGGAAGTATTAGGTTTAGTATGTCTGACGATTGCACGGTTGGCCAGTGGTTTGCGATGATTTTACCTACTTTGGGATTGTCTGGGTGATAGGTCAGAATAAATGGTATCCTATCAACCTTTTCTTTCTGTCCATATCTGAGTAGGTCATCACAGTTTGTTTGTTTGGCCCTTTTGGATTGCCTCCGCAATCAGGTCTTTGTCGTAGCTTCGGTAAATTAAATGTTTAGCCAGCTCTTCAGACCTTTCTATGAATCTTTCATCGTCGGAGCAAATTCTGCGTATCCTCAGTGCCTGGCTATATGGAATGTTCTTAATGCAGTGTTTTGGATGACAGCTGGTTGGGAGAAGATACTGGTGTTTGACGGTTGGTTTCGAGTAGATGTCTGTGTGTAATTTGTTTTCCACCAGTCTGGTTGTTGTGTCCAGGAAAACATGGTTTGAGTTGGAAATTTCTGCCGTGAATTTTATTGAAGGATGGAAGTTGTTTGCCTTTGATATGAAGTCATCCAGACTTTCTCTTCCATACTGCCACTTCATTTCTATATCATCGATAAAGCGTACCCACTGGTATGATGTACGCTCAACCGATGTTAAGAGCTTTCCCTCAAGTTTTCCCATGAAAATGTTAGCATACGAAGGGGCCATTTTAGTACCCATTGCAGTTCCATTGAAACCAACCTAGTCAATCTGGACCCTGTGGCGATAAAAGATGCAAAACCTGTCAACATATGATAGAGACCAAGACATTCACTAGCACAGTGACTAAAGAAAAACTAAACATACATGGTCCAAACAAAACGTGCAAAACAGAGAATGTGATTTATCTCATCACATGTAAGATCTGTGGCCTTCAGTACGTGGGAGAAACTGAAAAGCTACACATAAGGATAAACCTTCATAGATCTGATTGGATGACAAAAAAGCTGTACAGAAGCCCGGTCGCAGAACACTTCTCCTCCCCTGGCCACACTTTCAGTGATATAATACTTATCGGTATTGCTAACAACCACAGCTGGAGTTCCGAAACCAGGAAGGAAAAGGAATCATACTGGATACGCCGCCTTAGAACATTGAAACCAAGCGGTCTAAACCAAGAAGACTAGAAAATGAAAACTATGCACTAGTAGAATTTAACATTTTCTAAATCTTCTTATTATCCTTCAATTTTTACTATAAGAATAACCGGTATAGAATCAAATATCCGGGATATAATCTGCGTTACATATGTACACAAAGTAAAAATAGATGTCGCTTTGGCTTGTAGACTTTTAGGGAATTATACAACGTTTTCAGTTTCCGCAACTAGTCTATACAAGCTGGTTGTATTTATAGTTTTAGCACATGTGAAGATAGAAATGTAGAGGTTTACAAACACAACGTTTTTGTGTTTATTTGTTTGTCGTAACATTGTTTTGTATTTGCCTTTGAAAAAGACTCATTGAGAGTCGAAAGCGCTTAGGCTAGTTAGTTACTAGTTTCGTACTGTTCGTACTGTTCGTCGTCAGTTTATTGCATCTATTTTAATTAATCCCTGACAAACGTGATCCCTTGGTGGATCCAGTACGCTTGAGAGGGTTGTTATTCGCCATATGATTTGTATTCTTTATATATATATATATATATATATATATATATATATATATATATATATATATATATATATATATATATATATATATATAATATAATATAATATAATATAATATGAAGTCTTCTTAATATCAGTGTTCTACGTTCCCTGACTTGAAAAGAAATGATGATGATGGGTTTAAAAACGGGATTCATTATATATATATATATATATATATATATATATATATATATATATATATATATATATATATATATATATATATATATATATAACATGAGGTCTTCTAAGCTCAGTGTTCTAAGCTCGCTAACTTGAAAAGAAAACAAGAAAATCCAAACTTGATCGAAAGGAAGATCAATCTACTTACGTCTCATTAACAGCGATTTTTTTAAATTACGTAGTCATTTACTTTTGTTTGTGCAGATTTCAGGGCACGATATTTTTTATTGACCGCAAACAAATTCTCTAATTTTTGACGTGGTTGTTTATTCTTTTGTTTACTTTAGCCTGCATTGACTGGCAGGGCAATATAATACAGCCCGGACAGAGTTACATAATTGATGGGTGTAACCGATGCCAATGTACCATATTCGGGGTATCTCTCTGTCTCTGTCTGTCTGTCTGTCTGTCTGTCTGTCTGTCTCTCTCTCCGCGCGAGCACACACACACACACACACACACACACACACACACGAGCACACAAACAAACACACACACACACACACGCCATTATCCGTATAAAAACACGCATATTTGCAGAAAAGCACAACGTCTACATACAAACATATGGAATTACATGTTGAGCGTTTTTATAAATCTTGCAACTACACAAAACCGTTTAGCTAAAAACCGATTCACTTAGCGATGCACAGAAGAAGCACTCTTTCATATTTGTGATATGTTTTTACGATCGTTACTCCCACAATTAATCAAAGCAAAGATACTGGAAGAAACAGGTAGTGCTTTGGCTCTACGTTGACAACATGCGTTGGCTATTATTATTATTATTATTATTATTATTATTATTATTATTATTATTATTATTATTATTATTATTGTTGTTGTTGTTGTTGTTGTTGCTGCTGTTTATGAAAATGCACCAACAGTATACATGTTCCAAAGGCTAAATTCTCGAAAATGTTTATCTTTTTATTACTTGTTGCATAATTAATCAAGAGGCTGTAGGAAGAACACTGTTTGTGACCGTGGTCTTCCAAATGAAAACTCTCATCGCTTTTATTTATTCAGTGAATTAAAACAAATCTGGCATATCAATCAGAACTTCACAACGTGGGGACGACTTTTATCTTAAATTTGTGGTTTTCGGAAGATTTTAAACAAGAACATTATAGAACATAGCTTCCGTGTTTAGGCGGAGATTTGAAAGAAATCTTCGCAGTACCATTAGTTTGGGGCCCCCGAGTGGCCTATTGGTCTAAAGCGCTGTCCGTTACGGATCATTGCCACCTCATCTCTGTCTGCGTGGGTTCGAGTCTAGGATTCGGCGAATGTGGATATGTGAGAAAGCTTGCCAGTAGCTTCTCGTTGGTCGGTGGTTCTTTCCGGTGATTTCCCGGTTTCTTCCTCCACCATTAATACTGGCCGCCATGAATAGCCTATCGTGTGCTGAAAAATAGCGTTAAGCCCAACAACAACAACAACAACAACAACAACCATTTAGTTTGTTTTGTGTTAATCGCTTTCAGCCCTCGTTTAACTCAGGAAAGGATCTACACAGAACTAGGGTCTGATCTATATGTTTACCTTTATTTTGGCAGATTCACTTATTAGATGATACACTACTTTTAAAATATTGCATGCACAAACAAGTCTTCTTTTCGTGTGGATTAAAGGCTACCAAATATTCAAAGATCAAACGACCAGGTTAAGCTGGTCGAGCATAGACATTCACAATGCTTTTATGTAACTCTGGTAGACTATAATTATCCTCGAGCACAGATTTTGAATAGACTATTGTTATAATATTGTGATTTTGATTTGTTAGTGGAACACTAGTCCAAAAAGGAAACAACTGGTTTATGGGAAATTACAACTGGATCTTATTAAAACTTTTGAAATTATTGCAGTGGATAGAACACAAATTATAATAGTTATATTTACGGGGCCTCAAAGGTGGCTTAAGTGGGTAGAGAGTTCGCCTCAGATGCAGGAGGTCGCAGGTTCGAACTTCGGCCGAGTCATGCCAAAGTTTTTTTTTTTGAAAAATGGTACTGGCAGCTGCCTCGCTTGGCGCTCAGCATTAAAAAGCTAGTGTTAGGACTGTTCGGCCTGGTGTCATGATAATGTGACTGCATGGGACATGATGTCACATGTCTGTCATGATGCCTCAGTGCTAGACATCACTATAAACTGTCACACTGCAGGCCCCGTAGTAATATGACTAAAATGTTTTTTTTTTTAAAATCCCCAAAACACACACACACACACACACACACACACACACACACACACACACACACACACACACACACACACACACACACACACACACATACATATATATATATATATATATATATATATATATATATATATATATATATATATATATATATATATATATATATATATATATATATATATACATACATACATACATACATACATACATACATACATACATGCATGCATGCATGCATGCATACATACATACATACATACATACATACATACATACATACATACATACATACATACATACTGTGAATAATAGTATGCACGCGCAAAAAAGGTTGAGGGGGCCCCGAGTGGCCGAGTGGTCTAAAGCGCTGTCCGTTACGGATCACTGCCATTTCACTTCTGTCTGCGTGGGTTCGAGTCTAGGATTCGGCGAATGTGGATATGTGAGAAAGCTTGCCAGTAGCTTCTCGTGGGTCGGTGGTTCTTTCCGGTGATTTCCCGGTTTCTTTCTCCACCATTAATACTGGCCGCCATAAATAGCCTATCGTGTGCTGAAAAATGGCGTTAAGCCCAACAACAACAACAACAACAACAACAACAACAACAACAACAACAAAGGTTGACGATGAATCTAACACAAACGTGCAGGACACTTGTAGGACACATGCCATTGTGAATTGTTAACGGTCACCTTATCGGAACTGGCTGTTATCTTCAGTTGACATCCATGTCAGAAATTAAATCACAGATCAATAACGATAATTTACAAAGATATCCACTGCGGTTGGGTTCAGGTTCAATGATGCGAGCTGTGAAAGCGTGTTCATGTTTTTGCCTAAACGTGTAGAACTAAAAGGAAAAGGATCTTAAGCAATGGAATTCATAAAAAGGGGAATAAATCTCTTATTACGGAAGGGAAACAATTATGCAGAATCCATCTGGTTTGCGCGAACATTTTAATGATGAATCTCACATTTAGTTGATTTGCTCGATTCGGAGAGGAGATGGGATCAAAGACCCTATTTTCTAGATATTAAAAAAGTTAATCTTTTATTATTATTATTTATATTCAATCCAATTGTTAAAATATTTTCTTCTAAAATTGTAATCCAAACTTAAAAGTTTTCTTTAAAGTTCAGAATCAGCTAAACAAGTTGAGTATAATTATTATGATAGGTTTTGTCTGATGTTGATTTTAGACGTTTCTATCATAACCTTCTTCTCGTGCCTAGTTACGAGAAGGAAGAATGTTCGGCATTCTTATGAATAAGGTGTCACTTATAATGGTGTAGATACGGTTACATCTTTTTGTGGGGAATGCTTGGCTGCGAAGAGGTGGGATCACTGTAAGAAATAGACATGATACTCTTTTGAGCATGGAACCGTACTTTATTGACATATATATAGATACATATTCTAAAGATACAACATGTAAATTTATTTATGTTGAAACTATATACAATACATATTACAATACTTATTAAATAGTTCTTCCACAATCAAGTATTTCATTTGTCCATTCATTTTTCTGTATTTTTGAATACAAGTGATTTAAATATTTAAAGAGCCTAAAATTCAATAACTGTAATAAATGGATTTTATTTTATTTATTGTAAGGTAAAGACCTGAAAAAGATCAGTGAATGTTATACTTATTATTTAAAGAATATATATTTATTCTCAATTAAATTATAACATGAAGCTAGTAATTATTTCAAACAAATACTAATGAACAGCGAAGCTGTAAAATATTTCATTACATTATGATTGTGGAAGAAGGGAACTCAATAATATTATATTATAAATACAATGAACATCAATTCAGTAAAATATTAAATCAGTAAAATATTTCATAGTAGAAAAGAGAATTCACTATTACATTATATTAATGAAATAAAAATAATTCAGAAGAGTACCACAACTCACTATAAAATCTTTAATTTCCAAAAGCGAGTATAAAGCATAAGTTTCTTACCTGTAAGAAATAGACATGATACTCTTTTGAGCATGGAACCTCACTGAGAATAAAACAGCTCAAAGCCTTTTTATATTCTGGAAGCTGCCTGATCACAAGTGCTACATCCAGTCTCAAAAGATGTTTGTCTAAAATGACGCGTGCTTCTTGCGTGCTTTCCAAGGACAGCTTTAACTTTATATCAAGTTTTAGTGGGGGGGGGGGGGTAGAGTGTGAGTGTGGACGGTATTTTTCCAAGTAACGACCTTTTGGATCATGTCCATAACCTTCCAGTGGTCATTCACATTGTAAACCTAATTAATTTAATTATTCCCTATGGTGATTATCAATTACTTTGTTCCCAACTTCACAACGAAATCTAATAAGGTTTTATTGATTGAATGGTGCGATTAAACATCATTTGACTTCTATCCGATTGAACTGGCTTATTAATTAGGCTTTTTCCATTACCAAGTGAAAGCTGAACAATAATAAATGCTTAATCTAAATTCATTTCAATGTCCTTATTATATTCAGGATATGAATTATTGATTGGAGCACGCTTCTCCTACACTCCAATCAATATCAAAGCACTAGCTTAAATTTGGATGTTTTTATCTTCCAATAACTAGAGATTTCAATATGTTGTACACAAATTAATATTTTCGTTTCTTTCTTTTAGAAATGAGATCTTGATATAATAGTCGACTTCTGTTTTAAGTTCAAGTTCATGACGTATAAATACACCACGATCCTTTCTTTCCATTAGCGGGATAATGTGAGAACACGTGTTGCCTTTCATCATTAGCTACTGTGAAATTCTTCTATCATATAAGACAAAAGGTCAAAGATAGATGTCTTTCAGAGATAAGGTGTCCTCCTCTAAATTGGATGATGTTTCCTTATGTTGTTTATAATTTACAAATGTGTGTGCGCGTGTGTGTTCGGTCGACTGGGTTTCATACATATTTTCATGTGAAAACTTGCACCTCTAAAATGTTCAAAACATATTACTATGAATATTTAATCTGCATTGTTTGTTGTTTTGTTATTTTTGATGATTGTATGATATATATCTGTATATTGTCCTTGACCTTTGTGCAAAATTTAGTTAATGGTGTACCTGACCAGTGATATTTATTTTTTAATCAACATAATACGTGGCTAATATTTCTCTATGAGTGTGGATTAAATATTGAAATAATTATTAATTGCAAACATATTTACTTCAATTTGAGTTAAAGCATAGTCATGATTTTGACATTAGAATCATGGAAATTTACCAATAAGACGAGTATTTCCAGAAAGAGATTTGCGACATAGGTCAAGTAAAGGAGTAAATAAAACTTGTTTTTCTAATTATTTATTTTTGCCTTACCATCGGAGGTGGTGTTAGTTTTATCGTTGTTTTCAGTTTTTAATTTGGGTTGATATAATTACTTATTCAAATCAGTATTTACTGGAATGAAAAGTGCTGAATAATATTCTTGGACTAAAACATTAATTTGGAATTGTAGTGAATTCGGACAAGGATATCTTGGATTATATTATGATACGTCAAAAGGCTGTTAACACATTACCACATTCCTGACCATTGTCAATTTAGTGTGTTAGAGACTAAAGGAACATTAACACGTTCAATTTTTTGGAATACCACTAGAATCAATTGCAATTTCATACATTTGAATTTATAATATCACGTTTGGGACTATTTAGGATTATTTCACAATACTCTGAGTTCTGTTTAAATTTTTATTTTGTATTTTAAGGGAATGAACTATTTGTTAAACTTTACAAAACTTGCTGTTATTTACTTTTCTGTGTTACTAAGTTTAAGACATAGAGTCGTAACAATATGATGGACTTAATGTTTCTATACTGTCTATTTTTTCAGCCTGGTCCGTGCACTCTTATGGCTTGTCCATAAATTTTGAGGAAATTGAAAGATTCACGATTTTGCGAGCCAGTCAAAACTGGAAAACGAATTCGATTATTAATGTACCTCTGATTTAAAATAAAGTCATATTATGAATTGTTACCTTCATTTTTTGTGTCATGCTGTGTAAGTGACAAATGTAAGAACATATAAATAGCATGAGAAGAAATAGTGTTTTTTTTTTTTTTTTTGTTTTTTTTTTTAAACCAAACCGCAGATTAGTATAGTGAAATGATTTGACATCCATTCCAATGTATCAGTCGTTACGCCTTTATATTGCTTAACGTTATGACATTTTTTATGACATTATTTCTATAATGGTAATTATGCCATTAAATCATTAAATCATGCTATGTGATTCAAGGGTCACATATAAAGAAGAAATATTAGTATATTTACATAAATGATACAGTTGTTATATGATAAATATAGGATCTCAAAGGTCAATGATTTACATGCGCAAGAAGGGGGTTAAGAGCTCTCATTTCACCTCTAATGATAATTTGTCATACATATATAAAACTTAATGATTTTCGATCACGTTTCCCAAACCCTGAAAGTTTCTGCGGGCGCCTTTTGATGATTAAATATTTAATTTATGAAAAGAGTTGAATAACGTCTAGTTTTTGTGATACATGGCGATTAAAAAATGGACAATATTCAACGGGTTCAATTAATTTCATATTAAATGCAAATGGACCGTTTTCAGATTGACGTGACCTCCTTTCGACGCTTCCCTTTTGACAGTCGTTTCGAAAAAAAAAATGGCCGCCTAAAAGTTTGTAGTAATTGTAAGAAAAACCAAAAACTTCCAATAGGCGGGTTACTAAAATTTTATCACGATCGCAGCTCGTAACCAATTAGTAAAGAGAATATTGCGTAAGAATTTCTTCGGCTTATTTGGACCTATCAGAATCGCATAAAGTTATATTTAACATATTGTCATATCATAAATATGAAACTGTAATAATGTATGTAAAGTCTACAAGGTGATAAATAGAGGATCTAAAATAAGAAATGATTTATTATTAAATTTAAGAAACGAGTTTTAAAAATGTCCAGCTTTAGCAAGCCTTGGCAAGCAAAAGCCAAAAACTAAACATTATTCATAAATTTTATATAAATCATTAACATTTGAAATTATGTTCATCGTGTAGCTTTTATTTTAATGGAAGTAGATTAGAGAAAATAAGAAGGAATAGTTTCGTGCCTTCTGACTTCGCAGATGCATCCTTTGTATTCCTTGCGTGAAACAATGTTCTTAGACGCTATTTGAATAAATGATACACAATTCTTCAACCAGTATCATTTTTTTTGTTGCAAAATATAATTCAAAAGGCAACTATCTTTAAAAATCGACAGAACATTTGACACAGATGGTAAATATTAACACTGGATACCCTTTGAAAATTTACCGCTCCGGTAGCCGAGTGATTAGAGCGCCCGCCTCGGATGCGGGAGGTCGTGAGTTCGATCCCCGGTCGAGTCATGCCAAAGACTTATAAAAATGGTACTAACAGTAACTTCACTTGGCGCTTAGCATTAAGAGGTTAGTGTTAGGACTGGTTGGCCTGGTGTCATGACAATGTGACTGGGTGGGACATCATGCTACATGTCTGCGGCATGATGTCCCAGTGCTAGACATCACTATAAAACTGCCATACTGCAGACATCGTAGCGATATGACTGAAAATTTTTTAAAGCTAAGTTAAAAATTATAATCACATCTCATCACATGCTTTGAAAACTCGGGTACAGCGTGATGTCAGACATTAACTCGCATTAGTTTAGACGAGCCATACGTTGTACAGTGATTCAAATATTTGCAATGATATCAGCTAAAGTATTTCAACTTCACTAATAAGCACTCTGGCTATTGGATATTAATGTGATGAAATGATGTCTGGCTGTGGAAATTCACGATTTAATATATTTGTGACCGGATAATTCCATTAATTGATTTGGAACAATACTATACACGCAGACAAAACTAATTTAGATTTAGAATTGCACCATATACTAAGTAATATTAGTTGGTTGGAGATATTTAACCGCGAAAATATACCTTGATTGGATGACTTTCTGTCAGTTGGGAGACCTGCAAATGTTCACATTCTTCTCTAAACGGAGGTGATCTTTTTACTTCTGTAAAATAGCATTTAAATCACGCTTGCCATATGCTGAAGTATATGATTCAGTCGCCTTGCCCTCTGTCAATTGTTTGATTTTATTTGTAACGACGTCAGATTTTTCATACCAATCCACTTTGGGCAATCGATTCGAACAATGGCCGCCAAAGTATTGATAGTAGTGGTAAAAGCAAAGTCAACGATCGCATCAATCATTAAAGAGAATACTGTGCAAGAAAGTAATGGGCTTATTTGAACCAATCAGAATCTCATTAAAATGATATGCTACCATAGTGGCATGTTAATAATATACGTCAAGTGTGTACCGATAATGATATATAGTTTCAAATCAGGCTGCAAATAGAACATGCAACATTATTGAAATTATATTTGTTTATACATATTAAAAGTCCCAATGGTGCCATTTTTTCATAAATATCACTAATGTAACTTAAGTCAGGAAGGAGGGAATTATTTGTTAAAAAAGTATTTCACATTAACCGTTCCCTGAAACAATTATGATGTTAGGTTTAACCAACGTTTAAATATTCAGTTTAGAATCAAGGGGTGTCACCACTTTATTCAGTTGCTGAAGTCGCTCGAAATTCCATTCTATTACGGGACTGCTTCAAAAGTAGTGATTTGATACATTTGACACATTTTGTTATTGTGTTACGAGCCTATGTTCTCAAAATAAGTAACAGAAAAGAGTAAAGGCAGCAAGGTTTGTAAAATTTAACAAGAAATTTATCTAAATAAAATGAAAAGTAAACAAAATGAGAAAAAACTGAAGTTATTGCAAACTAAATCCAAAAATAATCCAATAATTAAAGACACAAATCCTAGTAATAAAACGTCATGAATAAAACTCAATTCAAGATCAGAAAAGATCCAAAATTAAAGTCGATGACGTATCTGTTATGGTCTGCGAAGTGCTGATGTGTCAACAGTCTCTTGTTAAATCACACAAATATTAGTTCAGGTGGGATTCTGTATACATTCCAGTAAATGTCGTTTTTCAAGCACTTTTGTATTTCCAGAGAAAATAATCACTTCAATAATTTGAAGAAAACTGGTCATAACATAATACAACTTAAAGTGCTAAATGTTAAAACACGACTGATCAAATCCTCACAGTTACAAAATAATATGTTTCTCTGCTTGACCTCAGATCACAGATAGCATTTTCTAAAATTATTAAATGCCATAACTCCCTCACTTCAACAAATTTGTATTAAACAACTCAACTAAATAATGTCTATTAAATGTAAAATATTAATTGGATAAAACCAGTTTGATACATACTTTAAAAGGACCCCAACCATCAGGCCCAGCCACAATGGTTGGCAGGGATTGATACTTAAACTATCCAAAATAAAGGTGTATTAGATAGGGGCACGATCTCACACCAAGAAGCATCATCAAACACCAATAAGCAGAGATTTCGGTCGTCTAATTCCTTGCAAGGAGACATAATTAGAACACAAGATCCCCCCCAAAAAAACAGCATCGCAGTCCTAGAAGATACTTTCCTTCCTAAATCTCGAACAGACATGAGAAAGACGAGTGCGTGGGACGATTCCCATTATTGATGATCGTGGGATGGTAGCTCCATTTCTATTGAAGGATCACCTTAGTAGCACGTCTCTAAGTGCCATAATATGTCGGGTGGCCGATCGACTAGATACCACGCAGTCCACTATATGGACAGTAATTCTTCGGACATGAACATAAATAAATCAAACAGACAGAACGAGTAGTCACACATCTTTGACTCAACAACTAAAACAAAGCAGAATGGAAGATTGAAGCCCTGGTGCACAGGCAAAGGGACATACACTACTTCATCCAGATGAACACTGACAAGAAGGCTGTCATTTTTGGGAATTTCCAAAGACTTATTGGAAGAAGTGACTAGAGAAGAATTACCAAGAATAAGAGAGAAGCGAAGAAAAAAGAATCAGAGAAGAACATATAAGCCATCAAACATTCTTAAGATGACACCAGTAGTAGCAGCAAATACATCAGCAACAACAGCAACAACACCAACATCATCAATGAAAAGTGTAGTGTACGATGGATACCAATTAATTGTCTTTCAACTTCACGAAGATGCGTTCTTTTACGTCTGTGAAGTCAATATTGAGACAAGGCCGCCCTGAATTGAATAAACTCCAGTGTCAGTCACCAAATAAATTGTTCATTTCTAGATTTTCCACACAATTATTAAAAATAGGGGTATCAGTTACTTTGCCCGTTAAATTTGTGTTTGTATGTTTTATACATGTTATTTTCCTTTCCCACCAAAACTTAAATTCGCTCCCTTTTAAAATATGTGCTTGTTGGGTATAGAGTGTTTGAGCGATAAAGCTGTGTATGCATCCACGCATCCTTACTATTTTTAAACCCATCTGAAAATTGGAAAACTGGTTTCCATTAGATCAGAGCAATTTCTGTTTCCTTTGATATGTGTGTGTGGTTTTTCCTTCATATCCCTGTTTCTACACTTCATATCCGTGTACTAAAATACCAAAGACTTTGATTAGACAAAATGGTTAAGAGGAAGATACTTGTAGATTGTTGTAGAGTAGGACAACTGATGGAAGCCACTATAGGCATATCAACACCTTCAGCGTTGGAAATTATTTGGAATACCACTAAAGTTTATTCATAACTTTATTCATTAGCACTTGTATAAGTAATTCAATAATTATTTTTGAGACAATTTGATGTGCCTATTGTTTTTGTCGCATTTTCACTTTGTATTCAAGGGAAATAGAATTTTATAAAGTTTGTTGTTCTTACTCTACACACACACACGCATATATATATATATATATATATATATATATATATATATATATATATATATATATATATATATATATATATATATACACACATACAGAGAGAGAGAGAGAGAGAGAGAGAGAGAGAGAGAGAGAGAGAGAGAGAGAGAGAGAGAGAGAGAGAGAGAGAGAGAGAGAGAGAGAGTATGGTCCTGTTATTAAATATATAATGTTCTGAAATTTTGAAAACTATGAATACCTGCACGCTAAGACATAAATCACCAAGTGTCAATGTCGAATGGCGAACCTGTCCTCCACATGGTTTCCTTTGTACCAGTCATCATTTTGTGGAACTTGTCAAGTTTTGCAAACCAATTTTTAATAATAATTTTTTCCCTGGTGTTAAAATAATTTCATTCGAATTCAGTAGTAGCAAAGTGTTTCCAATTTTGGAGTTCAGTGATCTTAGAAAGTTATTATCTTAAAAACCGCAGCCACTACCACAACCACAACCGGCGTACTTTTAAAATTTGGCACTGAATACATCGAGAGTTAAAGATTTTCTGCATCGTCAAAATTAAGAGTTCAAACACATGCATGCAGAGGAAACCCCGTGTACTAAAATACCAAAGACTTTGATTAGACAAAATGGCTAAGAGGAAATGCATAGGTCTAAAAAAAACCCAGTTTATCAGTGGATTTAGCTTCCACAACTGATATTCGCTGTCATGATAAAGAAAAACGAGCATGTATGCTAATCCATGTCAACATGTCTATAAATGGATGGGTAGGGACAATCCACCGTTTTTAATGAATGTCAATCACTGTTAACATGTTTGTAAATGTATGGGTGGTGATATTCTACCGTATATATTCTGACATGTAACTAATGTCAGTCCAAGTCAACATGTATGTAAATGCACTGTAATGATCTCACAGAACCTCCACCCCAATAATGTTTATTGTATCAATCAACGCATGAAATGTGTTATAAATTTTAAAAATCTTTGGTCTTAAACTAAGTTACAGAAATGTAGTGAAACCAGCGCTTTAAAAAACTTTTGCAAGTAACTTTTTACCCTCGAAAACGAAATGATAATTTAAATGACAATTACAGTATTGTGAAATAAATCCCAAGAAATCTTAAATGTTCTATCACAAATTATGTGAATAAACAATGTAACCTGTAAGGTCTATGAAATATCTTGCAAAAGTTGAACTGTAACATATTGCAGAAAGTAAATTTTGATCTACCCAGTTCCACCTATTAACCTGGCAATGGATTTCGAAGAAGCAGTCGTTGTCGCCATATTGATGGTTGCAACTCAATTCATAATGGTTGGCTCCTGTTTCGATACCTCAAATGAGATACAGACATGCGGGAATAAAGAATCTAATTCATGGTGTTTTTCTTAAGTATTAGTTCAGAGCCACCACTATGTGAAGAATTGATTGCACTATCTGCTCAATGTATTTACATCGGAGGGGAAACAATCAATGCAGTATTTTAAAAAACAAAGGTAACGATTGCGGTTTCCATACAGAATTTCTACTGCGCAGCTAAACAAACCAATTAATTGCCATGTTCGTTTTTAATTCTAGACAAGGTGTTACTATCTTTTTCAAGAATCAAGAATATCAAACAGCAAAGAGGCATTGTGCACCAAATAATGCATGCTAATATGTCTGCATATCATTATTCACTTTACAAGTTCAAGTTCGTTTAGCATAATATCAAAGAAAACAAGTCATATAATGTAATCATTTGTAACAAAGAATGATTGTTAAATTATACGAGATGAACTTTTGTACAACATAATGATATTTTAGGTTACCTTTGACATGATTTCAAAATTTATATATTTTAATTGCTGATAAAGCTGTATATATATATATATATATATATTTGTATAATAATATAATGAGTGACGAAATAAAGTATCAGTGCCAAAAATGAGGCAGTGTAAAATTTCTTGTCGGGTTACATTTGTTAATCTGTTGACGTTAGTGTCATGCAAAGTTTTTCTAACAAAATTCTCCTGACAGCAGCACAAAAAACTTGATGATTGAGCGGTAATGACGCTGAAATTAAACAAAATATTTAAATTAGATTACATATCAATGTTGCAGCTACGTGAAATGGCTAAAAAGAATCTTATAGGGAAACCTACACTAATAGCGACCGCTTTTTCTGGATTGCACAACAGCTACCGGCTTGATAAAGAAATAGTAAATTTATCATTTTTTAGAATCAACAATAAAAGACGAACTTGAAAAACACAAGGGCGTAAGAACACTAGTGCAGTATCACGTTATATCTTCAAAAAGTTGCTTGTAATAGACAAATCGACTGACAATGATTTTTCAGACCCTTACATTAACGCAAAATCGAGACGTGTTTTGATTGGAACTAATATGTGTTTGCTAGCCGAAAAAATACACCAGGAAATCTGGAAAAAGGTGAATTTACTTAACTAGGTTCAGGCTGGAAGTTTCAAATGATTTCTAAAATATTATTTCACACAATGAAGTATAACGTATTACGCTGTAGCGGCGCTAGCAGAGTTTGGTATGTTGACTTACCACAAAAAATAAAAAATAAGAAATACTGTATAGACGTAAAGAATTTTTATCGAAAATGTTTTCAGTGCCTAGTCCTTCTGCGATTTTTTCCAACAGAACAAAATGCTGATCGCGTTGACAAGTATCTTGCTTATGTGTCGAGATTGAATTTCACTGATATTGACTTTTTAATTGCAGAAAATCAAATACCAAAGTTTGAAAAGCAAAATAATAATATTTCAGTTAACGTATTTGGTCTTGACGAGCGTCAAAACGTTTATCCAATATATATATATTTCGGAAAGACCCTCTTAATCGACAATAAACTTGCTGTTTTTAATAATCATTGCGTTTGGATAAAAAACTTCAACAGACTCGTTAGCAGACAGTATAACAAAGACAAGAATAAAAAGTATTTCTTTTATCGCTTTTTGCATGAGTGCTATGACAATGAACAATTACAGAGTCATCTGCAGTATTGTAATGATATACGACGAATAAAAATGCCGTCTAAAGATAATAATTTGTTACAATTTGTCAATCATAAGCACAAACTAAAAAATCCTTTCATGTTAAATGCTGTCTACTACAGTTTGTGCTTGGCGCAGAAAATAATACTAATCAGTCAAGTACAAGAAAAATTCAAACTCATATTCCGTGTGAGGTAGCGTATATGGTGGTATGTTGTAGTGATTTGAGTTTATCAGAGCCCATTAAATTATATCATGGTAAGGATCCAGCTGTTTGGCTTCTCAAGAAGTTGATTGATAAATTTTGGGGTTATATTTAACCGTTTAAAAAGAATTGCTCCAATGATAAAACGAGCTGCTCAACAAATATCTGACCACGAACAAGCGGAATTTGGTAATATTTGTGAAATTGCTTTTGACGTTCCTGATAATAAAAAAGTAGGTGAACATTATCGTCTAACAGGACAATATCGTTGGGCGGTTCATGATAAATGTAAAAAAATAGGTGAACATTATCGTCTAACAGGACAATATCGTTGGGCGGTTCATGATAAATGTAATTTATGGTTACATGCTTTAGGTTTTATTCCAGTTGTTCTTCATAATTTCAGAGGATATGACAGTCATATTATGGTAGAAGCTTTTGATAATAATGAAATAAAGTCTCGTTTAAAACGTGATAATATGATCAAGTGCATTCCAAAAAATTTTGAAAAGTATCTGTTTATGGCGGAATCATTGGATGAGTTAACGAAAGGTTGTAGTGAGTTATATAACCTACAGACTATTTTTGGAGATCAAATTTAATCTACTGACCAAAACAAGGAGTGTTTCCGTATGAGTATCTTGAAGAATGGAGCAAATTTGATGAAATTTCATTATCTGACAAATGAAAACATAACTGATATCGAGTAAAAGTACGCACAAGATATTTGGAGAGAATTTGATTGAAAGACGTTTGGCGATTATCACGATTTGTACTTGAAAACTGATATATTTTTACTTGCAGACGTATTTGAAAGCTTCAGAAAAGTGAGTTATAACATTTACGGACTTGATCATTGTTGGTATTACTCTGCTCCTGGGTTATCTTGGGGTGTTTTGTTAAAGTTTAGTAAAGTAAAGTTAGAGTCACTAGCGTGATAACAAAAAAAGTGTTCGAAAGCAAATAAGAAATATATGAGAGAGTACGACCCTGATCTTCCATCAAGCTATGTAATTTATCTAGGTTGTAATAACCTTTATGGTAGTTCAATGAGCGAATCAATGCCATTTGGCGGATTTTCGTTAGATAATGAATGACCATTTGTTTTTTTTTTGGTGGAGACGAAAGAAAGGTACATGACTCCTATTTCGCTGAAATTGATCTCTACTATCCTTGTCCGTTACATAATTTACACAACGATTATCCGTTTTGTGCGGAGTCAACGACTACAGTTTGTTATCTCAAGAACAAGTGATAGCATCACCAAAACAAGATTCTTAGGTAGAAAATTAGTCCCAAATTTACTTGACAAGAGAAATTATGTTTTGCATTACAGAGTTTTAAAACAAGCAATGGGCACTGATCTTGTCACGAACTTGTGTTGAGGAATGTTCGTGTGCTAAAATTTAATCAATCGCCGTGGATGAGAGGTTATTTTAACTCAAACACTTCTAGGAGAGCTCTAGCGACAACAGATTTTGAGAAATACTTCTTTAAACTTATGCACAACTAAGTCTTTCGTAAGACCATTGAAAATATTAAAAGACGGATAAATATCAAACTAGTTAATGATAATAACCGCCGAAACAAACTTTTGTCGGACGATGATTTTGCCAGCATGAAAGTCTTGTCCCAATACAGCGACGAAAAACAAATCTAAAACTAAATAAGCCGATTTATGTTGGAGCTTCTGTGTTAGATTTGTCAAAGTGGCTGATGTGTGATTTTCTTTATAAATTTGCTAAAGAGCAATGGCCGTCAAGTAGATTGTTCTTTACTGATACTGACTCGCTCGTTTATGAAAACGAACGTGAAGACGTCTATCAAAATATCTTAGATAACTAACATCAGTTTGATCTCTCCGATTACCCTCGGGACACTAAATTTTATGATGACACAAAATTAAAAGGTTCTTGGTAAATTTAAGGATGAAATCAACTCATCATCAAATATTTTTGGATTGCGTAGCAAAATGTACGCCGTGTTGTCAGACAATTATCAAAAAACAAAAACAAAAAAAAGCAAAAAGGTTTGCCTCGCGATTTTGTTAAAATGTTTATGGGATTTGATGATTACAAGTACGCACTTGACGGTGGCATTAGTCATATAAGAGCAATGGCTATTCGAACAAATCATCATAAACTTGAAACTGATGATATTATTAAACGAGAGTTAAAAGTATTTTTGATGACAAACTTTATTGCGAAAACCGAGTGATACATTTGCACTAGGGTACCGTCGGTCGTGATGGCAGATTTATACTTGACATATATTTAATAACTAGGGTATTAAATTTTATATAAAATTTAGAAATAATATTTGAAAATTTGACAGTAACAAATAGTAATAACAGCAAAATCAAATATCTAACGATAGACCGAAAACAGTTGATAGTTGAAATTAGCAATGAAATATCAGGAATATGTTTTAATAATCTTGACAAGCTAAAACTTTCGCTCATAAGATCTGGTGACAGCGAGTATTTCAATTATCTTGAAAAATTAAGGTGTAAGTAATTAAAGGGATTAAATAAGTTTCATAATCCAATCAGTCAACCAAAGAATACTGAACTTACCATTGATCTCGATCGATCGAAAGTATATTTCGTTCATAAAAATATCCCCTTAAATAACTGCAAATAAAAGATATATTCGAATGTCGTCGTTATGTAAGCGGTAGAATAAGGTTTAGTCTCTATTATTACGATGATAAAATATTTATAATATCTACAATTGAAACATTTATAATCGGTAATGAGGTCTAAACCTTATAATTAATCTGACAAATAAAAGTTTATCTAAACTCCTTGATATAAGCAAGGAAATAATCCAACCAAAAATAACTTAAGAATACGCAGAGAATCTGATGATTGTCCTTTAGCCAGAAACTTCGGAATGTAAAAATAACTGTTCTATCATTGGTCATAACCTGGTCACTAGTCTAAAATGGGGTCTCTGAGAAAAAAATCAATGATAAAACACCAGAATGTAAAATTAAATGTTCTATCACTTGGTGTCACGTGGTCCTTAGTATGAAAAAGGGTCCTTGAGCCAAAATCAAAGATTGAAGCCTCGGAATGTGTAAATAAATGTTATATCACTGGCTATCACATGGTACCTAGTATGAAATAGGGTCTTTGAGCCAGAAACCTGGTAAACCCTTACTTCTGTATTCATTAGAATCAAACAATGGTGGGGAGCTGGACTTTCACTCAGAGGCTTGCCTAAACTAGACCATAAAATAATAAATGATAATAGTTCTTTACTTCTGCAACACCAGAAGATGAACCCAGCTCCTTCCTCGGTGAATTATTCCTTCTGAACCTGGCTATTTTGACGCAGGACCATTGTACGGATGTTGAATCTTGCCAGGTGTTCTTTACTCTTGTCCATCTGCTAATGCACCGTCCATTAGTGTGTGCATATTTCAGGCACCAATGGTGATTTGTAACCATTTTGTCTGCTGAAAAGGATTAAGGTGAAATAATCAGTGATTAGGGCACATTTTCTAGCCCATAGCGCCTGATTTAACAACGAGCACTGTGAATCTAATTATAACTTCTTAGGCTCACGTGGGGTGTGGTTGGTGCTGATGAGTTCCACAGCTGCTTAAGTCAAATGAAAACCAACTCTATGTCCTGCGACATCTGTGTGTAGGTCTGCAGTTAAAAATCCCACTTGGACACTCACCGATTCCCACTTGACCTGATGGTATTTAGTTGATGGAGGAGAACAATGTCATGTCTTGCATGTATATTGGGTTTTTGCTGATTTACCCTTACTCTCGTATCCAGGCCTGACGAAATCTAACAATACTGAAATGTCTAAAGATGAGTCCAGATGCAATGGATGGCCACCATGTCCTACAATACATGAGCTGATTACCTGCACCGTCCTTAAAATTTTTGCAATCTGCATTCACAGCCGAAGGAATGAGATCCAAGCTCGTAGACTTCGTGATATATAACAAAGTTTTTAGTTACAGTCATAATATGCAATTGGATTCTACGGTGTGTCGACCAGGTCACGGATAGGGAAAGATCTGACACTCATTTGCACAATTAGTTATGTACATATTAGTTGTGATTAAGAGACATTTGTGATAGCAATTTATATTTGTGATAACAATATACGTTCCTTTGTGTATGATGTTTGTTAAATGTTATTATTATTATTATTATTATTATTATTATTATTATTATTATTATTATTATTATTATTATTATTATTATTATTATTATTATTATTATTATTAATAATAATAATAATAATAATAATAATATTATTATTATTATTATTATTATTATTATTATTATTATTATTGTTGTTGTTGTTGTTGTTGCTGATATCGTTTAGTATTGAGAAAACTACGTGGTTTCATGAAAGCGATGAATGGAAATAGAATGTAATCAAGCATAAAACGTCATTTTTGTAGTATTTATTTCCTGAATGTATCAGAATTTTCGTAGCTATTATCAGTACTGACCTCAACGATATTTTTAATATAGAAGATGTGATAGCCATCTGATTACAGGTCTACATATAATATGTCCGTCAATGAACCAGAAAGACTGGAAGAAGGCTAATAGGGTAGCTCTAGTCCCTGGCATATTGATGTTTGCCACGTGCCTTGCATACAAGGTCCAATGTATATAAAAAATGTAACGCTCTTTGCATCTTGCATAGTCTTCATGCAACAAGATAATTTCATTGCAATAGATCAGTACAATACAACTGCTGTGATCTATTGTGCATATAATGAAATATTAAATTTACTGCTATAGCTTATCTAATTAAATACATTTTCCACCAAATAGATTATTCCTGAATATTTAAATCGGTTACTAAAGTGTATACTTTATAACTTTCCACTTATTATATATTATACGTTATATGTTGCTATATCACACCCACCCACCCTATTGAGCGTTTTATATTACCAATAGCCCTTAAACGCAATTTTCTCACTTCAACACAAGCTTATTTTTAAAATGTTCAGAACATTTTGAATCAAACATAAGGCATAAGCAAAGTAATATTTTTGATAATCTAATCAGTTGTGCTCCTGTAAGTGACCTTGTGTAACTATTTATGAGTTTCAATGCACCTGACTAAAATGTCAAGGTTGAATCGCTAACCAGGAAGTAAAACAGTCTTGACGATTGAAAGGTAGGTTCAAACAAGAACAATTACATAGGCAATAACAGTGTTTTCATTCAGTTTAAATTGTCTCATATTAATAATGTTATAACGCCTAATAAAAACATCATCAGTATTTGCGTTTGCAAAGTTGGTATTATATAGTAAAATGTGCTTTGTGCCAGACAAGTGGGGGTGGGGCAAGATAAAGTTGTTATTATTTTACTTCATAAGATTGGAATTACTTTGAATGAAACCATAATGCCAAAACCCAAGGTATTGACATGCCATTCATCAGAATAACTTTGAATAACAGTGTCATCGAAAGCTACTAAAATTGCGCGAAGATTTGGAGAGACGAAAGTTAACCCTAGCAAAGATAATTGGAAGAGTTGGCTCCCTTTACTCTCTAATGGATACATACAGTAAGATACAAAATTAACTTACATGATTTCTAAACAAGATCTTAAATTCTTTAACATTTTCAACATAATATCAATGATTGAGTGATTGATACCACTGAGCATTTTATGAAAAGTCTTTTTCCTTTTTATTTTAAATGGTCAGCAAATAATATCAATACTAAAATGAGACGTGTTATATACTATAGACATAACACCCTTTGTATGTATATGTCTATTTATCACATAGTCGGTACACTTCGCCTACAGTGTATGCAGTTTCATATTTGGTATATTATACGCGTGAACATAACACTTTACGTGATTCTGATTGTTCCAAATAAGCCCATGGAATTATTGTGCACGATCCTGTTTACTGATTGTCTGGAATCGTGGGAAAACGCGTTAAATTCCGCCATCTGGAATGTTTTGTCCTGAATAAACATTATTTTGGCGGCCAGAGGTTAACTCGACTCGCGAAAGGAAATTAAAGAAAATTATCTCGGCTGTCTGAATATGGATATTTTACCTACTCAGTGGTTTGTTATGTCATGCTTAACAATATCATCATAAGAAAGATGGCATAAAACTACAAGACAAGAACAACAATAAGGAGTAAAATTAAGGTATAGCGGGTTGTGGGGTGCGTGGGTGCGTATATCTGTAACATAGATATAAAATCCACCTTAAGTACAATCTTAATTTAAATGTTGACTTGAAGAAGTAAATAAACTCACCTCTATTATCAGAATAATCTGGACATGAATGGGTCTCTTAACTGACAGATTTTTATCCAACTAAAGCATCTTTACGTAGCAAATATGGGATGTAAATTTGACACGAATTTTTTTTTTTTACCTCTTCTGTACAGTATATTGGTCCAAAGCTAATATTTGGTCACAAATGCATTGTAGTAAATGTTGGAATTTTTGCAATCCTATTTCACATAAAAATCGCATCAATGTAACGTTAAGTTTTGAAAGTAACATTTTTAGGGTAAACGTGTACTCTACTGTCGGCCTGCTGTACTGTGTACCGTACCAAACAGTGTGGCGGTACCACATCGCATTGATCAATCTCTTTTGGAAAATGATTTTGTCGTTATAAAATATTCTGTTTGTTCGGATGGTAGCGTTTTCTTAGATTTATAGTTTGTATAACAGTACAATCTACTTTTACTAGTTAGCTCTGTTTCAAAGACTTTATTTTATGCACAACAAATGAAAGGTGCACCTTCGGTCAGAATAAACGAAAAATTTCGTTCTTCTTTCTATCTAAATAATTTCGACTGAAATAAAAACAATGTGATAAAGAGAATCTCAAATGGGTAACGATTTAATATTAAATTTATGAAACAATTTGAATAATGTCTAGTATGAATGTACGGACGTGTTGGTCGGCATTAATATTATTATTAACTAATACAATGAGTTCTTTGATAAATACTAGATAAACAGGCCAACATTTACTTGACAATTTTTTTCTCTTCTTTGTCTTTTCAATAGAAAATCAGTGATGAACATGGGGGATCTAAAGAAAACCTTGAGAGTGGTAAACATTGAAGATGAAAGGTAAATTGATATGGCATTACTCAGGTTGGTTAAAGAGGTACATGCTAATCAGTTTCAGCGGTAGAGAAAGAAGCAGCAGAGAGGCTAAACCCTACAACTGTGTAGAGACCTTATTTTTGAAAATTCAAGGTTCCTACGAAGGCTGAAAAAATAAGTTTTTGCCGTAACAATAAAACTTTCACTGACCAGATTTTTTACGACCTTTTCACGTGCTGGTCACATGCGTACGTCATTCAGCCTCTCTGTTGCTATAAGTTAAACAACCAGTATAAATATTATCAATAATGAGCATTGGAGAACCTCATTCAGCTAAATTAGCTCGAGAGCGACTAGAAGCAATTAAAAAGTATCTACCTGTTCGTGATTCTGTTAAGCAACAACTACAATCGCATCAGGAATCTCAAGTTGAATTTGAGGAGGCTACAAAACAATTATTTAAACCTCTCATCGACATCACTAAAGGTATTCAACCTGTGTTTGAGAAAACAGATGAATCCACTAGAAAAATAGTAGAAAGAACTAACAAAACAAAAAAGATTCTTAGAGAACTTCCAGAAAAAAATTGCTGCTGTGATGCCAGTACCGGAAATACATGAGGATGCAGACCAGGCAGAAGGTGATACTCAACAAATACCAGGACAAGCGCGAGTCTGGGTTAATATATCTGATAAATTTGATAATATCAGACAGGCCAAAAATGTGAAACAATTAGTTGTGAGTGCTGCTAAAGGTTATGATAATCGAAAACAATATTTAAAACCTGAATATGCTGATAACAATGTGAGTCGTAATAATTGGCACAAATGGATATTTCGCATGCACTATGACGTTGATCAAGCTGGAAGCAGCGATCTAAGATATATTGAGTATATTCATGATGAATATGTTTCGTTCATACAGTTACTGCCAGAACATAAACAACAGATGATAAAACAACGACGAGAACAACAATAAAAACAACAAAAATAACAAAAAAATAATTACTTCGTGATTATCCAGAATCACCAAAACCACCATCAAAACCAATTAAAAAAGCACTACCGAAACCAAGTGAAAAGGAAGAAGAATTTCAAGACGCTCCAGGCGCGAATGGAAGTGGTCTAGGAAGTGGTCTTATTACTTGTCACACTAATATCCTTGCTGATGTTGATCGACTAGAAATTTTCATCGGAGGAAAACTAGCTGGTAATAATTCATCAGAAATCATTAATGAAACAGCTATTATTTACAAACGATTATTTACAGGCGGTATCATGGACATTAATATGTATCGGTCTCTTCTTAATGAAATCGCCGATGAATACCACAGTGATTAGGTTTAATTAGTGATAAAGTCACTTAATAAGAAAATGAACGTGCATGGTATTAAACGTGGACCTATCATTGTCACGTTAATAAACTCTCGATTACCGGTACACAAAACAAACTACGGAGATGGACTAGGTGATGTTGTTCAGGGTCTATTTAGAAGAATAGCCCCAAAAGAAATACTAATTGCAAAGCAGCTAGGAATGAAAGCAATTGATGTTGTTCGTGAAAAAGGTGTAGGCACTGCTGGTAATATTGCTAGCAAAGCATTCTCAGCAATGAAAGATAGACTATCACGGTTAATACGCAGACCACAAGTCGTCCAACCTCAACCTGTGAAATTGGCCAGCACTGAAGTGATGCCCGCAAGTGTAAGTAAAATAATAAATCAAGCCGCTTATAAAAGAAACTAGCGGAGTTGGCTGATGTACCAATGTCGGAAAAGGAAAAATATAACCGCTAGTCTGATAGCAAGAAGTGGTCTCACTTCCCGAAGAGGTCTTCGTGTTAGGCGAAGATGATAATATTAAACATGTTCAAGCATATCTCTCATCCCCGCAATTTACATAAATGCACCATTTCTCAAAGATGAGTTTGTGCGCGGTTATCAGTATTATTCTTATGACGCACGACAGCCAAATCAACGTGGGCGAATCGAACTACAGGTTCAATATACAAGTAGATATTTCTTACCCGCTGAAGCGTTTATAGAAGTCGAAGGTGAAATTTTGAAAACTGATAATACTGACTATGCAGCCGATATCAGTGTTAGTTTTGTTAGTAAGGGTATTATGGCGTTGTTTGATAGCGCTAAGTGCATGATCGACGGAAAAATATTGAATCAATTCAGAAAGACGTTGACGCAACAATACTTGGTCTTGCAAGATACAACGACGATTATTCAAGATCAGCTGATCCATCAATGATGTTTGTAAAAGATACTTCTAATTCTCCAGAGTACCAACAATATAAAATAGGAAGACCAAGAAATTTTGCTAGAAATGCCGATGTGGATGTAAAAGGTATCATTATTAATGTAGATCCAGATTTCAATTTAGGATTTAGATCACGTCGAGCGATGTTGAAAGAAGGAAACAGAAGATTTTCATGCGTGATTCAACTATCACATATCTTTGGATTCTGAAGAAATGTCTAAAAAGTCATTTTCGGAGCCAAACATACTAGTACAAAAAGCAGCCGACGATGATGCAATATGGCGACCTGCCGGTGATGCTGGTATAGTAATTCTTACAAAACATCCCTTGTGGATATCAGTAATGACTCCTTCGATATCTAAAGAAGAGAGGTTGCTATATTTTATGACTCAAGGTGGTAAATCAACGTTATCATGGTTAACAACAACCACAGATAGTGCTCCAAGTAAAATTAACGGTTTATTCACATGGTAAATAGATTCTGAGCAAGGTGTTTCTGCACCAAGACATATATTTATTACATTACAAGATACTGCATGAGTAAACTCGCAAACGCATAGTATTATAGTATTTGAAAATCTTGTTGTTTATGAGGTTTCATTAAGGATAAATGGACATAGAAAACCATCCGAAGTTATTTTGTTGAATTTCGGTTAAAATCATGTAGCACGTGCATTTCATCGTCTTATGTAGCTCATGGGTCGTGATCAAAACATTGATACTGGTTTACAAATATCTCAGCTAGACTTTACAGCGCTCTATCCGATTTATTACTTTTTACTGGAACACTTAGATTTAACCAGACAATCAGTAGTTGATATACACTTCAGAGCTCGTGTAACATTGCAAGTAGCACCAGCACCATTAATTCCTAATTACAGAGCAATCGCAGTTATACTCGGAGATAAATCAATGCTACTTAAAGGTGCTGGTGGACGAATGAGAGTCGTTGATGCCTCTGTAGAAAATATGTAAATAAACATGTAATTAGATCGTTAATAATATTAATAATGTAATCACGTCATTGTGAGTCTGACTCCTGGTCAGATTAAAAAGCTATAATCGTCATCAAAAATAATTGTGCGGTTAAAATGTCTCTGCGGCGAGAACAAATCGCAGGAGGTTTGAATAAGTTATCGTTGACCGAACGTCAGTATAATCACTTCAATGAAGCCAAGTTATCAAAGACTGGGTTACGACTTAATATTTCTGCAAGTGCTATCAGCGACGGTGCTAAATCGGGTGGTATATTTCCACTTCTCGCATCTATACCAGCATTATTAGCCTTTGCAGCCCCACCTGTTGCAAAAGCAGCTGCGCTTGGTACTGTTGGAACCGCTGCTGGAATGGCGTTAAAGAAAGCAACCGGACAGGGAATAAAAACCTCCAAAAAAGGGAAAAGGTCTAAGACTTCCAGGGTCCCTGACTTCGTGGTACGGAAGCGGTCTAAGACTATGGACAGTTTGATGATTGTTCCACTATCGAATTTTGATTTACTTGATGCAGCTGAGCAACAAAATATATAAAACTTCAGAGGAGTTTTTATGCGTGATAAGTTACCTACCGTATGAAACTGGCATTATTAATCTTGATAAAAACTCTGGACCTAGCACGCATTGGGTGGCATATGCAATTGATCCACGTGTAATTGTTTTTTTCGATTCGTATGTGTTGGCGCCACCAAAGGAGTGTCTTCATTATGTCAGCAATAAAATTGATCCTCTCTGGTATTCGACGCTACCAACACAAAAATAATGGATCCCCCAATATGTGGTCGAGAAGTACTTAATGCACTTGATGCTGTATCAAAATCAACATCGCCACCTCATAAAGTTGTGTGCGCGTTCACTATTGAACGGTATTCTACGATGTCGCATTTAAACTTGCATTAGTAAACATAATGGTAGATATTTATGGAAGATCTCAGAAGAAAGATTAGAAAGTTGACTTATCTAAATACGCAACTCTTGATCGGCTCATAAATGAACTCGATGATTTATTTAATATCACGAGTGTGGATCAGAACGAACTTGTCGTTTTTCAAGATAAACAAGGACAATTAAAAACGAGCAACATACAGCTACCAGATATACTTATACGAATTCCCACCGCGGTTACTAATAATATCGTTACTTTTGCTGATCAAGGTAAAATAAAAGGATTCCGGTGAGTCGGTTAACGACTATGTTAAGAAAACCGGCGATGTATTTACCGGTGACATACTAATGTCAGGAAACAAAATTACATATCTTGGAAACTCAACCTCAAACAATGACGCAACAACAAAACATACGTCGACGAGAGCAATATTAAGATCGTTAGCGATCAAGTGACAGCAGAAACAAAAATCAACAATGGAATAAACGCATTCCGAACTGATAATAATAATCACATACAAATGTTTCTGAATTTTCGTAGAAACATGAACAGATCCATTAATGAATTTTTGGGAACTCCATCAACTATTGAAATGAAACTCGTTGACATTAAAACGAAACTAAACGATATTATTAGTGGAATACCTGATATCATTGAAAAAATTAATCTTATAAAAATTGCTCACAAGCAGATCATCAACATTGTGTACGTTCTATCATCAGAATCAGGTCATGGACACAACGAAATAAAACCATCAAACACACTGCGGAAATCGCTGATGTTTATAGGTTGGCTCTGTTTAGTAGTGTAGAATTTAGAATAATTACCACATCTTCATTAACTAATGATTTTTCTAGAACCGTGTCTGTAATGTTGGATAAAGATTCTGAAGAAACATTTACTCTAGAACTATCGGATAGAAGTATGGTCTCGGCTAATTACTGGTGGTTTATGGAATTTGTAACTAAAGCTCCTCAATTAATTACCTATATGAATGTATAATGAATCAAATGACAGTCACTCATTAACATTCAACGCCACAGATATAATCAGGTCTATAAGTGTCAGACTGAACTAAAAAATATCATTGACGATTACAGCGTGAAAGTAAAAAAAGTATTGCAGACGCATGGTTGTTATTGACATAGTCGTTTACTCGGTTTCTGTTGTTGTTCTTGTTGGAACAGGATCATTATTATCAATTTTAACGATGACGGTTTGTCGTTACTACGGCAACAACATACACATGTATTCTCAGTATTATTGCTAAGAAAATGTCTACATGCGCGAGCGATATATTAAGCGAGTACATTATGAAATTACACATATCAACAACCGCCTATAGTAAAATATGCTCGTATCTTTCCTTGTATCTCAGTGATGGTAAAATATCTGATGAGGAGTTCGTAACGATAATGAAAACCTACGATGAAGCATTCATAATCGCTAGTGACAATAACCAGTGCGAAAGATGGAGAATTAAATAATAATGATAATAATAATGTCAGAGTCGTTGACAGGGTCAAGAGAACTATTGCTACATATCGTCACTGATACGACGCCATCAAAAACTAATATGATACCAGTAAGTTCGACCAATCCTGAATTTAGCGTTAATTTTCCAACTGCAATTCTAGCAAGTGAAATTGCATTAGCTCAGTTATGCGTTTATAATATCTAGCCAAATATCAGGTCAAAACCATTTGGTGGATTACCAGCAAATAATTCACTGGTATTTGCAAATAAGAATAAACCGGATGGAACACCTGATTGGCAAGTTGTTGGAATTTCAAAGGGCAGTTATCAAATAAAACAGATTAATGACGAGTTCCAACGCAGAATTAAATCTATCACATGACAAGAATCTAAAATATCGATCACTGTTTACGAACCAACGCTAACTGCGGTGATTGAAATAAATTCTCCTGATTACCTCGTAGATATTTATCAGAGTTCGATCAGAAGATCAATGTTAGGGTGGCCCGAAGTTGCACCGGTTTATAATTTAGTTTCAGAACCAACTGAAAGTGAATTTAAAACTAGTGAAGAAAAATTCATTAAAAATCCAGAATATCGAGAAAAACAACCATGGAATTGAATAACACTTAGATTTCCAAAACATGATAGATATTACTTTACCCATTTGGACGTTAAAAGGATCCCCAAGATACTTAAATCAGCATTTAATGCCAACAGAGACCCCAAGATGCAGCGTAATATAGATATTGTTGATGAAGAATTTTTTTGAAGAACTTTTAGATGAGCTTAAACTTGAATACGCTTAAACGTTTAAGCAATTTACTTATTTCATTATCACAACATTATGAAGATTGTGTAGAGCAGCAAATAATCGAGTCAATAAAATACTTAAACGGTATCTTATTCGATTTATACATTGCCAAATCGAAGTATTATAAACGTTGCGGCAATACTCAATACTCTTTAAACAACACCAGAACTTAAGCAATTATTTCTTGATCATTATAAAAAAGTTAAAGACTTGCAAACATTTATTACGCCAGATTTAATTAACGCTGAAAAGAAGAAATCATAAGAAGTTTTTTGAAGAATATTATCAGGGAGTAATTGAAACATGGATAAAAATGGCTCCACCACCGGCTATATTAAAACATGATAATAAACCTTTTGATGCCGGTCGTCACATATCGCCGGGCATTGTAAATATAACAACAATTGCAGTCGATCTCGTTTGTGATATTGTGGACGGTAGTTTTCAGGTAGATCTTTCAAAGTCTAGCTCAGCAAGGGTACATATTATACACATTCAGCCCTTTAGTTCCACAAAGGTGGTTAATTGTATCAGGGCCAATAAATCCCGTGTACTTGCGTGTTCATAATCCGTTATTATCAAGAATACACATCAAAACTTACAGACCAGAGCAATCGCATCTTGGACACAAGAAATAAAACTATAAATATAATTATGTATGTGAGAGCATAATCACACAATGCGAAACAAAAACAAAATACCCAATTTTATGATGGTTGGTCCATTTTCTTTAATACAATATATAAGATAATTGTCAATATGAGGTATCTACAATGTGAAACAAAATCTATAGTAGTTGGTCCCTTTTCTTTGATACAGTATAGCATAAATTTATCAATGTGAGGAGGTGTTTAGGTTAATATATATATATATATATATATATATATATATATTTATATATATATATATATATATATATATATATATATATATATATATATATATATATATATATATATATTACCCGCCAAGAAACACCTTCAGGGATCTACTGTTTGTGGTCCTGAAATTCGTCATGATATCAGATTCGATAACCAAGATCAGCCAAAACCTAGAGAGATTCCATTAATAAGACTGATCAAGCATATCCGCATTATAATGAACCCATAATGTTTATATGTGGTGTACATACCATACGCATGTGACCAGCACGTGAAAAGGTAGATCAATTAGATTAAGTTTAATTGTCAAGGTAAAAACGTATTGTTTTTCAGCCTCGTAGGAACCTTTAATTTTCAAAAATAAGGTCTCTATAAAGTTGTAGGGTTCAGCCTCTCTGCTGCCAAAGAACATCCAATTCTAATGATATATCTTCATTCTATGAATGCATTTCTATATTTAATTGATTTGATTTCCTTTGGATAATTTTCCAAACCAGCAATTTATGACACCCACTCTATTACCCCAGTCTCTTGTCGTTCAATATATTTCTCCGCATTTCGTTCTTTCATCTCCACTACGAATATCGCTATATTTATGGAAGGAAAGTATAAAAATTTTCACTTTAGCATTTTCATTTCTAATAACATTTAAACCACTCCGATTCTGTGTAGAGGCGAAGTGAAGTCAATTCAAATAACAAAGAAATACGCGAAGGAATTTCTGATTACCGTGCGCCTATTACACGAATTTGTTTTAAGCTTCTTATAAATGTCCTGCGAAATGCGGATATACTTTAAAAAAGTGAGCTCTGACTGCTGAGTGCAGGTTTAGAACACGTGCAAAGGATATATTAGCTATCTATCTATCTATCTATCTATCTATCTATCTATCTATCTATCTATCTATCTATCTATCTATCTATCTATCTATCTATCTATCTATCTATCTATCTATCTATCTATCTATCTATCTATCTATCTATCTATCGATCTATCGATCTATCTATCTATCTCTCTTTAAAGAGATAAGTTGTCTAAACGAGATCATTATGATTAAAATTTTAGTTACTCTCAGTCTTGAAATTTGATGAAAATACAACTATGAGACTGAGACTGAGTACTTTTGGGTAGGAAAGCTAAAGGTAATTGAAAATCCGCTGTGAAATAAAGTTCACAAACTTTGTTTCATTTCAACCTTATATAGCCATAAAATATATGTGTAACTCCTATTAGAATAATGTGAAAGAAAAAGAGTATATGTACATATTATGAGATTAATATATAATATTCAGATACAAACTCTAATATCCATCTTTCTGTCTGTGTATAGGAGTCTGACTGCTTGTGTAGATGGACGTACAGATGAACAATTAATGACTTGAAGTTGGGTAAATTGGTACATATGTGTATGCATGACTCAATGTATGTTTCTATATTTCAGTGCAGTGAAATTGCAGGTGGCTGAATTACGCAAATGGATACAACAGACGATGCAAAAGTTGAATGGTGTTAACAGTTCAGAGGAAGCAAAGAAGCAAATAGCACTGACGACGGACGAAATCAAAGCATTTATGAATTATGAGGCTATCGAGGTACATGTTCATGTATTTTCATGTGTTGATATGAGACTGTCGAGGTACATGTCCATGACGTTCATGTATTGATATGACATTATCGAGGTACATGTTCCCGTCTTTCATGTATAGATATGAGATTATCGAGGTACCTAGGCTTGACTTTCATGTATTGATATGAGATTATCAAGGTACATGGTTATGACCTTCTTGTATTGATATGAGATTATCGAGGTACCTATCCATGACTTTCATGTATGGATATGAGATTATCGAGGTACATGTTTATGACTTTCATGTATTGATATCAGGCTATCGATGTACATGTTCATGACTTTCATGTATTGATATCAGGCTATCGAGGTACATGTTGATGACTTTCATGTATTTATATCAGGCTATCGAGGTACATGTTGATGACTTTCATGTATTGATATCAGGCTATCGAAGTACATGTTCATGACTTTCATGTATTGATATCAGGCTATCGAGGTACATGTTCATGACTTTCATGTATTGGTATGAGATTATAGAGGTACATGTTTAGGACTTTCATGTATTGATATCAGGCTATCGATGTACATGTTCATGACTTTCATGTATTGATATCAAGCTATCGAGGTACATGTTCATGACTTTCATATATTCGTATGAGATTATCAAGGTACATGTTCATGACTTTCATGTATTGATATCAGGCTATCGAGCTACCTATCCATGACTTTCATGTATTGGTATGAGATAATAGAGGTACATGTTTATGACTTTCATGTATTGATATCAGGCTATCGAGGTACATGTTGATGACTTTCATGTATTGATATCCGGCTATCGAGGTACATGTTCATGACTTTCATGTATTGATATCAGGCTATCGAGGTACATGTTCATGACTTTCTTGTATTGGTATGAGATTATCAAGGTACATGTTCGTGTCTTTCGTTTATTGAGATTAGGACATTAAACAGAACATTGTTGTAATATTTTCTCCTGTATTCAGTATCTGCAGAATTGCACATAAAGCTCTTTCCTCCTACAATCTTGTAAACTATGTTTTCGAAACGGTGGTATATCATAGTGTATATATAACAATCTTGGAAATCTTTTTTCAACTAGCGACTATTTCAAACAATTTTTCAGTCAGTTATCTTATCACCACGCACCAGTAAAGTTTAATTTGACACTTGCATGCTTTCTAGTGTTTCACACTTGTAGACCATACACCCGTACAATACACAACACGACCCAAACAACTTATATAAATAAGTTTTCTTTTCTCAATTTTTAAACACATATTTCCTAAAACTGTTCAATTAATTCCCGTATTGATAAACAAAAAAGGAGAAGGGGATAATTTTATAAAACTAATTCATGCTGCCATTAAGTCTCGTGAATGTTGTACACTATATCTGTTCCTAGATGTTTGCGAATTGCTGAGGCTGAGAAATAACTTGCCAGTACCGAATCCCTATAATGATGTCCTATGTTTCCTTTGCATTACACAATCTTTCGAAAATTACTCATCTTCGAGTGATCACAAACATTATACTTGTGGCTTGAATCATAAATTATTATTACTCTGCTAAAATGTACCACCGACAAGAATTGTTATTCTCTAACATAATTACAGATCTGACTGTAGTCAATGGATCTGATTCTCAAGATACGGCATCATCCATCAAACTAAGGACAATGCATAATCACTAGCCATCTAAAAGTAAAATACTTTAGTACCGGTGACATTGTCTCGGACAAGCTTTCCTTCAATCTTGCATTAGGATTGTAAAGTGCTCATCCATATTCTAGACTAAAATACTACTTTGGAAATATTGAGAATTCATTCGAATACATTCCGGATTTTATCATTTTGATACATTAGGGCATTCAAAATTATTGGAAATCATTTGATGCAATCTATACTTTGGATTCGTGTCAGAACGTTTATGATTTTTTGGAATTTGTTTCACAATACGTACATTTCATTGAACGTTTAATTTTGTATCCTAGAGAAATTAAGTGTTGGTTTTACTTAACTTCTTGGTTTCTAGTCTTTCTGATACATAGTTTAAGAACATAGTGTCTTAACAGTCATCAATGTCCTTAATAAGTTCAAAATTATCAACGCATGAAATGTTTTCGGTCATTGATCTTATTGGTGAGGTATAGATAGCAAATCGGTATGATATCATTAATGATTTATTTTGCATTATTACGGACACAAACTGATCACACAAGTGTTTCCAATTTGTCCACAAGTTCATTGCTTGTGGTTGCTTTAGATCCTAAAAAATTCTTTTTGGTTGTATGGAGGCCAAGCTCAGGACATATTTCAGCATGAGGTAATTAAATTGTGCTTCGGTAGGTCGTTGCTCAGTCGTGGTAAAAGTTAATACCATGCCGTTCCAGGTGTCGTTAAATAACACGTGAGATCATTCGTATGCTCTCGCACTAGCTGTGTCACGAAATGTCTGAAACAAAACTGCTCTTAAGAACGCATCGATGTGCAAATACAAATCATAATTGTCACCACTGTTATTGCAAGCAGTTTCAGACCAGCCGTTATCTGCATGTTCATAATGTTTTCCTGCAATATTTTGTTTGCATTACCTTTATGGATTTCATTATTCATGGCTTCTGTGCCTTTTCCCATTCACGATTTTGCAAGCACAGCTGTAAATACAAGGTGTTATAATTTTTTATACATCCTTGCCACGACTAAGTATTAATAACAACATTAGCTTTAACTCATTAGGTACAAGAGCGCAGTAATACTGATATAAATTGGTGAATCATATTTGACAACAGGTATCCAGCGTCTTTATCTGCTTTGTGTGTGTCAGGAGTTATTACCACGTTGTTTTCGAATTCACCACTCATTTTGCAAACTAAATCCAGGTATTTATAATATATATATATATATATATATATATATATATATATATATATATATATATATATATATATATATATATATATATATATATATATGCTTTGTTAAAAGCCATATTAGCAATAACAGATGAAATGCAATGACAGTTTTGTTCATTTGGACAGTTCAGTTCATCCCCAAACACATCTGGTTATGTCAGCTTTTCTTGCACCTATAGCTAGCTACTCGTATATTACGCTCGCGTCCAAATGTTTTCATGCATTATCAGGCACTACTATAGGATAGGTCTTACTCTAATTGAAGAACGGTTGATTTTTCGCAAATGGCTTGGAATTGATATTTCACGCCGTTGCGTAATTTGTCTTGGTTCAGCCATAGCTTACTCTAATTGAAACGTTCGACAGTAATGTTTAATGCTTTTATTTTACTTTACCAAAAACATCAAATGCAATCGCTTCAGTTCTATTTAAAATTTAGTCAACTTTTATGTATGCTTCATCAACAGTGTCATGTGCTTCATAAAGAGTGGCGGCTGTTTAAGAAAATGACATTGTTGAACGCGACAATAGTAACAGAGATCCACATATCTGCAAAAGCTGTTTGTATGATTTGACTTGGATGATGCATTAAAGAGATGGTCGAACACGATACGATAACAAATGTGATTTGCAGTATTCTAAATGGCATGTTCTTCAGCAGAGTTAATATTTGTCAAGGCATTAACCTTTGCAGTGATTACGTCCCAGTGCCATGGACCTTTATATATAACTAAACTGGTTGATGTTTCCACTTGCTACTAGGAAAGGATATTTTGTTCAGCTCACTGTCATTCGTTTTACTGTCACGATGGAGTATCTACTCTTCTATATAGTGCGGTACACGGATAATGGGGCCAATATCAAACTTGTACATGAATAATATATGGAATTTAAATGTTGGTTTTATAGTAATTTGAAATTAAAAATCTGACATTTGCAAATAAACAGTCTCATTCCATTGCGGTGTCCATACTTAAACTTCATAACCACCAGTGATGGTGTGACAGGTCAGATTAAGCTACATCGTGGTGGTAATTTTGACAATTTCGGTCGCGATAATATCACTGGTAGTCTTGGATCCTGTATGTAAAATTAGTTCATCCTTGTAATATCTTCATTTCTATCAGGAACTGTTCGCAATGATGACTTATCAATGTCTACTAAATACGTTGAAGATTATGTGGACACGGCGTCGATGAACATGGGCTCATGTTCACATACACAAATAAAGAGATTTTCTTTTGGATTTTCATGTCGGAATGACTACATACAATCATAATCTCGTTGAAGAGAATTGTAATCAACGGATTGACCTATGGGGTTCCATTGGATCGACACGCGACATATCAGTATTGATTTCACGTAAGACACAATGTGCTTTAGAAATCACTATTGCGTTTGTCTTCAATGTGTTAGTGCATCAACGCATAAAACGTTTCATGGTCCATGTTGTCATTGTTGACAAAATTTGACAATTCTATGCGGCTTCGTGGATGATTTCTGGTGGTTGGTTGTTTTTTGCGAAACAGATTTCATGGGCGTTTCCAACCAGTCCACGTTTCATGCCTTATGAGCGATTAACGATGAGCAAACGGATACCTTCAATTACATATTTATATTTAGCTTGTTGATTTTCTAAATATTGTTTTCTAATAGAGTCGACTTTTAGTTTTCGACATTTTCGTATAATTCCTTCGACTCTCTGCCTGTAGATAAATACTTTTTGAAAAAAAATTCTACCCATATTTCCACTTAAGCCAACTTTCATGTGTTTTCGCGTTAAATCATGAGTTCAGATATGGTCCTGTTATACAATTGTTCCTGTCGCGAGGAAAAGGCCTGGCAAAATCTAATAATCTTTCTCAGACGTTTTGAGTTAAAACTATTTGAATGTGCTAGATCGTCTGTCATAGTGGTAATATAGCGTGGTGCCAGTATGAAATAACATCATCAGAAAAAATTCACCTCTTGATTTCCAGCTGTTACAAATTTATTTATTACAATATTACACACCCTTGCAATGATTCTGCAGTCGAATGAGATTGATCACCTGTGCAAACTCTCTTAGCAATACGAGGTATACTTCTGTAGACTTTTCTGCGCTTTAGTTTTTGAACTTTCCAGCAAGATATTCATGTTACAAAGCAACAGCTGATCTTTTAGATACTAGCTGGTATCAAACTCGTTTACTCATGACTTATCCATATCCGCGTACGCATCATTAATAGTACTATGCATCTACAACAAATCGTACCTGTGTACAGTAATATGATATTGTCACTGTATCGCGGTTTCATCATGCCGTAATCAACTTCATACATCAGTAGTTTAGATCACTGTCGAACCAATTTAATGTAATCAAATGTTTTAGTTGTTTATCCTGGTTTTGTGGTGCCTGTTTAAGTGCTTCCACTCTCTTTCTCTCATAGTTTATATATGTCCATTTTGATCTTTGCTTTTTTGTTATGGATTATTAATGTCTATACATTTGTAAAGTAAAACTATATACTAGATTCTTATTGACGTCGCTGTAATGGCACTACCTTCATAGAAGGTATCCTCAAATTCTGCGTCAAATTTTAGTGTGTAATAGTTCTTTCTATTTTTGCCTGATTTCCCTTCTTCCTAGTTTTCTCTTTTCTCTTCCAGTCCTTCTGTGTTATCATCAAACATCTCTTACCCCTCTCTGTATTATTGTTGTTCTTTGTTTTTCAGCTCATTTGTGGATTTTCTTCCTGCTTTCACTTTTGTTAATGTTTTTTACTTTTCTCAAACTATCATCCATTCCATACAGGATTCTTGTTTATTCTTGTTTGTTGCATCCACTTGATGCTGCTGTTTATTATCTTCCTGACATCTGTTGATTGGAATGTATCCTTGCTTTAGAGTACAATCAAATATAAATTTTAGATGAAAGAGCGAAAACTAATACCATAGACGTCGGGACGGAGATCGCTTGCAAATCGTCGTGATGGAATAAGGGTGGGAAAATCGCGCTACATATCTGGAGGGAGAAGACTAGTGTACTTTCAACCCAAGAGATCAAGCTGGACTTAGTAAGGAAATATTAAGAACCTCTACAATATTACCAACTAGTAAAATAATGCGGTAACCTTTTAAGGTACTCATAACGTTTGAAGGGGGGGGGACAGCTCGGAAGTTCTAACCCGCTATATATATATATATATATATATATATATATATATATATATATATATATATATATATATATATATATATATATATTCGGACGGACTAAGAGTTGCACGCAAACAAGGCACAACTTTACCACTTCTAAGACATTACCGAACTCCTGAATTCCCATATAACTCTAGCAAATGTGACTTAAATATTCATAAGGTAATGTTTTGCTGCAGCGTTCATGTTATACCAATGAAATTATTTTAAAGTGATTGCTAAATATACATTTTCAAATAATTTGCTCACTGTCGTTGTATTCTTTGCAACGGTGACATACTGTGGACTGTAGACTCAGTTAACGTCATCCATTAAAACATTATTTCTCAAGCATTTTGCTATATTGTTGGCCAAGTCTTCGTCGTTTTTGTTTAAAGATATTTGCTAATTCAATTAATTTATTAATTTACCCTGGATACATTTAAGAAAGAAACCTCATGCAATATCGTACAAGGGATCTCTCAATAGTGCAAATGATAGAAATGCGTGATTTCCCCCTTATTTTCAAAGATGTTTTAAGGATGTTATAAACATCATACTTCATTACCTAAAAGAATCTAGAATACTACGATTAAGTTTCCTCTATATATATATATATATATATATATATATATATATATATATATATATATATATATATAATAGCACACGTTACGATAGTTTAATTTCACACATGCATGGCTTTCTCTTGTTATCAAATGTATGATTTAATAGCAAATATCTGTAAGACGAACACTATTGCCTCACAATATGCAAGATAAATCACAACTTATAAACCTAAAACAAAGAAATATTAATATAGTAAAATATTTAAGACATGTTCTTGAAACTATCCAAAGAATTTCCGATTTTAAGTAATAAAGGTTGGTGTCCACTTTATGCTACTAATCCGTATTGTTATAACGTCATGCAAAAGCTGTACAGCATTAACTCTGCCCTTAGAAATCGACTAACTGCTGAGATTATGTTATCCCAACAAGGACTTTCCATAATCACCACATAATCAGACGACGAAAAGAGGTATTAAATATAAATATTCCACGTTACCATAGATTGACAAAGCATATTATGACATCATTGTATAATAGGCATTCTTTTTCAACCATTCATGGCTAACAAAATTTGATAAATATGATTGTTTGCTAAACTAGACACTTCTGGTAGTTTATCTAGACCTAATTCCGTTCTGTTTTATTTTCTTTTTTTTCTAGAGTATGTTATTTTGTACAATAAAATAATATTTCAAGAAATTACGAGGTATTTAATAAATATGTTTATTTCAAAACAATGTAATCCTTGCTAATAAAATAGTTCTGATATATATATATATATATATATATATATATATATATATATATATATATATATATATATATATATATATATATATATATATAATGTTAACTGTCTTTTACGAGACTTGCAGAATACAATGTTTCACTATTTCGAGTTTCCTATGTTTTATTTGGAAGGAATTTAAGTGCTAAATTGCAATATCACATATTGGAAAAGTACTGGATTTGAAAAAAATATTTTCCTAAGCACGTATGAATAGTTTTAAACCGTATTGTGTATATGATCAATTAGTTTGGTCATAAACTATATTCTAAATATCTACAAAAAGTGTTTTTGTACATGAAAAACTCTGTACCCATAAAAACAAAGGCCATTGGATTGTAATAGTATGGCTGAGGTCACAGAGGCGCATGCTTCAAAGCAGCTAAATGTCTCGTAAGCAGATAAGATTACTTAAGTGAAACGATAAGTATATATACTGCTTAGACCACTTAATCAGATCTATGAGATTATAGTTGAAAATGAGATGGCTACGAATTCCCTAATATAAACATTATTAACTATTTAAAGGACTTTAGTAAGGAATAGGTCAATCCAAAATTATATACTATCCTCATAAATAAATTATACTTCTTCGAACATAATTCGATTTAATTGGTTAGCCATTTTCTTTTTACAAATTTTCTTTTAAATCAGAAATTCAAATAAAATCTTGGTGAGGGAAATGGGATACAACAATCTTTTCATCATGTTGCTGGAAATAAATCGGAATAATTTAGTCATTAAGATAGACGATGGTGTTAGATTGCTTAATTCTTAACGTGCACCAAATTTTATGTGACTAATATCTTTTCTTGTTTGAACATAATATGACATTAACACGTCATATAAGGAAAATCTTAATTTGGATGCATCTTTTAATCAATTTATTGCATTGTAGACGGGTTTTGTTTTCTTTTAAATGGATATTATGCAGGGTAACGGAACGTAACATATATTTCCAACAACAGAAAAAATTTATGAACCTCGTCAAGTACTTTTAAAAGTATTCTTTCCAAGTCCAAAGAGGGTTCTAATAATAAATTTCTATGCAGAACAAAATATCAAATATCTGTAACGATTGAAGTGCCATGTTATCCAGCCTTTGAAGAGTTCTCATTGGCTAAAATTGCCCATAGCAAGGATGAAACATCTGTTAGATTACTGTATCATTTAGACTTTCGATTCGATGAAAAAAGCCAAGTTCCTGATGAGCAGTCTCGAATTTGTCACGCGTCAACTACAAGAGAGTGGAAAGGACAAGGCTGACTTGCAGGGCTGCCTGATGTCTGCTATTTTGAATCTTGATTGTTTGGCAAAATCGTTTCAAGGAAATGAGGTATAATGATACACAATGAAATTTGTATTTGGTTAATGTCGATGGCTTAAATTTAAAATGCAAAAATGTCATTTTTACTTCCAAACATTAGTTTTATAGTAACATTAATCAAGAGTTATTTAAATCTATTATTGCATTTGAGCATTTAATAACATTGTGTGACAGAAAAATATTTGCATAAATTGGTACCAGCGCAGGACAAAACGGATTCGTAGATACTGGAACTATGGCAACCAATTGTCATGGAAACATTAACGATTACTTTTGAAAAAGAAAGCTATTAATTCTAAAGCATTGGTGACAATGCAAAACTAATTGAGATATGTAAAGCGAGAACGATGAAAACGAAAAGATACGTAAAATTCACAATGCATGATAGATTACGGGTGATATTAAAAATATATTAAAACAGACTCAAGCTGAAGATAAGTCTAAATTATGGCAAACACAAAATTAATCGCTTGCGCCAAAGTCCCTTTCATTGTCAGACCTACATGAAAAATGAAATTTAACTTCCTTCAGGAAGAGAAGAATGCACCAAATGTTGCTAGCAAGAAGGATTTCAAGTCGGCCATTTACCACCCAAAGGAATTAGAAAATACAGTCCCATCAGCAGCTGGACTTGCCTCTTCCGGTTATGGCCAGATGACGCAAAGGGCGATGGACCAATTGCGAAAGGAAAATGAAAAATTAAAGGCATGTCTGCAGGAAGAAAAACATGCCAAGGAAGACGCCTTAACGAGGTAACTCTTTCACCTTTTTACTATAGCATAATTAATAGTCATGTAGTCATAATGTAATGATTAAAAATGTATTCATCACAATTTGTCAGTTATTAGGATTTAATGGTCTTAACCAAAGCATGTTGTTTTAATTATGTAATCTTTACCTTTATTCTGACAGTATTGCTATTATTTTTATCCACAAACTTTGTTCATTTTGCTATGTTTGATTGAATGTATTCGAAAGCTGCATTCATTTCTTACAACCTGCTTAGTTTGTATAGAAGCTCAGTGTTCATGTCTATATTTCCTGGAATGACGTCTTGTTCTGTTATATTGTAGACATTCAGCTTATGCAGTTATAATAAGTCAAAAGAAACAATAAATACTGTAGCAAATGTAACATTGGTAGCGAACTCAAACTATTTTTCCTGCTCAGTTCTGCCGAATTTTCTAAAGTGATACAATATTTGTCTAATTTCATAATTTCTTCTAATATCTGTTCTTGCTTTACTGATCTCATGTTTCTTATAAGTGACATAAGAAATAGTTTTATTCATTCATTACAATAATAATGCTTAAAGAGAAATGTTCATTTATCGCCAGTGGTGTTTGACATTCATCATGTGGAATCTCAAGTTATGTTTCATATTATCATGCACAGTTTGTTTGAATAATAGTATTCAGCAAGTATTAATAAAGAATTATTATACTTCCAGAAACGTTTATGCTTTGATAATTGTGGAATCACACAGCGATTTGATCTATACCCAGGTCTTTCGGAACAATCAACGAAAGAAATCATCGTATTAACAAATCTAACCCCAGCTTATTTTAAATAGTCGTATTGTAAGAATTCCTGTAGTTATCCATGTTAAATCCACCCGAATATCCATGAGACCAATGTAATGTAATACATCAGAAACCTTTTCCCGTGTCCTGGAATTACTGATTAAAATGTCAATAGTTTTATTGTTAAAATTAAAGTCACCTTTGGTGTGTCTCTTGCTGTCTCTACTTAGAAGACTGGTGTATCTTTGTTTGGGCCATACCTATTTATCATTACGTGATCTTCGATACTAATATTTAAAATTAGCTCGTTATTCTATCACTTTTACTGGTACCTATTATGAAGTTGGATTATTACTTAGTCAAATAGCCACATGCCCAGTATTAGATGTATTTAAACTAAAGAAGCATTAGTATCATACTGACAATTTTTTGCACTCATAAAAAATATGGAATTTTGTTTGCTTTCACAAACTATCAAACATATTGTCTCTTGTTGAGATCATCTGATCTGTTTCATTTTATTGCGCAGATATAATACTTACCATTTTGATACTTAAAGAAAGTTTTGGTTTGGTTTTAGATGTATTGGACCAAAGTCAAATTGAGTATATATTTTGGTAAACAATATGAGAAAACAATGTACAAAAGTACGAGATAAATGTATAACTTCAAATTGTGTACAAGAGAGAGAGAGAGAGAGAGAGAGAGAGAGAGAGAGAGAGAGAGAGAGAGAGAGAGAGAGAGAGAGAGAGAGAGAGAGAGAGAGAGAGAGAGAGAGAGTACTGAGTATTCTAATTGTTACGTAAGTGTAATTTGATCGTTAGTTTTAAATTCTTTTTATTTCATTACATTTTATTGTAATGATATATTTTTTTACTAGATTTGAAATGTTTACCAGTAAAATCAGTTCAATTCTTTTGGTTTCATTAGAACGCAAATGTATTGTTTTCTTATTATTATTTTAGCTGACCTTGGTTTAGAGATTAGTAAACACAGTGAAAATGATTTGACATTATCATGGTCATGTTTAGCCCACGTGTTGGCTCTGTTGTGAATTGTTGGAATTTTAAAAATCCATTTTCAGTGTGGAATGTTTGATTCTTAGATAAACTCTATAGCCTACGTGCTCAATGACTTATAGTAAGTGATCACTTGACCAATCAGGTGGGTCTTAAATGGCGTTCTTTTTTGGGTTTAATACTTATTCTCAGCGTTTTTCTGTCAATCGTAAATAAAACCTTCGGGTTAAAGTTATTTGTATAATTGTTGCCAGTTGAGTTGATTTTTATATTCAAAATAATTTATTCACCCTGGACAATACACTTCTCCATCAAAATTATTGGACAAAGACATTTATTGAAAATTTATTCTAGAATTCAAAGCTGGAACATTATAAATTGTGATTCAACGAGGAACTGTTGACATCAGTACAACGATCTTATCTGACGACATTGCCTACAATATTAAACTTCATAGGATTCGAACTTGGATTCAGTTTGAACGTTTTAGTGATAGGTTTATAATTTTAAATTCCATGAATAATGTTTGGATTATATTCACAAGCTGTAAGTCCTTCTTAATATTTTACCGTGTTTTCTAAGGAAATAAGTTATTCTTGTTAAACATGAAAAGCTCGTTGGCTTCAATCTTTTCTTTGTTACCAAAACACAGCAAAAAATTACTATTCGTGATGTTGTTGAAGTAGGGTATCCATTGCTAAAATGCAAGCATCCACTGAAGTAAAGAAGAATACTAAATTATGCTGAAGAAACACAGAAGTTAAATTTAAGGCTGAACATGTTGAAAGCAGATAGTAAAGGACTAACGTAATACAGATATAAGTAAATTGAATGGAGTAAAGGAGATTACTCCATAGAGTAACTAGACACGGTTTTTTTCTATATTTTCTGAAAGTATTAATGCTTCTAAATGAGTGTTGTAAAGTATATTCTTTGCAGAGGATAGATAGATAGATAGATAGATAGATAGATAGATAGATAGATAGATAGACAGACAGACAGACAGACAGACAGACAGACAGACAGACAGACAGATAGATAGATAGATAGATAGATAGATAGATAGATAGATAGATAGATAGATAGATAGATAGATGGAACGAAACACCCAAAATATACAAAAGTAATATCAAGCAAAACTTGCTACAGACTATTGTAGTAATTTATGATGAATGCCATACCTTTAAATTGTTATCCTTTTCAAGCAACAACTTTCGTCAGCTGCAGAATACTTAAAAAATAATTTATAAAGTAGAATTGAAATTTAATTGGAGCAGATTACAGAATCAGTAAACATATTACATGGACATGTTTTCATTAGTGTATTATCTGGTGCTTTAAAGGAAAATACACCATGTTTTGCCTAATTACGTGAAGACATGAACATATGATATTTTAAAATTATTCAAGTTCCTAACGGATACTTAAATAAAGTAAATTCTACGCAGAATATATGTTACTAATTTGCTAACCTCATACAATGTCCATACAGTCCTTGGTAATTGTGCCTCAGACTATTGTATCATGGTGTGATAAATGGATGTTATTAAAGCAAAGCTGCCAGTCATACCGTGCATGACTGAAAACATACTGCAGTATTCTGAAGCAACAAACAAATTAAATGTCGTGTAAATTTAAATAATGAACTAGAACACTACATATTCACATCCTCAGGAAACGGTGTTTGCTACAAGCGGACATTTAACTAGGAACAACAAAAAAAGAGGAAATTATAACGAAAGCAATAATGTGGTGAAATAATAACCAAAATGCATAACACCTAAACAAAGCAGTAAACAAGTGTTTAATAATGAGGTCATTCGGATTAGTATCTGATTATATTGGTGAAGATAAAAAATACCTTTAAACGAAGCAAGATAAATATCTTCCGTAAAAATCAAACTACAGTTCATCTTAATTTAGAGATTTGACTAAGGCCCCACCTGGCACTTAAACACTTTAGAGGAAGTCTTCTTTTCAACTACGTATTTATTTATGGTACTAGTTTATGCAGTGCAAACATAATGATTTCCATACTAATTGACATTAAACATTTGTGTTTTCGCTTGCTATACTTGAGGTCAACAAAATCTACTAGACTGTAAGTTATAAATCTAACGTTTACACTATCTATGTTGTGTAGAAAAATTAATTTCCTGTGCTATACAGAATGCAGTTCACATACAGGTTTTTATTTTTATCAGCTTGTACTGAGAATATTGCTCAATAAATGATACATATAAAATATAAACATAAACCTATCAAATCATCCTATGCATCTTCCATGGCATAGTTCTCTTGATTGTACCACTACAACTGATAATGTGATTCCGAAAACAAATATAGCAATTGACTTTGACTAAGAAATACTACCGAATTAAAAGTCAACTTTATCAGTTGATGGATTATATATAAGTATGATACATGTAAATTGAGAGTACAAGCAGTGATGGAAAACGTAGTTAAAAATAAAAATGTTTCAATTTAAAATATAGCGCTGGATAGTATGATGAGGTTCAAAAACAGTCTAATTAGCTGATTATATACATAATAGGTTATACAGCATGTTCCCCTGAAAAAATGTTATCTTATCAGTTCGTAATGTTGTGATTTTATTTATAGTATTATACAAGAATGGCTTTAATATTTATTTATTTGTATTTGCATATTTTATTACGCATTTTGTAATTAAAACGTCTCTAACTGTAGACTAACAAGACAAATGAGTACAAAGTTGTTTAAGCATCTTGATAAGAAAATGTATTAACTTTAATTGGCCCTGGAGCCTTGAAGTTACAAACTCAGATCATTGATCGATGTTTTTTTGTGTCAAATGGAGACATGTTGCAAAGTCATGCAAGATACAACAGAGGTTGTTTCTAGCTAGTACAAATTATACTCGCATAGTTTAAGTAAAATTACAAATTATTAGACATGTGAACTTTTGAAGAATTTAATCAAATGAAATATACTGACATAAATAATTGCATTTCTATGCCCTGAAATGGGTGTATCGGCATTATCCGAATATGTTATAACGTTTCGAAATGTATCAGATACGTGCACAATACTTACACATAATTACTTGATATAAATTAATTTGAAAATAATAAATACACTGTTTATTTGATAAATAGATCGTCTGTACATTGATGTATATAGGAAAGAATTTGAATTTCGTCAACATATTGTGATAAAAGGTTTTAATATTAAGCAGTTTTCTCTGTAAATCCTTATTAATTTAGGTGTTCGGAATACAGCACATGTTACCGAAGACTTTAAACGCTTTTGAAATGTTTGGCTCATTGTGTGTGAGCTTTTGTACTATTAATGAAGATTTGGTGCTGATGCATAATATGTTCCAGCATGGTATTTAAACGCAGATTCAATAATAATTATTCACTATATTATCACTGGTTTTTAATACTTCTTTCGTGTATTCATGAAATGAAATTAATACAACTTAGGTGGCTTTGATGAAGTGCATCTTACCCAAATGACGAAGTTTTTAAGCCATTGAAAATATCACATTATCATATTATCTTATCGTTATATTGTTATAATTTATCGAACATGCTTTTGAATGTTTGAAGCTCATAAATAAAGAAAATATTGGAAATACAAAATACTAAGAAGGTTAGTTTGCTAAGGATAATAACAAAGTTGTTAAAGCAGTACAATCTGTAATCTCATCAAGGATCCAAATGAAATATTGACAAGATCTTGATTGCTCTGCAACAGATTGAGTCATTTTGCCGCCAACAAAATGAAAAGTGGAAATCCTGACATAACAGACCTGAGTGATCCAAACAGACCCAGTAAATTAGCTGAAGATTTTGGAGAATTGTATTGCAATGAGTGGACTGATGCGCTAGAGTATCTCCAACAAAAGGTGACTGGAGGAAATTCCCGCTTAAATGCGCAGACAATTCGAAGCCCTGACAGACAGCTTGAAAATCAGGAAAAAGGATCTGTGAATCAGCTTTTCGAAGCATTAAAGGTACAATTAAGCAAATCTGCGCTCGTTTGTATAAAGTTATTTGGCTCATTTAAATGCATTCAATACTTTTAAATGGGATGCGTTATGTAATAAGAGTGCTCAGTTCTGGTTATAGCGGTATATATGATTAGTATATGTATTCTCCCAATTCAACCGCAATCATATGAAGCGGCGAAGTGAAATACACACTTAGGTTATAGTCAGAAAGAACATTGTACCGTAAAGATCAGAAAATATGAGTAAGTCCACGAATGCCACTAACTTAAACAGTAGATGTTAATATCTGGCGAAGAATGGGTATTATAATGGCATGTGACACTATTAGCTATTCGAAATTAAATAGCATGTCATTGTGGTGTATTCTATGAATGACAGTTTTGTCTCATATGCATTAAGGACTTTGCAAACATAATACCTCAAGCATTTTACTCCTTGCTAATCTAAGTTATCTAGGAAAAGTTCTTAATTTGCCGTAGATTGTAATAATATCTTGTCTAAAGCTCTCATTTAATTCAAAGAAATTTATCCAACGATTGGCAATATGTTTTCTGTAAAACACCTGATGGCTTACAGCAATGTTAGAAAAAAAGCTATGCACATACCTTATTTTATATAGCATCTTTTTATATAGCATCTTTTTATACAGGATCTTTAAAATTTGTTGAGAATAGTGAAGTTTGTAAGAGGTGTGTATTCATCGTATTGGCAGGTCAGTGCTTAAAAAAAGTCATTTACTGTATTCTGCGACAATGATTATAGATATGCCATTATTGTTTATTGCATCTTGCATTGGAGAATCCTCCATATCTACAACATCTACCTCTAGCGGACATAAAACCAACTCCGTTACATATATGGAACATTTTCCTTTTCTAATTTCAGATTTAAGACTTGGCAAAAACTTTTTGAAAAATGTTTGGTAATTCATTTTGTTTATCCCTATGCCTTTATCATATTTTGAATCACAAATGAATACCATAAATAAAAATTTCTGGTATATAGTTACAACGTGGACAGGAGTAAAATACCAATTTCATATATCTGAAGCCAATGGTTTAATATGTAATGCTTCAAAAGAAAAGACTCATGTTCAAATTATAGGGAAACAAACAGATGATGAACATATGATTCTATTCCCAGTCTTTCGGTCAAAGCAGCTACCAATAACCCAGATTTATGTATCTTGTCGCGATGATACATACATACATACACACACACACACACACACACACACACACACACACATATATATATATATATATATATATATATATATATATATTTTTTTTTTTTTTTTTTCACACACACACCTTACACTGCCATCTCACCTTGAGCGGATTTAATTTCGGGTTTGGTTGATATGCTTATCTGAGAAATCTTCCAGTAGCTTCCTAGGTCGGTGGTCCTTTCCTTTGCCAGGGTTCTTCCTCCATCAGTTATACTGGCCGCCATGTATAGCTAGGAAATGTGCTAGGTAATGGTGTTAAACACCACACAAGAACCAGTCAATACATGCATGTTTATAGCAGTAGGAAACGTTTGATTTTAACCAATATTTCGAACTTGCAGATTTGCTACGACAAGTGCACCGAAGCTGCTGATCAACAGAGAAATGCAATTTCGAAAGCCGTATATCATGGAGAGGAAGGTCTTAAGGTAAGTCTTTTTCTCAAGACTGAAATGTGTTTTCAAAAACCGCAGAGTTCTAAAATTGCAATTGATATGTATACCAATCATGTCGGAATATATTTCACATTGTGTAGGCAAATTATAGTTATTTCTCTTGTCTGTTAATACAGAAAAAAAATTATTGAAAAGTTCTGTCACCAACATAGCAATTTTTCCATTAAAATAATTGTTTTTTTCTCTGTGTTTGCCCTTGCAAACTTGTGGCTTAATATTCTAATCTAAACTCAGTGGTCTTAAAATAAGTAAAAAGACAAGCAAAACATTTAAGTTCTTTTACACGCAACATATAAGTTAATTCTCTAAGTCATTAAAAAACTTTGAGAGGAAAGTATAATTTTGTGAACAATATCTCATATCTATTAGAATATAATATTTTAGAATACGTCTGGTCCTGGATGTGCTGTCCTAGAACATGATGAAATGCCAATAGTCTTGATTATGATAATGTTCCAACAGTCTCGCTGTATGAAAATGGCATTGTCCTGAATATCGTTGAAGGAAATGATAATAATCCCTAAATGTTGCCTTTGTTAAGTGCGCCATATGAGAACACGCAGTTCCAAAATCGAATATAAATAAACAGTTCCTCTTAAATAAATTATAAATATAACATTAAAAAACCCCACAGTTTGATATTAAAAAGACCAATGCTAGGGAATATGAATATAAATCATTGAGTACATATGTATTTCTATATACATACCAACGACTTTGTTTCCTAATACATATCTCTGCCAGACATATTAGATAATCCATACACACGTGGCATATTTCACAACATATGCCCAAGTGATCTAAGTCACAGTACTCAGTCATCCAATCCGATTATTGCTCTACACGTTGTCTTGAACTCACCAAAAAAAACCCCCAACATATTTGTATCTCATTATCTTGAAAAGAATCCATAGTCTAGGACCAAGATTAAGCACCCAGGATGGATATGCATAACATTTAGCCCCTCTAAATAGTCTAATATACCTGAAGTTCCAACATAAACGAAACACGTTCTAATGAAATTTGAGAATAGAGAAATTCACGTTCGATAATGTATTCCATGTGTCCTTCAAATTACACTAGGTTTTGTCTTAATCAATGATGTTAACTGGGCTGCATCAACCTAGATTCGACTGTATTGACAATATATATTGCAATAACATGTCAATAGGCTATACCAGTCACACCTTGGCATTATTTCTAGATATAGAAGAAATTGTATGTTGATAACCGACATGTCTATGTCAGACTAGACGGAATTATATTTGTAATATTGCTTTGTAAAATACCAACCCACTTGCTTCAACTAAACTACGTTTGCTCTTGAATGTTGGAGGTCGTGGGTTTGATCCCCGGCCGAGTCATACAAGGACTTACAAATATGGTACTAACAACTGCCTCGCGTTGGGCTCAGCATTAAGAGCTTAGTGTTAGGACTGGTCGGCCTGGTGTTAAGATATTGTGACTTGGTGGGGCATGATGCCACCTGATACCCCAGTTCTAGACATCACTATAAACTATCATACTGCAGACATCATATTTATATGACTGAAAATTTGTTAAAGCTACGTTACAAATCCAAATCGCTCTCTCTCTCTCTCTCTCTCTCTCTCTCTCTCTCTCTCTCTCTCTCTCTCTCTCTCTCTCTCTCTCTCTCTCTCTCTCACACACACACACACACACTCTGCTTGCTCCAAAATGCCACTTTTCTAATGTAATATATGTAATTTCTAAATGATAAAAGCAAGAAATTTAAATGTCAAGGTCATTCACTCTTGTCTAATGAAATTGTCTCCAGAGGCTGACATGTACCATTTTCTTGAAACTGAAATTTTAAACTCCATTTGTTATTTTGAATGTGCATATGTACATGAAGTTATGTGTTCGATGTAAAAGTCGTAAAATATAGAGAAGATTTATAAATGTCTGTTACCTATTAATACAAATTACAGTGATTATAGCTATAATAGGATTCAATATATAAAAAAGTACATATAATGTAGTATAACAACGCAAATTCTATTTGGAATGGTAACAATATATTTCTGATAAAAATATATTCCGAAACTGACAGCACTGGATTTGTATGTAACTTAAGATTCAAACATTATATTTCCTTTAAATCTAGGCAGGCATTAAAAAATAAAATAATAAATGACGTAAAAAGAAATCATTGGGAACTTTGAGTCAGATTTTTATGTCAATTGCTGGTAGTAACTTATTTGCGCACATATTAGTACATTTTTTCAGCTTTGCTAATTCTAACTGCAAACATATAATATAAATTATTCACATTTTATATAAAGTTTTCTATTGGGATTTGAAGCTAAGAAAATTTATATAGCATTCATACGGGTGAATGAGGAATAACTATGATGCTCGTTCATTATTAACGATGTATTAACGTATCACAAAACTTCAATTATTGTTCTAAAGAGAAACGGAATTGTGGCAATAGCTAGTTAAAGCAACAATATTTGAACATTTACGATGAAACAAATTTTAAGACATGTCATTTTGCTAATATCTGTTGAAAATATTACCCACAACGTCCAGGAGAATAGTTCAGGGAGTGAATTATTAAAAGGGTGTTTTTTTCAGATTGTTGCATGAGTTCAGTACCTACAATGGAGATGGAATTTAAATTCACAGTGATTAATAGACAATTAAGGAGATTTAGTACCAGTTAAATTGGTAAATAAGAAACTAATGTCTAGATCTTTGGGTAAACATCTCCCTACTATCCACAATTCCAAAGGATGCTATTAAAATATCGCACATAATCCTTAGAAGTAGGGGGTAATGAAACAAGTCACTTAATTTTAGTCAGACATCGGTTCAATCTGCACAAAAAGCATTATTATGTTAAACATTAATCTTGATGCTTCTAAATTAGACTTAATATTGATCGATGAACCTAATCTTTATAATTATATTTAGTCTTAATTTATCTTCCTTTTGACTGTAGTCAGGTTTGTACATTCGCGCATGACTTCTAGGTCAATACTGAAAGTCTTCAAAAATTTTACTAAACTATTAATAAAAATGAAGATATATGCTTCAATGCATCACGACAAACACAAAGGCTTATTAAAAATATCTATATTACTGCTGCTGCTGTTGTTACAACAACAACAACAACTACTAGTACTACTACTAATAATAAGAAGAACAAGAAGACGAAGAAGATAGACATGATAATAAGTCATAGTTGTGGTTGTAGAAATGCTTACATTGCTTTTACTACTAATATTGCATTTATAATTTATATGTTGCTATTGCTAATGGCATACATATTCCTGGCAAATGTAACACTCCTGTAATTATAATATACTAAAATTCAGATTTTATTCATAATTATTATGACATTTTAACAATTTTATTTATTGCTAAAGCAGCAGGGAGGGTGAACGCTAAAAAATTTTGCTCGAGTCATTAACGAAAAATAAAGGTTCCTACAGAGGCTCATAAAAGGTCAGTAACGCTAAACCAAAGTCTTTAACTAATTATATTTCCATATGCCTGACTTTGTCAGGATGTTAGCTCATTTTTGTTATACTACTATTGAAGTTATTTTGTCTTGACTTTGTAATTTTTTTTGTTTACTTGGAAAGCGACTCAATTTATGTCCTTCATTCTCCCTGCTGCTCCTGACAGTCAAGGGGAGCTAACTAAAGATTTTTTTCTAGACCAATCTACGATCGTATGTATAAATTCATATATAGAGTTTCGTTTCTTAAGTCAATAATATTTCCATCCTGATTTGTAAGTTTGAAATTCATTTTCGACAATAATGGATTATGTACACGCAGGTATACTTGATTTATTGGCTCAGATACAATAAGCCACCCTGGGGGTGTTTAAATACTGGACGAGTATAGTATATATCCCTGCTGGGCCTGATTAGACTTAGAGAGGTCGACGTGGTAGCTGCTATCAATTATATCGCATATTAAATTCAGTGCGATGGTTGATGTTATATTAACAATATTGGGCGAGATGTGACGACCTGTTCCATATGGGTCATTATTATATTTGAGAACAGCTTGGGATGGAATTAATTTTTTCCAATAGTTACATATTCTTTTAAAGTGTTCATCAATAAGATCGCTAACTGATTTTTTTTAACTCTTCGGAGTCGAATCCGGGAATTATAAATGCTGATAATTGTTCTTCTGTAATTCCATAATATTTTAGAAATACTGTCTTAAATGGATTTTTTTTTCTATATTATGGAAGTTGTATAAATTTCTTAACATCTATGATGAAGTCGGATCGCTGCGGTTCTCTTGGATCCTGATAAACCGGTGCAACTTCAAGCCATCCTAATACTGATCTAATCGAACTTTGATAAATATCCACAGCATAGTCAGGACAATGTATTTCAATCATCGACGATAATGTTGGTTCATAAATAGTAATTGCTATCTTGGATTCTTTTCCGGTTATAGACTTAATTCTGCGCTGGAATTCCTCATTAATTTGCTCTATCTGATAACTGCCAGTTGGAATACTAACTACTTTCCAATCGGGAGTTCCATCAGACTTATTTTATATTTGCGAATACTAATGAATTATTTGGTTGTTGTCCACCAAATGGTTTTGATATATTATTAGGCCAGCTATAATAAACACGTAACTGAGCTAATGCTATCTCTTTTACTGGAATTGCAGTTGGAAAGTTAACGCTGAATTCAGGATTGGTTGAACTTATCGATATCATAGTAGTTTTTTTGAAGGAGTTGTGTTAGTGACGATCTGCTGTAACAACTCTCTGGACTCAATATCCAAACGATGTTCAGGCGCTGACATTATTTGCTATTATTATTGTTTAATTCTCCATTTATTTTATTTTGGTTATTGTCACCAGAATCGTTAGTGATTATGAATGCTTCATTGTAGATTTTAATTATCATTGCAAACTCCTCATCAGATATTTTACCATCGCTAAGATACGTGGAAATATATCCAGATAGTTTAGAGTAGGTTGTTGTTGCTGTATGCAACTTTATTATATACTCACGCATTTTATCATTCGCGCATGTAGTTTTTTTTTAGCAATAATACTAAGAATACCTGCTATAGTCGTTGAAGTTGAAACAATAATTGTTATAATTGCTGGAGCTGTCATTGTTAATGTTGATAATATTAATCCGGATCCAGCAACAATAGCAGAAACTGAGTACACAACTATATCAATGACAACCATACGTCTACGATATTTTTTTACTATTACTGTATAATGGTCGATGATATTTTTTAGTTTGGACAGAGATTTACATGCTTGATTATATATATGACGTTGAGCGTCGATAGATGACGTAGTCATTTGGTCCATTATACTATGACATTAAGTAATTAATTGAGCTATAAATTACAAACACCACCAGTAATCTTGAGGTAAATATTTACTCGATGATTTCAGCGTAAACGTTCATTCAGAATCTTTATCAAACAACACAGATATAGTTTAAGAAAAATTACCAGTTGATGGAGATGTAATGGATATTCTAAAATATGCAACGCTAAGTACGGACATCCTATATATACCAGTGATCTCTGCGGTGTGTTTGATGGTTTTATTTTCTGGTGTCCATGATCCGAACCCAGATGCAACAGTATACACAATATTTCTTATCTGATTGTGATGAATTTAAATCTGGTTTGTTTTTTGAATAATATCCGGAATTCAACTGATAATATCATTGAGGTTTGTGTTAATATCAGTAACTTTTATATCAACATTTGGTGAACTTCCAAAAAATTCGTTATTAATTCTGTTTATGTTTTTGCAAAAACTAAAACACTTTTATTTACGTGACCCGTAAATTCAGTTTAGAATTTGGCTATTCCATTAATGATTGGAGTCTGTTTATCATCGACGTATTTTTTATAGCAGCATCAAAATCAGATTCTGGTGCTCTTAAATTACCAATACCAATATGGTTCATATTAAGAAATGCACGCATTATACCACCGTTGGCTAATACGTACTTAGATTCTTGATCGTCAACATATGTTTTTGTTGTAGCATCACTATCTGTAGTTGGATATCCAAGATCTGTACTTTTTTATTCATAATAACGTCTCCTCTAAATACACCGCCAGTCGTTCTGACATAATCGTTAACTGACTTACCGGAATCTTGTAATTTACCCTGATGAGTAAAAGTAACGATATTATCAGCAACTGCAGTAGGAATTCATATAAGTACGTCTGGAAGCTGTATATTACTCGTCTTTAATCGTCCTCGCTTATCCTGAAAAATAACCACTTCATTTTGATCCACACTTGCAATATTAAATAAATCATCAATCTCATTTCTGATAAATCACCTTGCTGCTGAGCTTTACCACGAGCAGATCTTCCGTAAATATCTACCATTATATTTTAATGATGTCTGTTTAAATGTGACAGCATGATATATTCATGCACGACTTTATGAGGTGGCTTTCCTTGCGGTGCTAGGGATATATCATTAAGTGCATTAAGTACTTCACGACCACATATTGGTGGATCAGTTAATGTTAGTGTTGTAATGTAGAATACCAGATTGGAGCAGTATTTTTACTGACATAATGAAGAAATTCTTTTGGTGGCGCTAATGCATACGAATCAAAATAAATAATTCCACGTGGATCAATTGCATACGCTACCCAGTGGGTACCTGGTCCAGAGTTTTTATCGAGATTAATAATACCTGTTTCAGTACTGTTTGGTTGTTTTGGTAAATTAATCTCGCATAAAAACACCTCTAAAGTTTTTTATTTTTAGCTCTTTAGCAGCAACCAGTAAATCAAAATTAGACATAGGCGAGATCAGTAAACTGTCCCTGGAAGTCTTAGACCTTTTCCGTACCATGAGGGCAGGGTCCCTGGTAATCTGAGACCTTTTCCCTTTTTTAGATGTTCGTTTTATTCCCTGTCCAGTTGCTTTCTTTAATGCCATTCCAGGGAAAGTTCCAACAGCACCTAGCGCAGCTGCTTTCGCAACCGCTAGGAGCTGCTGTGGCTATTAATGCTGGTATAGCTGCGAGAAGGGGAAATATACCACCCGTTTTAAAAGCATCTTTGATAGCGCCTGCAGAAAGACTAAGTTTGACGCCTTAATTTGATTTGTTTGCTTCATTAAAGTTTTTGAATTGACGATCGGTCAACGATAATTTATTTGAACCGCTCATCTGTTCATTTTTCAACGATATTTTTATTCCACAGTTATTGTTTGATGCCGATTGCAGTCTTTTTATCTGACCAGGAGTCAGGGTAATATTAACGTGATTGTATGACATTTATATTACTCACGAATGATCTAATTACGTGTTACATATTTTCTACTGGAGCATCAATGACTCTCATTCATCCACCAGCACCTTCAAGGAGCATTGATTTATCGCTAAGTATAACAGCAATTGCTCTATATTTATCAATAGCTCCTCTTGTTACACTAGCTCGAAAATGTATATCGACTACCGATTGTCTGGTCAAATCTAAATGTTCGAGCGAAAAGTAATATTGGATACAAGGTTGTAAAATCTAACTGAGATTTTTGTAATCCAGTATCAACATTTTGATCACGGCCCATAAACGTCATAAGACGAAGTAGTATTAGAAAACTAGGTTTTCAACTCACTTTGTTTTTTTTACCCTCCAAACAAGTATAAATTATAGTCCTAAATTATCCCCCACCCCACCCCCTTTTGTTTCCAAAATAAAACAGGGTTTTGACTCACCCTCCCCCACCTCTTTTTTTCCCCCTACTACTACCTGTAAACAGGTATTTTGTAACCAAACAAAACAACAGGTGTTGGAATGTGATAAGCTCTTTACACAGAGGTGACTAATTTGTAAGCGCATGTGTGGAATACAATTATTCTAAAGACGGCAAACGGGTTTTTACCACAAGATAACAGGATGAAAATTAAACTGTGTGTTAGAACGTTTCAGTTAACAAGGTGGAAATTAAACTAGCATTAGAATGAAAATGATATTATTTTATATCTCGTTACCAATGATTAATGTTTCAACTGTTGATATTAAAAATATTTCACTATCACGACTATAGATACTAAATTTTACTTTACCACTCACACAGCGACGGGACTCAAACAGATCTTTCATTTCTGGTTTGTTCAGAGGATATTTTTTGTTGATAAAATATACCTTTGACCGATCGAGATCAATTGTGAGTTTAGTATAGTTTTGTTGGCTAATGGGGCTGTGAAAGTTTTTAAATTCCGTTAGCAACTTTTGATACAATTGTTCGAGATAATTGAAATACATGCTGTCATCAGATCTGATGAGCGAAAGTTTTAACTTGTCACATGTTCCATTAAAACATATACCTGATGTTTCATTATTAAATTCAACTGTCAATTGTTTACCATCCATCATTAGATATTTGATGTTACTATTGTAGCTATTTGTCATTGTCAAATTTTCAAACATTATTTTATAAGTTTAGATAAAATTTCAGTTGGAAAAGATAATGTCGAGTATAGATCTATCATCATAACAATACCCAAGGGCAAATGTATCTACCCCATTTTTACAATAGCGTTTGTCATCAAAATTGTACAATCCACGTTTGATAATGACATCTGTTTCGAGTTTATGATGATTAGTTCGAATTGCCATAGCTCTCATAAAACTAACACCACCATCAAGCGCGTACTTGTAGTCATCAAATTTCATAAACTTTTTAACAAAATTACGAGGCAGACCTTTGGCTTTTTTCGTTATTTTATTATTGTCTAACAATACGGCATACATTTTGCTGCGTAATCCGATAAAATATTTGATAGCGCTCGAGTTCATTTCATCTTTAAACTTACCAATAACCTTTTTATTTATGTCGTCATGAAATTTACTGTCACGTGGATAATCGGAAAGATCAAACAGATGTCGATTATTGTACATGTCCTGATAGATGTCCTCGCATTCGATTTCATATACGAGCGAATCAGTATCAGTAAACAATAATCTACTAGCCGGCCACTGATTTTTAACAAAAGTGTAATGAAAATCATACATCAGCCACTTTGATAAATCTAACACTGCAGCTCCAACATAGATCGGCTTGTTTAGTTTTAGATTTGTTTTTCTTCTTTGTATCGCAACAAGATTTTCATTAAATATTTTCATGCTCACAAAATCATCGTCTGACACAAGTTTGTTTCTGCGATTGACATCATTAACTATTTCAATATTTACACGTTTCCTAATATTCTCCATCGTCTTACCAAAAACGGAATTGTTCATCAGTTTAAAGAAGTTTTTCTCAAACTCTGTTTTCGCTGCAGCTCTTCTTGAAGTGTTGGAGTTAATATAACCTCTCATCCACGGCGACTGATTAAATTTTAGTACACGATGAACTTTTCTCAACACAAGACCAGCATCGACTGCTTGTTTTAAAACTTTGTAATGCAAAACGTAATTTTTCTTATCAAGTAAATTTGGTACTAGTTTCTTGACCATGGAATGTTGCCTTGGTGATGCTAACGCTTGTTGTTCTTTTGATAACAAACTATAATCTATTACCATCGATTCCGCACAGAAAGGGTAATCATTATGTAATTTGTGTAGCGAATTTGGATAATCAAGATCAACTTCAACGAAATAGGAAACATCATCGGGTATCTTTTTTTCTGTCTCTGATAGAAATCGATCAACCGTGATCCAATGAAATCCGCTAAAAGGCATTGGTTTTGCCATCGAACCACCGTAAAGATTATTACAATCTAGATAAACTATATACTTCGAAGGAAGGTTAGGATTATACTGTTTCAGGTATTTGTTGTTTGCTTCAGCATATTTTTTTGTTATCACGCTAATACCGCCTCGGATACCTTTTTCGATAAAATTGAACATATCCACGTCTGTCAGTAATTCTAACCTTACCTTACTAAACTTTAGCAAAGCATCCCATGACAACCCAGGGGCAGAATAATACCAGCAAGGATCTAGTCCATAATTATTATAACTCACTTCACGAAAACTTTCAAAAACATCTGCTAGTAATAACACGTCAGTTTTCAGGTATAAATCATGATAATCACCAAAAGTCTCACAATCAAACTCTTTCCAGATATCTTGTGCATACCTGTACTCATCATCGGTTATATTTTCGTTTTTAAGTTGTGAGTAAAATTTGTCTTTGTCAGGTAAAGATATTTCATCAAATTTACTCCAATCGTCGAGGTATTCGTATGCAAAAACTCCTTTTTTAGCTAGTAGATTAAATTTATCTCCAAAACAGTCTCTTAGGTTATCAAATTTACTACAACCTTTCACTAACTCATCTAACGAGGCTGCCATAAACTGCAGGCTGTCAATAAAACGTAATTTACCTAGCGTAACTGACATGTACTTTTCAAAATTATTTGGGATGCATTTGATGACGTTATCGAGTTTTAGATGAGCTTTTATCTCAGGATCACCAAAAGCTTCTACTATAATATGGCTATCATATCCTCGAAAATTGTGAAGAATAACCGGAATAAAATCTGGAGCATGAAATTTTAAATTACACTGATTATGAGCCGCTCCACGATACTGTCCAGTCAAATGACAATGGTCATGTACTTTTTTATCATCGTCAAAAGCTTTTTCACAAATATGACAAATTTCTGCTTGCTCGTGATTGGATTCTTGTTGAGGTGTTAATTTTAACATTGGCGTTACTTTTTTCAAATGAGTAAATATATTATCAACTTCATTAATCAACTGCTTGAGAAGCCAAACAGCTGGAGTTTTACCACGATATAATTTGATTGATTTAGATAATCTAGAATCAGTACAACAAACTACCTTATACGCTACTCCACACGGAACATGATTTTGAACTTTTCTTGTACTCGATTGATTAGGATTATTTTCTACACCAAGTACAGGTTGAAGTAAACACTCAAAATCAGCGTATATGACGAAAGGAATTTTTAGTTTGTGATTATGATGGACAAACTGTAACACACTATCTTTTTTAGATGGCATTGTTATTCTTTGCACATCACTACAGTACTGCAAATGCTTTTGTAATGTTTCATTGCTTGTACAGCCATGCAAGCAGCGGTAACAAAAGAACTTTTTGTTCTTATCCTTATTGTACTGTCTACCAACTAGTCCGTTAAAGTTTTTAATCCAAACATAATGATTTTTGTAGTACAGTAAATTGATAGTCGATTGTGAAGCTTTTTCTGAAATATATCTCGGATATACGTCCTCCTTTTCATCTAGTCCGAAAACGTTAATTGAAACATTATTCTGCTTTTCAAATTTTGGTATTTGATTTTCTGCCACTGGAAAGTTAATATCTTTAAAATTTAATCTAGACACATGTCTGATATACCTTTCAACACGAGTAGCGTTTTTTGCTGCTGGAAATAGTGCGGAAAGAACAGCCCATTGGAAACATTTGTTATCTACGTTTTTGATGTTTATACAACATCTTTTACTTTTTATTTTTGGTGGCAGGTCGACGTATGAACTACCTCGTAATACATTATATTTCATCGTGTGAAACAATATTCCTTTGGTCATTTCAATTTTCCAACCCGAACCTAATTGAGCAAATTCCTCGATTTTTTTCCCAATTTCTTGGTGTATTTCATCAGATAGTGATAACAGATCAGTCCCAAGCAAAACACGTCTTGATTTTGCGTTCATATAAGGTTCTGCAATTTCCTTGTTAGTTAATTCTTCCATTATAACTAACTTTGAAAATATAACATGATATTGCACAAATAATCTGATACTTTTGTGTTTTTCGAGCTCACGTTTTACAATTGTCTGTAATAGGTGGTAAAGATTAGTTGCAGTAAAATTTACTAAAACAATTTGATTATCAAACTGATAACTATTATCAAAACCTGCAAAAGCAGTCGCTATTTTATTAGGTTCTCCCATAAAGCTTCTCTTAGCTATATCACGCAATTTTAACATTATTATACTATAATGTAATATCTAATTGATAATTTTTTCACACTGCGCATGCGCTAAAAATCAATTAGAGATAAAAAATATCTCCTATAATATAATGACAGCACATCTAACAAACACATGTGAGCAAGAAGCATATCAAGTTCACCCAAAACATAACTTTACCTCACACTGCGCATGCGCTAAAAATCAATTAGAGATAAAAAATATCACCTATAATATAATGACAGCAAATCTAACAAACACATGTGAGCAAGAAACATATCAAGTTCACCCAAAATATAACTTTATCTCACACTGCGCATGCGCTAAAAATCAATTAGAGATAAAAAATATTACCTATAATATAATGACAGTAAATCTGACAAGCGCACGTGAGCAAGAGATTTATCAAATTCACCCAAAGTATAACTTATACGCTGGAAATGTAATTGGTTCGGTTATTAACATTAAAACTAGAATACCTGTTGGCAAATTAACGTCAGCGGGTTATAATATTAGTGTAAAGGGAGATAATGCCGAGAGGATTGCAATATTTAGAAAAGATTTTATTTACACGTTGTTCTGCGATGATATTCCAGAGGGACAGCGTGTATATCATTATAATGGTAAAGTCACTGATGATAATATTGAAAATTTATCCTTACAAGATGAGTTTCAGCCGCACCCAGTATTTGATTTATACGAGGCTAACGATCGCGGTATTATTAGAAATAGAAAAACTAAAAAAGTTCTTAGTAATATTAGCAATATGGGATATATCAGGGTAACTGTTAGAGGAACATCAACAAATCAAGTTCGTTATCTTGGTCATAGGTTTGTTTATGAGGTGTTCAATGGATCTATACCCAATGGTCTTGTTATTAATCACATCAATAATATACAAACTGATAATCGATTGGAAAATCTGGAGATAGTAACGCAACAGGAAAATGTGAGAAAAGGAAAAAATAGTAATGGTATTAATTTTAGATGCCCAATAAAACCTGTTATTTCAAAAAACCTCGAAACGGATGAGGAGATCGAATTCAAATCGATTTCAGCTGCGGCGAAATATTATAAGATAAATCCCGCAGTCGTAAAAATTATAGCTGATGGAGCAACAAAATCAACTTTTTCAAGAGAATACGATGCTAGAATTGGTTTTAGATATGATATTTGATAGCTCGGTTTTAGTCAAGCAATGATGAGCAAATGCTATGATATCATCGTGATTAAATTTTAACGTTGTTACTGCATTTTCATTAATTTTATCTTTTTCTGCTTCTGTTAGTAATATTTTATGAGAATCACCTTGCATTACAATAACATCAACACTATAACCCAACAAACATTTTCTTACCGCTTCAGCTAGTTCGTTATAATTTACTATATTAACTTTTTGGTGATATTTTATCTCATCGGTCATCTTATAATAATAAATTAGATAAAAATATATTATAATAATGGACTTGATGAAACGACTCGCTGAACTCTACGAAGAAGATACTAGTGATAAGGTCGTCAGTGATAAGGTCGTCAGTGATGATGTCATACATAGTATTACATTTTCCAAAGATTTTATAGACAAATCTGTTGGTTATAGCGAAGATGATATTTTATATAACAATGAATCTGATGATGATGGTGAAATAGTCACTGTTGCTGACAGATCTAATTACAGCAGATCAACAACTAAACGGTATAATGTCAAGTATCACATTGCTAAGCAGCTAATTAAATTTAATTTTACCGTTGCCGAACAACAACTGTTCTGGCAGTTAATCAAACCTTTTTTAAATATCAAGATCCCAGGCCGACAGAAAAATATCAAATTCGATTTCATATTTGTCAAGATTTTTAATCTAATGACGATCTCTAACGATCGTAAGCAGTATCTAATATCATTATGTAAACCAGTAAAATGTAAATCTGTCAAACAAAAGTATGAGTTAATTTATAATAGCATTATATCATAATCTGCTTGGTTGGGATCCAACTGTTAAATTTATCACTATACCCACGCCATTTGACTAAACTTTTATCCCCTTTTTTTCTAATTACTTTCTCGATAACAAAAACATCCTGCTCAGTTTTCTGTAGTTCTTGTTCATAAAAACTACCTACAATCGGTTCCCCTGCCAGATCTTTTAAAACATATGTTACAGGTAATGTTAAAAGTACCTTATCAACCACAAATACTTCTTCGCTCCAGTTCGGAGTAAATCCTTTTGCAAACACCTTTTTCATCAAAGAAATTCTAACTTTATCACCAACCTTAAATTTATGTCTGCGGTACATGTTTTCATTTGCTAATATTGGATTTTTAACAGCTTTTTTAGGTGTCATTTTGATGGTTCGATGTTTCGTGTTATTATATTCGCTTACGATTTGAGAAAGGTCATCGATGTACCTGTTGGTGTTTTTAGCTGTCATATGTTTGTGTATTTTCTCGTTTAGCGTGCGATTAAATCTCTCAACAACAACGCTTTTACCCTCATTTCCTGTAACATACCTTTTTATATTATTTTGTTCTAGAAACTGTTCAAACTTTTTGTTAAAAAACTCAGATCCATGATCAGTCCAGATTTTGTTTGGTTTTCTTTCTGTGCTTGTTATTATCTGCTTTAGCGCATCGGTCATTGAAGTTCCTGTCTTATCTGAAACAGGTATACTGAAAGCGTATTTGCTAAAAACATCTATAACATTAAACAAATACCTTTTTGGAGCGCCATCAGCGCCAACGTTAAACTGAGCTAGATTGGATACATCCACCAAATCTATTGCCCAGATATCATCTACACCATTAGCGACAACTTTACGTCGTTGGAACTTTTTTTTTTAGGTCTGTGTAGTTCGACTGCAAGATCATCATATACTTTATTTCCCCGATCGTGAGGTGATTGACGAGACTCTCCGAGTCCAAGTTTATATTTTGCTCCAATTATTCCCTGAACAAATTTTCTATCAAAACGTTCTCGTAGATTTGTTGGCTTCATATCACGTAATTCGTCTAACATTACTTTATCACAATCTAATTTTGAGTTTTCATGATCACGATAACAGATATCATGACGCATTGCTATTGCATCCACTTGATTGTAAGGCTCTTGTCCTGGCAATGGATTGTCGTTTTCATCTAGTTGTTGATCTAGCGGATTCCATGGACCAGTATACCGATGCCCTGGCAATGTCCAACCGCCTTTTGGTTTTGGTAATTTTCCAATTAGTTTATGTATATCTATACCTGACCCTATTATTTCTCTGTTGTTACAACATTGACAGTATGCGACAATTTTATTTTGCTCAATACACAAATCTCTGTCAGAATCACAGTTGCATATCATTCTATATTTTTAGTCGTCGACTAAAATAATATTAGGATAACCAGATCCTAGCGACGTCGCTGGAGATACTATCGCTGGGGACGTTTTCTTTAAAAATGTATTTTTTCTTTTTCCACAGATTGCACAAATACTTTTTAATATTATCCTGTTGTTTTTTGTTTTTTCTGTTGTTTCATTAATACCTTCTGTTTTAGTTTTACACTTGAGACAGTATGTTGACATTATTATACTTATAAGTTTAGATAAAATTAATTGCGATCTCATCATTAGCGTGAGAAGGTTGCTTATCAAACTGTAAAATAAATTTTAAAAAATTAAGATTTCTGCTCATCTGTCGGATAAACATAATACAATAATATCCGCAAGCAGACGTTCCAACAGGTTGGAGTTGATTTGACGAATAATATACTTTTGTAAATTTTTTTTTCATATACTTTTTTATTACATCGCTTGGAGGAAGTCCAAACGAGTCAAAATAATTATTATTATAAACTGCTACCCAATGCGTACCAGATCCGTCATTAAAATCTTGTATATTAATAACACATGAACTTACAGCAGATGGTGATTTTATTGCTGCGAGCTCATCTTTAGAATAAACTCCGTGAAATCCAGGAACCGCTTTTAACTTATCAATGATATCAAAATTACTCAACGGGGTCGACGAGTTCCTGGTAATGTTAGACCACGTCCGATTCCTAAAAGATTTGGCAGCAGACTTCCCGCTAGTCCCGCCAAAAGTGGAGCAAACGGAATAATTCCTCCTTGTTTTGTTTGATTGCATATGCATTTGCATTTTGGTGTTGGTGATTTTGTTTTTATTACTTTCTTTTTTTTTGTTGTTGGTGATTTCTTTTTCTTTTGTGGCATTATAATATATTATTTACATAAAATTTACAATTTTTTTATTCCACTTCCACGAATGATACCATTACCTTTGACTGCTTTCTCCGTTGCGCCAGATATTGCTCCAGACGCTGCTGCTATTCCTAATGTGCCTAAGACTGGTAAAAGTTTAGGTATTATTGTACTAGTTAATACTGATAATGCCGGACCAAGAAAACCACCTTCTTTTGCCATCGCTGTCATTTGTGCAGCACTCAAATTTAAAACAAAAGTTTTTTTACGATCATACTTTTTTACTTGATTTTTTGTTAGCATTAATTTTGTTAAAACACCATCAGAAATATTAGGATTGATTTTTAATGATACCTGTTCTCGCTTTGCAGTAGCAGCTACTAATTTTTTAACTTGGCCATCAGTCAAATACACTTCTTTTACAATATACTTTGCCATTTTATATAACAACTGTAGATTAAACTTGAACTGTCATTTTACCTCCAATAGAATCTACCGTGATAAATCTATCACTAATCACTAATGCGTATACGTATAACGGCGCTACTGGAACCGCCCCAAGTGTCCAGGTAATTTCAATATCCGCTGTGCTGTCTACAGCTCGCTCGTTATGTTTACTAACATCAAAATGAAATATAGGATAAAGCGTACGAAATTCTTCTACTGATATTTGAGTTCCATCTTCAACATCTTGATATTTTTGTATTGCGTCAAGCAGGTACATGTACGGTCGAGAAATATTTTTATTAGCATCATCAGCAAAATTACACTCGATAGCTCGTTCTGGATATTGCTTTGAATTTAATCTAGCGTATATTCGTCTGACATCAGAGTGATCAAATACTGCATTATTTTGTTGTTGGTTACCTCGTCGAGCTTGTTGTTGAAATACGACAAAGATATTTCTCGGCAGTTGTTCGCTTGATGTTGTTGTGACCCTCCACGTGTAGTCAGTAGTATTTGGAACCGCTGTCTGATATACCTTATGCTGCTTAAAGTAAATTCTGTTTGTATGCTTATCAAGCGTGTTATTTAGTTCTGACATTTTAGTGATTGATGGTGTTATACGTGGCATCCACAAAGAAAGTTTGTTTATGATAAACTGTACATCAGCCCCTCCAGATCTAAACAAGCAATCGTTTTGGTCTGCTCGATCTAAAATAAGAGTATGTTTTACTCCGCGAAATACTTTATCATAATCGCGACAAAAGCCGAAAATCATGCTTAGCGGAAGCATCATTGTAATTTGACGTGATCCTGCTGCAAGTTTTCTTCGCCTAGCAAAACCTTCGTTATAGCGTGGATTTCTCACATCAAGTGTGTTAAGAAGTAAATTTAACATCGCAGTACCGTCTGCAGCTGCAGCTGGTGGTGTTATATTTAGATTATTAAAAGCTGCTGTAAGAGAAACTCTTGTAGCGTCTGCATTAGCAGCTGCACCTGGTGCAACAATACCTAGCGCGTCTGCATTAGCAATGAGAAAATTTCTCACAATTACAGCATTTGCATCAGCATCAGCTCCATGTACTATAGCGCCTCTCTTTAAAAATTCTGTTGATTCAGCTATACCCCGTCCAGTATCTTTAAACCACATCATATTAGTTGCAGTTGATCTCGAGTAATCGTCGGAAAACGAAATAATATTTAAAATTGTACTTGCAACTTGTAGGTGACTCGAAATATCTTCTACAGTTTGATTAGCCAGTTGATATCTAGCACTTTTGAATAAACTCCAACCGTTATTTATAAGAGCTACTTCTGCTCCAACTGCAAATGCAGCAGGTGGATTGGCTACTGTCATAATCTGACCACGAACTTCTAACATAGCCTTATGTGGCAGTAGAAATACATCTTCGTCTCTGGTGTTAAAGGTTCTAATACCAGTTTTATTTGGTTCGTTAGAATTTTCATCAAGGTACTCAACAAACTCGAATTCTGTCACATCGTTGTCGATGTCATAAGTTTCTGTTAACTCGAGATAATTTTTAGTAGACATTTTATTTTATTAGATTATATAAAATTTTATTGCGGCATTGTTACTTTAGATATTAATTTTTGTATGATCTGCTCGCCCTTTGGTGATAATAATTTTTTTGTTGTTGTTATCATAGCTTTTTGAGTTTCTTTTGTTGGAGCGATTTCTGAGATAGCTTGTTTTATTTCAGATGCAGTCGGTGGATCTCCTTTTATTTTATTAGCTATTTTTTGTCCCACTGCAGTCCCAGCGGCAGATGCAGCCCCAGTTGCAAAAGCTTTACCCGCGTCAATAGCAATTGGTGCAACTTTACGCGCTAGTCCTGGAATATTTTTAATAACTTTAGTGAATATATTTCCAAAAAATCCTCCTACTATTTTTCTTCGATAAACTTTTTTTCTTTGTTTCATTATATTTGATGTTTCATAATTTTTACTTTTGCTCGCGTAGATGTAAATAATAAGTTACAATTTCATTACTAACATGTAACTGTTTTCCTGATTGATCTGTCAACTGCATCCTTATACTTGATATTTGATCTTCAACGTTTAAAGGATAATATATAATATGTCGTGGAGTTATTTGCATGAGAGAACCTGGCGGGACTTCTGGTGAGAAACTGTAAATCGTTTGACCTTTGCTACCTTTTGATGTATAAGAGCCAGAAGCAGTAGAGCAATTTACTAATATTGTATTTACTTCTGTTATATTTGCTGGCAGTTCACTGTCATATGTAATAGGCTGATCAAGTGCAGTGTAAGTTTTTTCAGTAAATCCTAACAGTTGTGCAATACTTCTTTCTCTTGGTTCAAGATTGATTGCTATATTTTTCAAAGTTATCCTAGTTCGCAATGTGTTATAATTTGCTGCTAATTCAAAATTATCAGCCACACCGTTAGCTTTTGTTATGAGCTCTTTGATCGTCTTGTTTAGATCTTCAATATTATAAGCTCCTTGCGGAATTTTTATTTTTTTTGTTGTAGATATTGGAGATGTTGTAATCATAGTAAAATACATTTCATCGTTAACATCATTTTTCACGTTAGGTATAGCATTCCAGCAAGTACAAGAAATTAATCCAATTTCATATTGTTTTGCAGGATCTAGTTCTATAGGTGGAATATAATTTACTGAAAAATTTGCGCTATCTTCTGTAGACTCGCTAGAGTTTAGTAATAATGTTGTTTGCATTCCTTTAATATTATATCATTTTACAAAATTAAGTCGCCGCGATTAAGTCGCGGTGTAAAGTTTCATATTCGTCAGATGTTAATAATTCACTCGATCTTAGATGATCAAGTATGTCAATGATTTCATTATCAAGTTCAACACTAACATTCCCAGCTTCCTTTGATGATATTAATAACATTAATCTACCTATCATTTCAGTAGTTGAAGTAAATACTTTTACACCAGTTCCTGTTTTTTCTTTTCTATATTTTTCTACACGAGATTTATCGAGTTTATCAAATTTTCTTTTAAAACTCCACCCTTTACCAAAAGGTTTTGCTCTACTATTTTCTGCTGTTTTTTTAAACGTGAGAGCAATGACTCCCTTTCTCATTCTTTCATAAAGTGGAATCATATTATCAATCTCTGTAACCGTGTTTAATTCATCTTTAGCAGCAGCTCCGTCATTAAATATTACATCAAATTTATCGATTAATGCTTGATATTCTGCATCAGTCCACTTGCTTATATCATCAATACCCCTTATATTTTCTTTGTTTAAAAAATCATCATATTCACTACCTTTTATCTCATCATTTGCTCTTTTTGTAAAATAAAATCTTTGATCTCCAACTTCCATAAACTTTACAGTAAGATCACCGACTCTTTGTTGCTCCTCTCTGATATCTTTTATGTCTCCTGATAAATTTGTTATAATATTTGTTATTCCTTGCGTTGTTAACTCTGCTAATCTTCGCTCAAGTTCCAGCGGATTGTTTATCAATCGATCTGTTTCTGCTTGTCTAGCCGCAGGATCAGCTATATTTGCTGTAAGTGCCTCAATCAGTTTTCTCTTTTCTTCATCAGATCTAGTAACAAGTTTTGCAGCAGCTGCTTCCTGTTGTTCTCTAACAATTCCAACCAAACCTTTTTCCTGTAGTTGCTTAAGTTCTTCTTCTGACAGTGGTTTAGTTTCAGGTTGTTTACCTAATAATGCTTCAGTAACCGGGTTGAAAATTGTAGCTGTTGTTTCTGTAGCAGTTACTTGCCCACGTCGTGCTTCTTGTACTTTTTGCTTAAGTGATGCCTGAGATTGAGCAAGTTTTTTTAGGTCTTCTATGTGTTGTCTGTATCTTGCTCGTTTGTCCATTATTATAATTATAAATTTTATAAAATTGAAACGCTTTACTGTAAGTAACTGTTAATACAACAGCGAAACATTTTAGTTGGATCATTTGTAAGTTTATCAAACAAGAAAAAGTTGTATTTATCTTTTGTAGCATTACGGTAAAGTTCAATAAACTTATCTTTTGTCACGCCACCGCATTGCTCGCTTGCAATATTTCTAACGTCAACATTATCCAATCCTGGAAATAAAATAAAACAACCTGTATTTCGCCTAATAAACCTGTCAACATTATAAAATCCTTGAGCGAGATAAACGGAATTACACTGTTTGTTACGGGACAGTGAAAAATATGATCTTATTTTGTTCATCTCCATGTTGTTTAGCGGAATATCATCAAAAACTACTATCTTATGTTCATCTGCATCAAGTTGATTAACTGGAATAAGATCTTCTGGCTGCCTAATTATAAAAAAATCTTCACCAGCTTTAAGATCATCACGAAGCTTGTTATTATACTCATTTAATAACTCATACTTATCTTGCTGTGGATTGATTGTGTAAATATAAACTCTATCGTAGTTAAAATTATCACCAAGAAGCAAGTTCATAAGCAAATTTGTTTTCCCCGATCCAGTTCGCCCAACAATAAGATAATGACAATCAGGAAGTTCATTGTTATGTTTATGCTTCACTAGTCTCTCTGTATCAAAGTTTAATATCAACGATTTTGCCATTTTTGTATAATATTAAACTAGTGTTGATAATTTTATCTAGGATAGTAAATAATGAGTTATTATACAAAATTTGGAACACTATTAGAAGATTTATCCACAAAACGTTTTAAAGGTGACTTATCCAAATATGCAACTCTTGATCGGCTCAAAAATGAAATCAATAATTTACTAAATCTTACCAGCGTAGATCCAGATGAAGTTGTCATTTTCCAGGACAAAGAAGGACGATTAAAGACGAGTAATGTAAAACTGTCAGATGTAGTTGTACGAAATACTGCTGCGATTGCTAATAATATCGTTACTTTTAACAATCTAGGTAATATACAAGATTCTGGTAGGTCAGTTAATGATTTTGTTAAAAAAGATGGTGATGTATTTAGTGGGAATATTGTTATGAAACAAAATAAGATTACAGATCTTGGAAACCCAACTGAGGATGGGGATGCTGTCACTAAAAAATATGTCAATGATTGGGACGCTTCAATTACTAATGAAATCACAGCGCTCAAAACTGATTTTACCAGTCACGTGAACACATTTTTAAGTTTTCGCAGAAGCATAAACAAAATTAGAGATGAATTTTTTGGAAATCCATCAAATGTTGGCATTACACTCGCTAATATTAACACAAAATTTAATGATATTAACACAGAACTCAATGATATTATTAGTGGAATTCCGAATATTGTTGAGAAAACGAGTATGGTTAAAATTCCTCACAAACAGATTAAAAATATTGTGTATACTGTTGCATCTGGGTCTAGTACATGGACGAGGCAAAATAATTCTATCAAATACACTGCAGAAGTTACTGGTATGTATAGATTGTCAGTGTTTAGCAGTGTAAAGTTTAAAATATCTACCAAATATCTATTTCGTCATCCAAATGATGACTCATCTGGAGTATTATCTGTAATAATAAACAAAAATTCTGAAGAAGAATTTGTACTTGAACCAGTTGATAAAACTTTACAATTAGCAATTTTTCTCTGGTGTTTGGAATTTATAGCTGAATAACCAGCTCTTATTATGGATTAACCAAACATAGGACTATGTGAACTAATATTATAATGAAAAGAAGTATAGTTGATTTCAATCATATTTCAAAAGATATTCCAAAACAAGATGTAGACGCATTAATACAATATTATAAATATTATCATAGAAAACTTTGGTGTGTGAAAAAATGTTACAAATACTACAACAAGATCCTTCGAGTAATATCTTATCTACCCTTGTTAATGACTAGTTCTGGTATAATTTCAAGTGGGGTATCATTAAATCCCTTTTTGTTAATTATATCTGGTATTGGTGTTTCACTTACAGCGGCGTGTAAAAAAGTAGAACCAAGACTTTTGATAAAGAAGCACGGTTGTTTAACATCAATTAAAACTTACAAGAAACTACTTGATCACATCCGGTCTTACCTACGAGGAGTTAAATATAATATGGATGATTTATTACGTGAATTTCGTATTATTGACAATATGTTAACAGACATTCTACCAATGAGGGTTAGCAAGTATGAAAAAAAATATCACAAAAAATATGAGTAACATAAAATTTTATCTAAACTTAAGATATAATATAACTAAAATAATATCATTTTCATTCTAATGCTAGTTTAATTTCCACCTTGTTAACTGAAACGTTCTAATGCACAGTTTAATTTTCATCCTGTTATCTTGTGGTAAAACCCGTTTGCCGTCTTTAGAATAATTGTATTCCACACATGCGCTGTTCTAACAAATTAGTCACCTCTGTGTAAAGAGCTTATCGCATTCCAACACCTGTTGTTTTGTTTGGTTACAAAATACCTGTTTACAGGTAGTAGTAGGGGGAAAAAAAGAGGTGGGGGAGGGTGAGTCAAAACCTTGTTTTATTTTGGAAAAAAGGGGGTGGGGTGGGGGATAATTTAGGACTATAATTTATACTTGTTTGGAGGGTAAAAAAACAAAGTGAGTTGAAAACCTGGTTTTCTAATACTACTGACGATGATAGGCACGTGCTACAAGATTTTGATCGAAATTCAGTAATATATCATCGGATGGTTCTTGATGTCCATTTATCCTTAATAAAACCTCAGAAACACAAAGACTGTCAAATATCATAATACTACGCGTTTGGACATTTACTCGTGCAGCATTTTGTAATACAATAAATATGTCCGAGCGCAGAAACCCCCTGCTGAGAGGCTATTTGCCATGTAAATAAACCGTTAATATTACTTTGGATGGCATCTGTGGTCATTGTCAGCCATGATAGTATTGACTTACCCCCTTGACTCATGAAAGATAGTAATCGTTGCTCTTCAGTTATTGAGGAAACTAAACTTGACATCCACAGAGTAAGTTTTGAAAGAATTACTATACCAGGATCACCGTCGGGTCTCCATATTGCATCATTGTCTGTAGCCTTTTGTACTAGTACAACTGTATGTCTGGCTCCAAAAATGACTTTTCTGACATTTCTACAGAATCCAAAGATATGTGATAGTGGAATTGCACATGAAAATATTCTTCTATTTCCTTTTAACATTGCTCGACGTGATGTGAATCCCAAGTTGAAATTTGGATTAACATTTTGCAATAACGAAAATGCAGCAGCAGGCCGGTCTACATATCCATCTGGTTGTGGATCGGATGCAGTATCCCGCGGTGTTTGTATTAAATTATGTTGTCTACTTTCTGGAAAATTAGTTACATTCTTTGTAAACATCATTGATGGACCAGCTGATCTTGAATAATCGTTATTATATCTTGCAAGACCAAGTATTGTTGTAGCAACGTCAACATCATTCTGAACTGATTCAATATTTTTTCCGTCAATCATGTACGTAGCGCTATCAAACAACGCCATTATATCATTATTAACAAAACCAACACTCACATTAGCGGCGTATTCAGTATTATCTGCTTTTGATATCTCACCTTTGACTTCAATAAATGCTTTTGAGGGTAGGATATATCTACTTGTATCATGAACCTGAAGGTCAATTCTTCCACGCTGATTTGGAATTCGTATGTCATAAGAATAATACTGATAATCGCGCACAGACTCATTGAGGACTGGTGCGTCCATGCCAAATACAGGATCACTTATACTTTTGAACATATTTATTTATAATTATTATCGTCTAAAACGAAGACCGCTTCCTGCTATGAGACTCGCAGTTATATTTTTCTCTTTTTCTGATAGAGATATATCAGCCAACTCTGTTAGTTTTTGATTAGCGACTTGATTTAGTTTTTTTTACAAATATTTTCAGGCATTAATTTAGTGCTAGGTAAATTTACTGGCTGAGGTCGGACTGCTTGAAGTCTACGTATTAATTGTGCTAGTCTATCTTTGATGGCTGAGAATGCTTTACTAGCAACATTACCAACAGCACCTATACCTTTTTTACGAATTACATCAATAGCTTTCATTCCTAGCTGCTTTGCAATTGGTATTGCTTTTGGGGCTATTCTTCTAAATAGACTCTGTACAATGTCACCTAACCCATCCCCGTAGGTTGTCCTGTAAATCGGTAATCGAGATTTAATTGCCCTGACCATGGTAGGTCCACATTGAGTACTAATATGTACTATCATTTTATTTTATAGACATATTTAATTACATACTTAGTTCATTTTCTAGTCGCTGTAATAATCATCGGCAATTTCATTAATGAGAGACTGATACATATTAATATCCATTATACCGCCTGTAAATAATCTTTTACAAATTTATGCTGCTTCATTAATGATTTCTGGGGGAATTATTATCTGATTGTTTTCCTCCAATCAGAATTTCTAGTCGTTCATCATCAGCAAGGACGTTGTTAGGGCACTGAGTAATAAGACCACTTCCCTGTGTGGTAAGACCACTTCCAGTTGCGCCGGGAGCGTCGTGAACTTCTTCTTCTTCTTCTTCTTTTTCACTTTTTACTTGTGCTGGCTGTGTTCCTTTTGAATATTTTTCTTGTTTTATCAATTGCTGTTGTTGTTCTGGTTGTTGTTAGATCAATTGTAGTTGTTGTCCTCGTGGTAACTGTATAAACAAAATATATTTATCTATTTCATGAATATAATTAATATATCTTGGATCGTTGTTTCGAGCTGTATCAACGTTATAGTGTATGCGAAATATCCATTTATGCCAATTATCTCGACTTATAAGATCATTAGCTTATTCAGGTTTTAAATATTGTCATCGATTATCATTACCTTTCACAGCACTAGCAGCTAATTGTTTTACATTTTTGATCTATCTGATATTATTAGTGACATCTTCGGTAAATTTTTCAGATATATTAACCCTACCTCGTGTTTTTTTTTCTGGTATTTCTTCTTGGACTTCATCCTCAGGTGTTTCCGGGACTGGCATCACAGCAGCTATTTCGACAGGAAGTTCTCTTAGAATCTTTTTCGTTTTCTTGGTTCTTTCTGCTATTTTTCCGGTGGCTATAGCAGTTTTATCTAATGCAAGTTGAATACCTTTCGTGGTCTCAGTTACAGGCTTAAATAATTGTCTAGTATCTTCATCAAACTCAACTTGAGTTTCCTGTCTTTCTTGTAGTTGTTGTTTAACTAAATCGCGGACGGGTAAATATTTTTAATTGCTTCTAATCGTTCATGAGCTAATTTCGCCGAATGTGACTCTTCAATATTCATTATTTATAAGATTTATAGCAGATATATAATTAAATATTAGTAAACAAAGCGCGATAATTACTGCTCTGAATCTATGTTGAGCAGTAGATAATTATTTCTATTTGTATATAAAGATAATATATTTTCGATGTCTGATACGGACAAAATACATCGTTTTCCAGACAATTATTACCTAAATATCTGTTATTCACAAACAATTAGGTGTTAGTAAACAACAAAATTGCAATACTGAGAGATACTGGTACATATATTTGTCTCTATAGCCTAAAATTCCAGTAAGTAATGCCTTACTTACTTTACGTACTGGTATATAGGTCAAAAATTATTTATATCTTTGTAAACATCCTCTAACGGACGACAACTCTAATGCAGAAAATGCTCAATGTGTTATGTGTATAACATAATTTTTGTATTATGTTTGAGAATTAAATCAAATTCATAATACGAATCTGTCAGATTAACAAAATAGATATAAATATTTCCGCGTGAGGGATTGGGACATTTTCCATGTAATGTATAATAATTGTCCCAATCCCCCACACGAAAATATTCATGTCTATTTTGTTAGATGGCATTTCGTTATAGTTAATTATTGAACCAATAGTTAACGGACCATATATGAAACTTCAACAATAATGAATGCTCGTTTATGGCTGAAATTGTCAGATTAACAAAATTGATATAAATATTTTCGCGTTAGGGATTGGGATATTCTCATTGTAATTCACAGAATAAAAGATTATTGTAATTATCAGAATAAAATATTATTATTATTCTCAGAATGAACAATTATTAATATTCCTAGAATGATTTATTATTGTAATTCTCAGAACGAGCAACTATTATTATTCTCAGAATGACTGATTATTGTAATTCCCAGAATGACTGATTATTGTAATTCTCAGAATGAATGATTAAAATCATTCTCAGAATGAATGATTATTTTAATTCTCAGAATTGATGAAACTCAGAAAAAGGAATTCTCAGAATAAACGATTCTCAGAATTAATGAGACTCAGAAATAGAAATTCTTAGAATTAATGAGACTCAGAAAGAGAAATTCTCAGAATTAATCAGACTCAGAAAGAGAAATTCTCCATTAGCGATTCTCAGACTTAATGATTCTTAGAATTATTGATTCTTAGAATGAGTGATTCTCAGAATGATTGGTTATTAAAATTCACAGAATGATTGATTGATTATTGCAATTCACAGAATGATTGATTATTGTAATTCTCAGAATGAATGCTTATTGTAATTCTCAGGATGATTGTTTTTTGATTGTTGCAATTCTCAGAATAATTGATTATTGCAATTCTCAGAATGATTGATTTTTAAAATTTACAGAATGATTTTCAGAAAACGATTCTTAGAAAGAAGGATAAAAAATAATACTCACCCATCACGGGGACTACAATTTTACAACTTGAATATTATTTTTTATCTTAATATATATATATATATATATATATATATATATATATATATATATATATATATATATATATATATATATCTATATATATATATATATATGTATATATATATATATATATGTATATATATATATATATGTGTATATATATATATATATATATATATATATATATATATATATATATATATATATATATATATATATATATATATAATGAACAGTGAGAATATTAATGATATTTTTGCTATTAAAAAATTAAAGCATGAGGGAGTAAATTTATCCGATGGAAAAATCATGTATGACTTTGAATTATTACAGGAGAGAATATTTCAAAATAAGTTCACGTTAAATTCCAATTATAGATTTATAAAGTCGATATATAATTCTATGTTAGAATCCTTAGCTGTAGTAAATGACAAACAGGTAAGGTTATTCTCGCCTTTTATGCGTTCAATCGCAAATATAAAAAGTGCATTATCTCACGCGTATGAAAGAAAGAAAATGATTGATAATCGTGTGACACAACTAAAAAGAATTATGTTATTTGATTCTGTAATAAACGACGGTGAAACTGAGGACAGTGATAGTGAAAGCGGATCCCTGACACAGTCAGGAAATGTGATTGTTGCTAAACAGGATCCTTGGTAAGAATGATAGTGTCGAGTTATATATATATATATATATATATATATATATATATAAATATATATATATATATATATATATATATATATATATATATATATATATATATATATATATATATATATATATACATATATTATTCTGAATGAAGAGTTCACAATTATTATAGGTATTCAAATATAATACTTTGATCATACTTTTTTGAGTATGTAGATTTTCGTTTATGATCAGCTACACATTTAATTGAAGGCGTGCAAATACCAAAATATCTGGCAGCTGCATACATAGAATTAAAAACTATTTTTTTCACCAGTAACTGTTTTAGTAGATATGACTGACTTAGGAATCTTAGGATGAATACCAGTATTTCCACTTCTGCAATTATGACTCTGCGTAATAGCTTGCAAGCTAGAAATTTCGGTATGCTGCCGATATCCATCAATATGGTCAATAACAAATCCATCTTTAACGATCCCTAAATAACACTCGAAGATGAATCTATATGATAGATAATTTTTTTATTTTTCCAAACGTTAAAACTAAAATATCTAAATTTATTAAGACTACCGACTGGTTTTTTCGCTCTACAGTTTCTAACAACACCATCTTTGGATGCTTCATAATTCGTATATATTGGATGTCTCACAAATTGTTTTTTGCTCCATTTGTATATTTGTCTAAATCATTGTTTTGAAATCTGGTTAGATAATCTTTTTTGTCTTTATAGGTGGTTTACTTGTCCATGTATCTTTTTTTGTTATAATAGCGTTTAAGTTCTCTATATTTTTTACCACCACAATTTGCACATATTTTTGTTTTCCCCTTACTCCAATATCACAATGAATACAAAGCTTTGGTCCAGTACTTCCATGTCTAATACTTTGCATATGATAACTAGAGTATTTGTTTTTGTTTACACATGGTTTATCACAATGAGAAATATTTCAGCCAAATACACTTATTTTCTGTTTTTATCAATATATATATATATATATATATATATATATATATATATATATATATATATATATATATATATATATATATATATATATATATATATATATATATGTATTTATATATACTAAATTTCAATTTGAATATTTGTCTTAATTATTATGATGGAGGAATTATCAGCAATTGAACATCTGCTACTAGATTTGATCTAGAAAGACTACCAGAATATAAATTTAGTGTTTCGATGAAAGATCTAGCTTTAACAAATGCAGATATAACCAAACGTATCCGTGAGGCTAAGAAGGAATTTCGTGAAGACGGTGCTATTTATGTGTGGTCAACTTTTAGAGTTGAACATATAATTGACATGATGAACGACAGACGGAGAAAAGTAATTATTAACCACCTTGATAATCAAAAATATCTTATTTTAATAAAATTTATTGTGAAGACAGACGATACTATTTGGACGATTCGTGATAAAAGTGACGACGTTCATACACAGTCTGGAAATAATAAAACGATATTATTAAGTAACAAATCCAAACCTGGGATACTGACTGGTATTGATAGACTGTATTTTGAGCGAGGGTATCCATTTACTGCTGTGGTATATCGATTGTGTTTACTAAATGATAAACCTAATATTTCGGATCTCAAACTATGAGACTGTCAGAGTCAAGAATAAACTGTGTTGCGGAGCGCATTACTGAACATTTTACAAATGCGATGCACTGCAATGGCTTAATAGATTTTAGACATAAAAATATGTGAATGGACTGAGACCGTTAAAGATTCTGGTGCATCTATTAAGGATGTTGCTAAGCTAGAAAAGTCATTAAGATTTCCAATGACAGTAAAAACGCTAACGGGAGAGATATTGTACAAACCAAAATATATAAAAATGGAAGCCCTATAATAATTATTGATCATAATGCACATGCATGGACTGATGCTATAACAATATTTCCACGAGACAGAATGATTATATTTTATAATGGTCATATATTTGATATTATTAAGAATATGATAAAATTTTATAATGGTCATATATTTGATATTATTAAAAATATTAGTAAAAGTGACTCTGTATCTGTTTGGTTATTTCAGAGTTTGGAACACGATTACGATCAGTTTGTACGGACTAACGGTAATATTTATCGTACAGAATCTCTTTATGAAGAAATGAGAAATCTTGCACTAAAATATACTTCTGACGATGACAAAACCTGACGATGACAAAATCAAACTACTGAATAATTGTTTTACCGTACCATCAGTCGCAGCCCATTTTGCTCAGGAAAAATATCATGGAAACCTACAAGATCAGAATGTATTGAGGATATACAAAAAAGGTGGTGCATAGAATATGGGCACGGTGGATTATGGAATACTAAATACGATTATAATGATGTTATCCTGGAAGTTTTCTTGAATATGGTGAGTGTTCTAAATACTTTAACAGATTCGGACATCCTAAACATGACATGGCCAGAGTTTCAATAAATGGACCCTTACCAGATTTTGACTTAACCGGATTTGCATATATAGAATCATTTGAGTTCGCAAAAGATCTCCATCCGATTACTTATGTTTGGTTTGGTAAACATTTTACAGAAAAGTGTTAGACCCCAATAGTGTTATTAAGATATATGCTTGATGCTGAAATATTAGTATCGTTAAAAGTAAATGAAGCGAGTATATCCTATAGTCCACAAAAGGAAGTTTGGTTACCAGAACCGGACAGATTTAATATAGAAGATGCAAGGAAAGAATTTCCTGATCTTGCCTAAGATGACATTATTAAAATTAATAATAATATACGTAAATGCAGAGACGAGCACGATGAGAAGCCTGCAAAAGATCTAGGTAGAAAGATAATTGGTAAATTTACTCAGGGTAGTTCATACAGTCATAAACGACACAGTACAAACTTGATTATGGACGATGCTGAGTTGGATTTTATAATCGCTGATACAACAGAGAAAAACACATTTATAAGCCGAAATAATAATTATTTATCGGATGGAACCAAACTTGGTACTATTGTGAGCTATATTGAGGGCGACTCACCGCAGTTTACTTATTTAAGATCTTAAATGTGAGCCTATGTTTCTATAATCTACTGTCGATGATAAATAGATTTCCTCGTCAAGCTGTTAGAGTCGCTACGGATTCGTTTTATATATACAAAAATATAAGGATTTATTATCTGCTACTCGGTAATGGTGAGTGGGGAACATGGGGATAAAGCAAGAAAATATACTCAGTTATTCTGAAGTTGCTGAAGTTGAAATTAAGGAAATATATTACAGAATAATAATCAAATATCAAAATCATTTGCACCATCTTTGTACGATCCTGTGGCTAGTCATAAGACTCTTTATCTTAATGGATGTGAAGGGTCAGGTAAAACAACTCGTGTGGTTAAATTATTTATGAACAACATTTCAGATATAATTGTTTTGACATCTACACATAAACTCGCCAGAGACAAAAGAACGAGGTGTAAAAACTTGCACGTATTATAGTTTCTTTAGATTGTGTGGAGATACATGGTCTCCTGAGCGAATGGGTGAAATATATATACCTAAGTATATTATATGGGACGAAATAGACACGGTGTCGTTAGAAACACTAAAAACATTTCTTGAGTAGTTATTAAAAAAAACACTGCTGTGATTATGTGTGGTGACCATGGTCAACCACCGCCTTTTGTTGGACAGTCTCCACATGAATGGCTAAAGAATAATGTAGATTATTACGAAGAAATACATGATGATCATAGAGCTATTGATGAACCGCTAAAAGAACTTAAAATATTAATCAGACTACAACCAGATAAAATACAATGTGAGATAATGCGTGAGATAATTCCAGAAATTACCATGAATGATTTTTTGACTTTAAGGAGACCTATTGATTTGATAGTCGCCAGTAGAAAAATAGTTCGTGATGAATTGCAGAAGAAATTATTAACGTTACATAAAGAAAAATTTTCACATCTACCTGTACCATTATGTTATCGCCCAGCAGATGCAAAACGACAGAATATTGAAGTTGAAATTCCTGGTGGCGGAGTACAAAATCTGGTAGTAAATGACATTATTTTGGTAACTATTAATACAGTTGAAGGGGCATTGAATATGGATAAATCACCGTGGACGTTAGGATACGCTATAACGATTCATTCGTCGCAGGGATTAACTATCTCTGATACAAATATCTGGATTGTAGATGATCGGATCGAGTGGTCTATCTTGCAGTATCTCGCGTCAGACGAATATCTCAAGTACATAGGGTTATAATAGATTACGTAATAACAATAGGAAATTACTAATGACGCTGTTGTAATAAAGAAAAAATTAGCGTCTTATAAACAATGTGACAACAAAATAAACGTGACTTTGATATTGATACTGAATTTATTATAAAACTAAAACAACTATAGAATAATCACTGTGCAAGTTGTAACACAATATGGCAATAATCGAATAATAATCGAAGACAATTTACCGTAGACAAAATAAATAGTGATCTTGGTCACACACGTATAAATGTAATGATGACCTGTCTTGAATGTAATCGACGAGGAGGTGCTAATTTACATAAGTGAAGGTGGTGGTAATTGTGTATCTGTAGGAATTACTTGCAATTGTTCACGCACAAATCCACGTTGAGGGGCAGTAGAATCTAGTCTGTATATGGGTGGTCTTCCAGTGGATCTAACCACGCTAGAAATTGTATGTGTGGTCACACTCCAAATAGTGTCAGTAGCTCGTCTTTTGCCACCCTCCAACTCCCCTGGTTTGTATAAATATCTCAAAAACACATTACCTAATACTGGCGTTGACCTCGTTTTCCGTATTCGTCGCTACGTGGTATATATTTTTTGTTATTGCATTAGAAGGTTTCATGGAAGTTGCACGAGTAATTTCATTATTTAATGCAGATATCGCTCTTGGCAACCTTGCAACCCATTCATGAGGTCGCTCACCGGACTTAAAGTCAGCAGATATTTCCTTCGCATATTGATATCCAAATAATCGCTCAGCAAGTGTTAGATTAAATCGTTCAACGATTGCTTGATCACGATGAATTTCCGTATGCCCTTGTCTGATTGTAACGTTATGTTTTTTTCATCAAAGTTAATACTGCACCAAAAGATTCTTTGCCAGGATCAACTTGTAATAACTGTGGCCGTCGTACACCGCCACCTTGATAAATTCTCTCAAACGCAGAGGCAACTTCAGATGCTGTTTTTGTTGATAATGGTTCAGTTTCTTTATATCTACTTGCAATATCAACAACAGCCAATGCGTATTTGTACGTGCGTGACTTTCGTCCACGTGTTTTAATAGTATCGTGTGGTAAAAACAAAATATCTGCTTGATGAACTTCGTTAGGAACACTGACATCAAAATGTGCATATTGATTTTTTTTTTCGGTGGTGGTAGATAAATTTGCCATATTGCCTGTCGTGCTAACCAATTTGCAGCAACAGAACGTGACACTTTTGCTGCTTTAGCAAGTTTTGTGATCGCTGCTTTACCTCTCCAATATCCTTTTGGGCTATAATAAATATTATATATATATATATATATATATATATATATATATATATATATATATATATATATATATATATATATATATATATATATATATATATATCCATTATAATAATTATACAATTAATTACTAGCCCCTAACATTATTTTACTTTTCATAGCGGATTTTATTAGGAAACTTGCGAGTTTCTCTCTAATAGATTTATTAGGTATATAATTTAATGCATGAATCAATTTTACATCTGAAAGTTGCCACTGCTGCAAATCTTTACTTTTATAAGCCACGTCATGAACATGACAGGCTTGATGAATCTTATTTTTCTGGATACTCTCCTGGTCTTGGTTGATCCCGATCATCAAGTCGGATATCAAGTCTAGTTCCAGGACCACAGTAATTATATCCAGAGAGATGTTTCTCACCAATATATTTAGCCCATGGTAATCCAGATAATTTTCCTAAAGAAGCAGCAATATCCCCACGTATCTTTGTTGTCCCTGAGATAAATTTATATTTTGTTGTACCACATTTTACACATTTACCTGTTAATGCACGTCGTTTTATTTTCGTAATTATTGTTGTTAATCCAGTGGTGGGTGTAGATGATCTACATCGAACACAATATAGACTCATGTTTTTAATAATATGGATACAATAATTGATTTTTCGGCGACACGAAAACCGGAACCAGTAAAGCACCATCTAGCATTACCAAATTCGATAAGAATGATTATAATAGGTCCATCTGGATCAGGTAAAACACAATTATTATTAAATTTAATATTGAGGTGGTTCAGATGGAACAAACTATATTTAATAGCACCGTCTGTAGATGATTAGCATTGCTACGAAGTACTTAAGGATTTTTACGAAAAAGCAAAATCAGTTAATAAAGACGGTGACGATATTATTGACTTTATTACATATATAGATGAAGCCCCGTCTGTAGATGACTTAGATTGCTTCATTAATAATCTCGTGGTATATGATTATGTGATGCTGGACAAACAATTTAATCCATCTAGAATATTTTCTCGAGGTAGACACAAAACACAGACGTAATTTATGTTACTCAGAGATATACACAAACACCTAAGGTGATTAGAGATAACTGTAATATTTTGGTTGTGTTTAATAGAGTAGATAATTATACTCTACAGAATATTTATTATACTTGGTGTTCGGGGGACATGGTTATGATTAAATTTAAAAATTTCTTTTCTAAAGCACAATCTGTTTCATTTGGATTTATAACGATAAATCTACATGATCCAAGATCAAGATATCGTGTTGGTCTAGATAAAATCGTTGGTAAGCTCCCCTTGACTGTCAGGAGCAGCATGGGGTGGGGGTGAAGGACAAAAATTGAGTCGCTTTCCAAGTAAACAAAATCGCCTTACAAAGTCAGGACAAAATAGCTTCAATAATAGTATAACATAAATGAGCTAACCTCCTGACAAAGTCAGGCATATGGAAATATAATTAGTTAGAGACTTTGGTTTAGTGTTATTCAGCCTATGTAGGAACCTTTATTTTTCGTTAATGACTCGACCAAAATGTTATAGGGTTCACCTCCCTGCTGCTCTAATTAAATTTTTGTATAGTCAAATACTTGCTAATTTTAAGATGTCCGAGATTCCTAAGAAGGCAGACGAAGCTATCAGAGAACTTCAGAGACAAATGGGTGGAGAAACATCTAAGTTCGTTCTGAAGGTATGTTCTATTTACTAACTGAATGTATTTCTGATTTACGAGGTCACTGGCTATATCAAACATATTCATCTCACCCACGAACCCAACCACGCGCACCCTTTCTTAGTTAGGAAGCGAGAAAATAATGATAGTTCCGCCATGCAAATAAAGTACAATCAGAGATTTTCCGAAATAAAATTAGTTTTCATTCAGACTTTACCTTTAATGAAATTTGAACTGTATGCTCAGCACACGCATGATTAAGAGTGAAATTTAAAGAAGACTTGCGCGACATTGTTTATTAAATGTTGATCAATTACTACACTCAAGTGTCGGTGCTTTAAATTGCCCGAGCTTACCAGTAATATGCTTTGTTGTATGCATGGTTCTTAATATATATCTTTGTGTGTATGTGAGTGTTAATAAACAACTAAAACATATTGACAAGAATAAGCCCCCGCCCCACCACAAACATGTCTCCGATAACAAATTCATGCCAAAGTGACATGAGATTGAATCTGTCAAACTTACTGGCGCAACTTGTCTTGATTGTGAAAAGATCATACGATTCAGTTTACCATTGAATGATCATTAAAACAAATATCCTACTTCATATTTTCTTCAAACGCAGTTTATTATGGCTTAGATCAGATGTTTCTTACTGGTAGTTTGAATCCAGGCGTATCAGGGTCGGGTGGATAGAATAAAACCCACAGATTGCCATATAAAGTCTTTAGTAGTAGACCACGTTCCATTTTATGTAAAATCCACTTAATTTCAATTTTGTAAGGTTAACTACTGACATTAAATATATAACACGTGATGTTGATCGATCCAAAATTCACGAAATCAGACACGGAGTTACAAAGATGATGCCCGTTTTTCTTGAAGAGTTAAACTGATTTAACACTATTCAGTGTTCACTGTATATGACTTCTGTAAACATTCGTTCTCGTTTACTCAATCACAACAAAACGTTTCTTGAAAGCGCAAAGGGTTAAATCATCATCATGCAGGAGGACGAAATATCGTGTGTGAAGACTTGAAAGATGACGAAACAAATAACCTGGGCGTTAAATTAAGACAAGTACAAACCAGCCCTCTCCTACCGTCCAAATTGCAACGTCATGGCAAGTACAAACCAGCTCTCTCCTACCGTCCAAATTCATAGCAATTGGTATCGCTATAAAGAGTTTTCTGAAGATGAACCAGGCGCAAACAGCGTTGATGCTTATGGAGATTACATAAATTAAAAGGAAAATGAAGCCAACACTGCAGATAACAGTGTACACATGATGCATGTATCGGTATTTGCAAAACCTAGACCCAGTAGGATTCTAGCTTGTAATCAACGCAGAAGAATGCAATTTTTTATTTGAGAGTGGTCAGACTTCGAACAAATGAAATTAAAAGCGATAAACATATATCCAGCATCACAAAATGTATGACTGTATGCAAATAATGGACCTCAATACAGCTTGGAGAAATCAAACAGCAAACATAAAGTTTCGAACTCGAAACGTTTAGAAAATAGCTGCTTTACTAAACAAAATAGAACATTTGTTCGAATTGATAAAGGCTGCTACAAAGTTTTCATGGTGGTATCACGAAGCTGCTACAATATGGACAGAAAGAGGAAGATGAAAACTCGACAAACCATTTCATCTTAACGAAACATATTATAAGCCTCAGACAGATCAAACTCGATTTGTTTAAGCTCCTCCCTCATTACCAAAGACCCTAAACCACCTATCCTTAAACGAATCAAAACCAGGAGATGTGCATGTCATTTACAGATGCAATTCACGATGCTGAAACCATTGACGTTCGGAACATATGTTATGGAAAAAACGTGATCTCCACAAATACTACATACCGATCGCTCAAGTAGGTGTTAAAGATGACGATAGACGTCTGAACCTAAACTTGGCTGATCTCAAATATGTCTCCCTTATCAACCAGTTGTTCATTCAAAGTACATAAAGTCGTTGCACATTATAAGACCATGCAGGGACAAGGCGCAATCTAATTATATTCTGGTAAGTACTTGCAAAATTTCGGAAACGGACAGCTGACCAAGTCAACAGTAAGTACATAATAAATGTAATATGCCAACCTTAAATTATCAACATTCGGTATCCAGGTCTGCATGTATATATTACACACGTGCCAATTATTAGATATATTAAATTTGATTTGTATTATGTGATTGACCTTTGTCCGTAATTGAGAATAGAATAATTAATGCCTACCTGACCAATGTCATCTTTCATAAAACACCTTTGTATATAATTGTAATTATTACAATATCATTACCATCATAGACAAATATGTAAAATAAAACTTTATTGTATAAATCGATATTTTTCCTTATGAGGTGAGGTATTATGCGTCTATCTATCTATCTATCTATCTATCTATCTATCTATCTATCTATCTATCTATCTATCTATCTATCTATCTATCTATCTATCTATCTATCTATCTATCTATCTATCTATCTATCTATCTCTGTGCACATTTAGAAAGTTCTGGAAGCGAACGTGTTACTCACATCCTGGTAAATGTATAGCTTTAAGATTTTATATTGAGATGAGGCAAGCCAAATTGCTCAGTCCTATTTTAATATTACCATTTACCATTGTGTTAAGTTATAATTTCAGAGTAATTATTTATTTAAATTAATCATTGGATTGATAAAGTGCTAATTGACTGTTTGAGCTAACACACTACTTTGGGATTACTGATTAGTTCATTCATTAATGGAATTAATTTGGTACACTCAATTGTTTTGACTTGTAATAAGGATTATTAGGGATCATATTGAAAAAGTTAATTTTCGTTTTCACATTGTATTCTCGGCAAATAAATTATTTGCTGGTTTCGCTTCTTTCCGTTACTTCGTTTGTAAGATACTAAATCTAGTTTTCGTCTTTCCATTAGATTTCAAGGATCACGTCTGTGATCTTTTGACTTCAGAGGTCTCTTTTATCTTCTTGGATCTTTTTATCTTCATTCTCCACGGATGTTTCCCAAAAGTCCTTTTATCACGTGTCCTCATATTGTTCCGATTATTCCTTTCAGTAAGGGTCCTTCTTTTGTGCCAATTACTCTTTTCAGTAGCATGAGTAGAAAGGGCAATATTCCTCCGTGTTGCACCAACATCTTTTTCTTTTGACCTAAGGGTATTTGTTTGGACAATTTTGGCGAAGAACGTGTCGATGTTTGGCTTTTGGTTAAGCATTATTTCTGATGTTTAGACAAAGGTATTGTGCCTTCCAAGACATTCAGAAAACATTCGCGCACGGTATCGATGACGTATTTGTATTCAGTTTGAATGAGTTGTTTTCGCATGGGCATGGAGTCTTGGACAGGAGGAATGTCTTTTTTGGGGGTGACATCTTTCTCAGTCGGTTCAAATACACTAACGCCGATGACTTGTCATACGGCCTTTTATGCTTTGGGGGTACTAACGCTTCGTCATAAAGGGGAAAATGAGTTTGCCAAATTTACTAAGGAATTGTCCTCTTTGGTGGCTCCTAATTTTCTTTGCAAGGCTTCTTTCAAGACGCCAAAGTTTACCAACTGACTGGTGTGACAATTGAGAGTCAATCCCTACACTCCGTGTGTACTTCACCTTGTTTGTCCCGATATTCGTAGCCGTAATGTTTGGGACCGCCACTGCAAAACTTAGATTCTTGCCGTCAGGATGCTCGTCCATCCGGTCTCCTTCGATGGTAAGGTAATGTTGACCTAGGCGATAGATGTATATGCAACTATCTGTAGCAAAATACAGCAGAAGATCTCCTAACAGATCTATAGCTTCGTACTGTTTTAAGCGAGTACGGGCTGTCAAGTAGGCCACAATAATGACATTTTCAAATTCGTCGGCTTCTACAAAGTCCAGTCTCCTTAACAATTGACTAAGAGCATGTCCTCTCGAAGGACGTCCACGTGTTTCATGTATTTGGTTTTGTCGTAAATCATATGGAAGTAGCGAGAAGTTTCTGACAAATACCCCGTCTTTGGTACACACAGTTGTGCCATTTCGCCCCACAAATAATTCAACAGTACTTAGCAAAAGATCGCCTTCCTTCGTTTTTCTCGATGTGGTCTAAAGTGAAACCTTCCTGCTCCCAGTATATCTCCTTGAATTTCTTTCGGTCTTTGGGAGTGTGACATCAGGAATGGTAGCCACTGGCTTCTTGTTTCAGTTTCAAAAAGGCATTCATGTAGTCTGAGAAAATGCCTTTTTGAGTCTCGTCGCCCTTGTGGTATTTTTCTGTTGGTATCCCAAGTCCAGAGCTTTAAACAATTCCACGCTGAACCACATTCCCCTCATTGCACGTTCTTCTTGAGTGTACTGACAAGGGTGGTCTTGGTTGCACATTCAAACACTTGTACAACACAAGGGAAACTTCAGTTTTCCTTGGCAATGATGTGGTAACTCGGGATGGTACGTGGGAGGTAAGACTTTACACTTGATCAATCCTATTTATTGTCCAATGTTGTCCACGTCGATGTGTTTGGTCAGCAATTGCGGGTGTCCTGCGAAAAAGTGACAATATTTGCACATGTACAGATACTGTGAACACAAGTCCGAGTATTTTATTTCTTCTCCTTTCTCCACCAGCTTGTAATTTTCCACGATGCGCTTAAACTCGGGACTTTTTAAACGATAATCGTACTCGTTTTCCCACATTTCGACCACTTGGTATCCTTGCTTTTCTAACTTCAGTCGCCGCTGATGTTTTGTGTTGCGTTGAGGTTAACAGATGGGGCATCCGTGAAATAAATACCTGTTAATCTCGTACAGAATATGAGTTTTCTAAGCCTCAGTCATACACTGAATACCTTCCGATGTTTTTCGCCTTCTCCGTTGGTAGTATGTTTGATCAATTTGTCTTCCTTGTCGCACAATTAATGCATACAGCGTAGAGTTTTGTCCAAGTATTCACGTTTGACAAAATTGATCGTTTGAGGACTGATGGCAGCCAGGATGTTTTCGGGCATGAATCGTTGGCGGTACACTAAGGAACACACTTTGGCAATGTTGCAGGTTTCTTTGAAAGGATTGATCCCTCTGAGTTCCATGAAGAGTTCTCAAAATATGCTTTTCTTCTTGTGGCCATCTTCTTTCTGTTAGGGTTGGAATTTCTAAAAGTAACATTCATGTTCCAAGTCCACGATTTGTTAACAAATGTGACATCGTTTCTTGCCACAAGAAGGGCAAAATCTTAGCAGTTGACAAGCACTTTTCTTCTGTAAACCTTGCGTGCTAGGATGTTGTTGGTAACAGGTAGGACCGACAAAAACGCCCGTACATGCTGTGCAGTGCACTCGTTCTTGTCTTTAGTCAAGAGAGGGTTTAGGGGCAAACATCCCTCACATTTAGATCCACAATGCTTGTGATGTTCTCGAATGTTATATCCACAGTCACATTTTTCTCAATAATGTCTGTATCCAATGAATTCAATGATACTGGTGATGGCATTGACATGTTTATTATGATGATAGACGTGAATGAATTTTTACCTCGAAGCAACAGAGATCCGCGCATTTCTTGAGGATGCACTTTCAACGTGTAGTGTGATGCCATTGCGTCTTGCAACATTTGCATTTCATGAACGCCACAAGTGTATCTTTGGATAGGCCCGCTTTTTCCTTCTGGTTCTCTTCGTTGTTTGGTTCGATCCGATTGTTGAATATTTTTCCAATTTTCTAGATGAGCAGTCTGTCCTTATCTCTCATCTGATAGCAGTATTCATTTCACTCTCAAACCTACCAGAGCGATGGAAAGTCCAACACAGATTGAACTTCTGATCACAGCTTTTCGAGGTGTCATGCGAACGTTTTCTTCAGACAAGCCAACGGATTATTCCCCTTCCTTTCGAGATAAACACCAATCCTACTTAACATATCTGTCAGAAGAAAGGGTATTGGGAGTGTCCAGACCGTCAAAGAAGCCAGATAGGTGTCAAACCAAACAAAAGTCAAGATATATTTTATCTTTGTAAATAGAAATGACATTGATCTTCAGACTCTCCTAAGAAACAACAAGAGCAAGAGGAAGAGAGGGATTACGAACAGGAAGAAGATGTACTCTAAACAAAGGAAAAACCGCAACACGTCAAGAAAGAGAAAGGGTAGAAGAAAAGAAAACGAGAATAAAGTGAGAAATAATAGGACAAACCTGTGAAATTGAATATATTACAAATACACTGAAAGTGAACAAAGAGTTTTAGAAGTCTCTGAAGGTTTAAACTTTGCACCATAATAGAACAGAAAGAAAAATTGTCTCCTCTTTTTGATTTTTAGAAAAAGAACCTACACTCACGCAATCACAAACGTACATCATGGTGTATAACGAGGGATTTTGATAATTTTATTTTGGCAAAATGAATCTTGTTAAAAGAAATGGAAGGCCCTGAAAACTTAGGAAAAGGAAGTAATCAGCCATAACTGATTTATCCCATTGCCACGGTCAAGATCAACTCCTGAACATGCTCCAGTTGACGATTTGGTAGAAATCTCTAGGGCTGGTATCTCAGGTGTAGTTGGTGTGTGAAAAAGATTGGGCTATGTGGCTGTGAAAGGACTTTTTCTTTTGGATCATAGTAAAGATGTCTGACAAATTTGTTTCAGGGCTCCTTAAAAATGTCTAAGAGTATTGTCTTCGTTTTACACTGTCCTCTTCCTCTCCTAGACCTTGTCTCTTCTCTGATGCTTCCTCTTCATTTTCTTTTCTTCTTGCATCTACTTCTTCTCGCTGTTGCTGTTGAGAGAAAGATTGTTCTTTTTCTATCTGCTGATGTAAATGTTTCTCCAGTTTTTCTCTATGTATCTGATTAAAATCGTCGACGTGTGGTAAGAAAAAAATGGTGGCGAAGGTACTGATACCGGAACAATCGCTTGCACAGAAGAGAGAAAAACTACTAAATCCCAATTAAAATCGACCTCTTCTGGAAGTAGACCCATGTAGGCGTTGATAATTGCAGCTATACCATTGCTTCTCGTCTTCATGTCTGGTGCACACCAATTCTTTGTATTCTTAGTTTGCGTTATGTTTCAAAACTCTGTCGCATCGATTCACTGTGCACAGACGCTAGCGCACCTATATAGGGAATGTAACGTCACAGGCAGTTTTTTTTCGGAAGGAAAGAGAGACTCCGTACTCTGACTGAATGTTGCAATGTGTATTGGGATTGGTAAAAGAACTCAATTCTTTTCGATCCGCTCTTCAATTATAAATAACCCCAGTTCACTCCGTTCCCTGCATCTGTTCTCGTTACAAGATGTAGACAAAAGTAGATTAATCTACTCTCGTATCATCGCTACTGTTCCGCACGGACCTATTTTAGATCATCATGGACAATCATCAAGATCGCTGATGCGAGCGTTTGGAATAGTAGGATCTATGTGGAGACAAGGCAGTCTGAAGCGAGTCTTAATCTATGGACGTGAGGTCAGACGAAGTGAAAGGAAGAGAAGAAGACCTATGCGATGCCCTCCATGTCAACGGAATTGTATTAACAGAAACAAACATATAAAGGTCCTTATCAGTGCCACTCATCTGTCTCTAAAAATTATGTATTCTCTCTTGCCTGAATAAATTTTAGTCTATTTTGCATTTTATATTTGCCTCGAAAGAAATACTCTCTTGTCTAATTTTTTTGAATCGATTTTATATTTTATGTGTGATAGATTAATGTTCATTAATATATGGTTGTGCTATGTATGTCTATATTTATACTGTGTGTCTCTACCTATGGTAGCGTATATTCAGGTCAGACCCTTGTAACATAATAATATGGACCTGGCACACGGCTTGATATACGACCTATTCTAACAATCAACTGAAGTCTGATGGTGAAGCAACAGTAAATCGTTTCGATGCTGCAAGATACTGACATGACATTGTTTATAAATATCAATTGATATCCGTGAACGTCAATGTGCCGACAAGAATCTCATACAAGACTTGAATGCAATAAATCATACAATCTGAGAACGAGTCGCAAAAGGGATAATTAAAGGATGTATGGAAGTCAAAATTGCTCTGGAAAGTTTCATCTCTCGTGGGCGAAGCCCACAACTTAAAATGTAAAATATGTTAACACAAAAATAATGGATGAAAAGAAACGGACATTGTCAAAAATATGCTACAGTTTTAGTGGGTATTGGAAAGTTAAAGTCGCTGTGGAGACGTTAACAAGCGTAGCAAGGATCACTCATAGGGTTGCTAAAGCATGATTGCCAAACAAGCGTTGTAGCATATTTAGCTACCTGTGCCATGAAAGGTTTCATCAGGCTCATCTCTTATTTCTTTAACATAATCGTGTGCAGGGATACGGCGCACAAGGACACAAATTTTAAATCGAATTAATCATCGTCGACATTGCAAGCACATACACAGAAAAGAATTCCTTAAAGACAAAAGACTCAGCAAAGTCATTAATTCATCATAACGCATTTATGTACGCGGATACTTATTTCAATCACGGAAGAGATTTTCTTGGATCTGAACTGCTCTTTGACGAAATATCGTGTTGGACTTATTAATATACATTTTCACCAAGCTATTGTGGAATGATTTACTTGTATGCTTTAGAACGATAATTCGGACATCAATACGCAGGGGACTTGTTAAAGAGATCTCTAAGTGACATGTACTCGGACGCAGGTAACTATCACTTTTGAGAGAACGAGGTTTTCATTAGTCATATAAGTACTATATAATAACATACCACGTATAATTGGTTGAACACTAACAAATAAGATTCACGAAAACGAACCGTCATGGCCATAACGTTTTTCCGTAAAGATACATGACAAAACCTTTTGAGCACTGGCGTCCTACCCATTTATGTTTGAGTTGTTTTAAGGGCGCATACCGATGACTTGCCATTCTAAACTGTTGTAAAAAATGTTGAAAAATACCTTTTACCGACAGTACCTCAGCCTTGAATTTTGACAACAATGTATTCCAAGCGATTTCAGATGACGAAAAATAATGTGCGGTGTCGAGCTTATATAAATGCATGGCAGTGGCACGGAAATTTTTAGATACATCAGCGAAAAACAGCACGCCCGTGAGCAGATACATATTTTGATAGTCACGCAAGCTTTTGAATTAGTATGCCGAAAAAGTTTGCTTTGTGTTCATAATCCTTTTTTTATATAACTTCACACGTCGCGATTAATAAAATGCTTCATGTGGTAGCACTTGAGTTCCATCAAATGTATCCCAAACGCTGTTGTACTCGTATAGATACACACCCTTTCTCACTAACGGGTTCATGTTGTTGGCACAATACCATGTTGGGATTTTGATGTTTTCCACAGCCCGATTGCTTAGTAACTTGTCTAAAGACGAATTCAGATAGTGTAAGAATCGATGTACGTTAATTGTCGGCAAGTAAACGTCATGTATTTTATTCAAGTTCTTTCGAATACCTTATGCTAATGCTTGCATAATCAAGTGACCCGTCATGCCAAAGCATCGCATGAAGAACTACAGTTTGTTAGTTTGTTTTGTTTGTGTAAATTTGTTCTTTTAAGATCCATGTGTACAGCTCTTCTAAATGCGCCAGTGATAAGACAGTGATAACGAACTTTGGAACCGGAACTTACAGTTCCATCGATGGAAGTAAAAGCTCCTTCAATAATCCAGCAATGAGTGGCTGCGACGGAAAAACTCGCTGGTATCTTCATCGGTCATAATTATTTCTGTTTACAAATAAAGCTGCTGATGGGTTCATTTTGCTGTAATTTCAGACAATTTAACATTGGTGATTCAGTTTGCCTGTCAACCTAACTACGGGATAATAGACCCACATGGGACTTGTTCAACAACTCTTGTTGGTTTTGTTGTTTGATCGATGAAAGTATCACTAAAATATTAAAACATTCAAGTCCGTGCAGACGATTTTCGGAACTTTCATCTTTCGTTGCAGTGCAAATTTTGAGAATATTTTTGCATCGTTATGGCATTATTGTCTACTGAGGGTTTTCAATGATCTCATCAGGATAAAAGTCAAGGTCAGTGAACAGATGTTCGGTGCTAAGTACACGCATGCAACGTCTAGAAGGATATTTCTGACCGTTATACGTACTGTGTCGATTAAGCAACATGGCAATATTATTTATCCATACATAATGTGATAGAGATTATAAATCAATCATATCGTTCAGCAATGGCAAATTAAACTGGGTTAATTCTGTTTCTCCATGCGAGATGGTGCAACTGGATAAAAACCTTTATCCCATGTAAACACATTAAATGAGATACCATGATTTAATATATCCAACTTGATCAGTCAAGTAACATACACAAGAATATCTATATTGTCAAAAATCAAGTTCACCTAGGTGATGTTGATATTTTAGAGGCTAGTCTTGATAAAACGCTGCCAAAACTGCCCATTTCTAACCATAGGTTGTCAGAATTGTTAACATCTATCACTGACCGTGGCGGAATATACATTAGTGTAGGATAATATATTGGACCCAAGAAATTGTTGATATGGGGATATATGTACATTGACTGCATACATCTGTTAATGGTCCATTCTCGTCCAGCATGTGGAGAATCATTAAATTATATTTTCTATTTCATCATTGATAGCTTTGGTTTCGTTACGTTTTGGTATTGCAATTTAACCCATCTTTGTAAAGATTAAGTGGCAAAACTGAATGCGCACTAAAAATAATACCTGATGTAAATCCAGAGTTGCAAAAGTGTTATAACACTGATATAATTTAAGGAATCATATTTTATAACAGTTGCTGAGCGTCTTTATCTGGCTTACATTCAAAGTTTTGTGATTTCCATGGCATTCTTCACATTACTTGGTAACCTCGCTTTCTCAGTCTTGAGTTCACATTGTTTGCTGTGAATATATTTATATACCTCCTTCCGTTTTCTCTTAAATTTGTCAAAGGATCACAGTTTCATCAATGACCGTAATTCTTTATGACTTTCTATTACCCTGCAAACACATGATAGTTTGATGTTCGTGTCAGTGTCATCTTAGTGGTCCTTAAACATTCTTTGTTAAATCTTTTCTTGATTATCAGCAATTAATATATTATTATTATTATTATTATTATTATTATTATTATTATTATTATTATTATTATTATTATTATTATTATTATTATTATCATCATTATTATTATTATTATTATAAATATTATTATTATTATCATTATTATTATTATTATTATTATTATTATTATTATTATTATTATTATTATTATTATTATTATTATTATTATTATTATTTTCATCATTAATATTATTATTATTATTATCATCGTTATTATTATTATTATTATTATTATTATTATTATTATTAATATTATTATTATTATTATTTTCATCATTAATATTATTATTATTATTATTATCATCGTTATTATTATTATTATTATTATTATTATTATTATTATTATTATTATTATTATTATTATTATTATTATTATTATTATTATTCAGGAGGTTTCGATGGAAGTCCTACGAGATAAAAGTCATTTTCAAGATGAGAAGATGAAGATTTATGTGGAGAAATGCATTCAGCTTTGTTGGTTCATGAGGATCCAATTCCCACCTATTTATCTTGAATTCAACATCAAGCCGGAAACAGATTTTGATGCAAATCTACACACACGATACATCAGTTCAGGAAACAAAATTTCGTTTCCTGTCTGGCCGATCATGTTTTTGCACGAGCGAAATGGCGTAGTTTTGAAAAAAGGTGTTGTCGAATGCACGAAGGGGATATAATTTAAAAACTAGATTGAGTCAGCGCTAAGAAAAATAGTACATTTCCTCTAAAAAGCAGAAAATAGTCTCTTTTATATACTTGGAGTATTGTTTCTTTTAATTCAATTCCTATATCTTTTCTTACGTCTCTAATGTAAATTGATTTCTAGAAAATTGTTTTGAATTAAGATAAATTAAAGCTTATTTCATAACCTGAAATTAAGACGAATATGGCAAATTTTGTTAGGGAAACAAACACAAGCATTGTTTACGGTCATGAATATACCCATTTTAGTGCAATTATTTGCTTGACATTTGAGCAGAATTCATATTGATCGTATATGCCTAATAATGGAAGTGGACACATATTTTAAGTATAATCCTATTTTTTAACAGATCAAAATTGGGTTAGCCCATAATGCCTTATCGTATGTTCGCATCACTAGCCTAAATGTATAACTCTCCATCGCTTATTCCTCTGCATTAGCAAGTTTAACATTCACATAAAAATGCTTTCAGAACAATGAAACAATCTCCAGTTTTGGTGCTATCATTAGCTGAGGTCACACAAATCTTAGTTTTGATCGATACTTTAGTAGATGATGATAATATCTATGCATGTTAAATTCTGAAAATATTTCGAGCTCACAGCACGAGAAAATGATACATGTTTGACAAATAGGATTTGACAAATAATGACATTTACAAATTTTCTCTTTCCGAACTCAAGAGCTATGCAAATTATGTTTATATTTTGCACGAAATGATGAAAAGTCTCTATATGTAAATATGTAACTCTCATCGGTTTTCTGCATTACAATTGAAGTTTTGTACAAGGAATGATTTGCTGAGAACTAGTGATTCCTAGCATAAACACAAGTCTTAGAGGAATAATTTAGTTCCAAACGTTTGAGAGGATTTATTTATATATTGCAATTATTCATTTGAATCACAAAATGCTCTTACTTTCGGATTTAGTAGCTGTTTCAGAATTGCAATGAATTCGTTAATGACATATTGGATCATGTCTTTGTGATACATCTAAACTACTGGCACATCTACATAATACAGTGAGCTACATTCGTAAAATCACTGGAACTAATTTAGAATACTCATTTACTTTAATGTAATAACCCATAATACATCAAGGTTTGCTTTTAAAATATATTAAAATATATTACGGAATGAAAGTTGAGTTCTTGACAAAAATATAACCAAATTAAAAAAAAATAAAGTTTCTAGGCAAACGTATTATCTGTTAAAACAATGTCGCATTCTATTACTTTCCTATGCAAGAGATAAAAATAACATATAATATAATGCTAGAAATGAAGGTAAGATATAATGATGGAGGTAAAGATAATATATAATGCTAGAGGTAAAGATAATATTTAATGCTTGAGATAAAGGTGTATTATAATGCTAGAGATAAGGGTGATAGAGATAAAGATAATATATAATGATAGAGATACGGGTAATATATAACTATAGGGATACAAGTATTACATAATGACAGAGATAAAGGTAATATATAATACTAGAGATAAAGGTAATATATAATGCTAGAGACAAAGGTAATATATAGTGATAGAGATAAAGGTAATATATAATGATATTGACAAAGATAATATATAATGATAGAAATAAATGTAATATACAATGATAGAGATACATGTAATATACGATGATCGAGATAAAGGTAATATATAATGATAGAGATAAAGGTAATATATAACGATAGAGATAAAGGTTATAATAGTGAGAGAAAAAGTAGCATATAATGGCATAGATAAAGGTATTACATAATGATTGAGGTAAGGGTAATATATACTGCTAGATATAAAGATGATATATAATGCTAGAAATAAAGGTGATATGTAATGCTAGAACTAACGGTAATATATAATGATAATATATAGTGATAAAGATAAAGGTAATATATAGTTATAGAGATAAAGATAATATATAATATTAGAGATAAAGTCAATATATAGTGATATAGGTAAAGGTAATATATAATGATATATAAAGGTAATATATAATGATAAAACGAAGGTGATATATAATGCTAGAGATAAAGGTAATATATAATGCAGGAGATAAAGGTAATAAATAATGATGAAGATTAATGTTATACAGTGTAATAAAGATAAAGTAATATATAATGCTAGAGATAAAGGTAATACATAATGATAAAGGTACGAGGAAAAAAATAGATAAAGCTGGAGATATAAGTAATATCTAATGCTAGAGATAAAGATAATATATAATGCCAGAGATAATGGTAATATATAATGATAGAGGTAAAGGTAATACATAACGCTATAGATAAAGATAATATATAATGATAGAAATAATATATACTGTTTGAGGTACTAGCTAACATTTGCATTGTGTCCTCAGAAAATAATTCGTATGTAAAGTATGCAATCTTACATACTAGAAAACGATTGTTATGTTACTTTGCTCATTTCAAATTTGTTCAAAATTTGAGTTCTTATCTGCTTTTAGCAATTTCATAGCTGCAAAAAAATCGGTTAGTCTATGAGAATTGTCTGCATTACAAGCAGGCATCAATGTTAACCATGAACAAACATTGTATTGCCTAAGTCCTATTTAAAGCCTGATCATGCATAAGAACACGTGACAGTCACCAGATTCTTCTGGTTCAAACTAAAGTACGCTTAATATACTCTACTTATTTTCAACTTTAACGATATTAAATTTTCTAGAAATACCGTAGAAGTAAAATTTAAAAACATTTATAACTAATGAGATGATGCTTATATAAAGAATGTTGCCTTTTCTTGCTTTAATTACAAAATTATCATGTAATGATAATTTATGATTTGAAATATAAGCCATATACTATTGACTTATATACATATATAACTTAATTATTCACAAATTCGAAGAAAATAAACTTAACGTTATATATAATAGTGGAATGTTTCAATCGAACATTTTGTCTTGGCCAAATTTATAGAGTTATTGCATCGTCAAAATTTCCATTCGTCACGTGAGTTATTTACTTGAGGTAAAACTCGTCTGATCAGCTGGAATGTTATATCTATATCTGGTTCTAACATTGGCGCATACTAAGATTTCGCGTCCGCCTATTCAAGAGTGATTTCACTTAGAAAAATAAAATCAACATCTTTTTAAGACTTGATAATTTAAGATGAAAAGGATATTTTCTTTTGCTAGAAGGGCATATATCTGGAATCTATGAATGCAATGCTAATTAGAAAATGTAAGACAAATAATGTTTTTTTTTTTACTTCATATTTTGTCATTTAAAGTTAAGTGCAGAAATAACAGTTTTTGTGGATTCTAAATTGTTGACTGGGAAAGATGACGAATTGTGATCATGGTTTTATGAAGGTTCATTGATTTGTGTTTTTATGGTACCATAATATCAACAAAAATCGGTTGATCAGGCGAAATAATGAAAGTAAAAATAGAATGATACTAGCTAGAATATGTGACAGTATGTCTACCCTAAGAAACCTGACTTTAAATGACAAAATATGAATAAATATTTATTGATATAATAAAAATGTTACTGCATTTGTATGGAAAAATATGAACTTTCTGGAACTAATACTGCAACTCGGTTTATTTTTACTAGTATAACACTCCCAAGATTGTGCAGTTACCTTCACACTCTCTGTTGGAGGGAAACCTTGGACATAACCTTTATGGCATCTACCACTCTCCTACATCCATAACTTTGTATCAGAATACTCAGACAGGAAATTTGCAAAGCAGAATATCACATTCCATTTAGTTAGCAAAAATAAGTCTTTGTTGTCTTGTATTACTGCATCTGCAGATCTAAGTTTCCTACCATAACCTTTTTTAATCGAATTTAGTGCTTTGACTGTCTTATAAAATTGTATGTATGTGATAGATGTGTGATAGTCCTTAGCCACAGTATACTTCTCTATGCTATTTTTATAGATCCTAGACAGCACTGGTCGTCGTCTAAAACATCCTATTTACGAACAGTTACGAACATCTCTCTCAAATAACTCTTTAAATGATTAGAATGGTATTTTCATAATGCGTCACTTGCGGCAGGTGTAGATTTTGCAAATATCGTGTTCGATTTTTGGTCTGTTTGAAAGTTTCATTTGTGACTCAGTAAACTCATCCACATCGTTAAATTTATCATCTCTATTTTTCAAACAATCGCAGCAGCTTGTTTAGTTTATTCACTAATATGTCTAGAAAACCAAACGATAAAGCATCGGCTACATGAGCATGCATTGTTTGTTTACTATCAAAGTAGTTCCAAATACACGTTACTAGTTTTAGACACACGTGTTGTGAAATATAAAGCTTTGCAGGATGGAAAAATATTGCACCATTCTGTAATGTACAGATAACGGAAAAATGAGCCTACAATAATAGTAAATGTCGGCTGTATGTAATGTCATGTTTCTCAAACACATGATGAAAAACCTCGAAAACGAAATATTATCCGTTAAGCCAGAGCAAAATTTGTTTCGGACGCGGCGTCTGTAATATCGATTTTCCTTGTGCCCTGTACTACCACTGTGGTCGAGCCAACAAAACTCTTTTTCACGTCACTTTTCTTCAAGTTGATCTTCTATTTTAAGTTGCATTTGTTCGCATTCAGTGCTATACTTCGCGAAAACTCAGGAAATTCTTCCGTTCGGAATCTTGCGGATCTGACCTAGATTTACTGGTAAACTCACGATAAACATTTGTTTTTCATCTTTCTGTGAGAAATTGTTTCTGCGTAACAAACAGTTCCGTTGCTTTCCTATTCTAACGCGGAAATATAACTGCGTTGTTGAATTTGACCGTCCGAGATTGACCAAATCTGTTAAAAATTTTTTTACTGCGTTGTTTATCGCTGGTTCATATGGCCCTAAGGATATGCCCGGGTGGTGTAGGTTCCTCATCGTCTCCAGGATGTCTGCAGGCCGCACCTATTCCAATAATGATTTTTCTAATGTCATATTCGCGTACGATATTATATCTGTACCAGTCAGCATACCTGGGAGAGAATTTCCAGATAACACAACACCATGATGTACTCGTCGTCGTTCTTCGGTGATCGAATCAATTTTGTCTCTGATCGCACATTGGTCATTAGGGGCATCGTACACGATAAATTTGATCCTGAGATAGTCATAGTCGGGTAAATTATTGATAAACTTACGTGCTTGTATATTATCCACCTGGGTATCATAAACGATATTATTCCCACAATTCTAAGACTGTGCTTGGTAACCTGATCGTCCCGTTCTTCTAAATCAGATATGCCACGTTGAGAAAATATGGATGGTATTTCCGTCACAAAATTAATTTTTGGTCTTGTTGATATGTTGACAAGATTAGCAAATAAATTTCGTGGAAATTTTCCCAGATGAGGAACTGACCTACCTGTCAACATAAACTCGTATTTCGCCAATAGATTCGATTTTTGACAGTCGCTATAGTTACTGTTCGCTTGATTTTCCAGATGAAGTGTTGGCTTTAGCCAGCAGTATACATTTATGCACTGCCGACTGCACATGTATGTCATTCCAATAAACATCACTTATTTTCGACAAACATTACATTATGAGTTAAAGTTTATTGTTCAAGTTAAACTGTTTTACTCTGTGCACAGACATTTTTGTGAAACACCACCATGTTTATGGAATCCCTGCGTACGGGAAAAATAACTGTTGTCCCCCCATGGAGGGCTCCTGCTTACTAAAAAATAACTACTGGACCACCACCCCATTGAGTACAACAGTAATATTGTGGGGTCATCTTGGTTACTGCTAATAAAAATGTGCAAGGGAAGCTAGTAGGATTTTTTAATATGTGCACACATTCAGCCAAGCTTGTGTTTATCAAATCGTAAAGATCATTTAGTTTTATATGTTTCGAGAACTTCACAAGTTCTAAACGAGCACGTCACCGACCTTGATTCGTTTATCGATCTCCTGATCCATCAAATTTCGGTCCGACAATATCACAGCAAAATATCTAGAACCATTTTTGTGCGCAATAACTCTCAACAAGCTCGGAAATGCATATTCAAGACGGATAGCCTGAACCAATCCAGGTGTTCCAATGAGAAATAATAAATCTAGTAATTTGTGATGAAATTTGGCAGCGAAATTCATAATTCTATGTCTAATAACACCTTGCGATACGTGCGTGCGACCTGATTATTGTTAAAATCAAATAAGATTTCTTATAAATGTTCCTGATGACCGTTCAGTCGTAGTCAGTGATACGTCTTTGGTATGACTCGGCCGGGGTTCGAACCCGCGACCTCACGCAATCGGAAATTGTCAAGAGAGCTGTGGACTGTGTTATGACAGTGTACTTATTCGCATAAAGTTTATTCTTCACTATCGGTAGAAGCAAGTACTGATTATGATTTGTTCAAGATCTTGAAGGGTTTTTAGTTGGCACCTCCTTCGACAGAAGTTTCGGAATTAAAGAAAGCAAATGACCAAACCTATGACGACATTTGCATGGGATAACGTGCGAGAATTCAATAGTTGCTGCAGGTCTGAAAAGATTTATAAAGATGATGGGTTTAAGAACGAAATGCAATGCTCTCTCTCTCTCTCTCTCTCTCTCTCTCTCTCTCTCTATATATATATATATATATATATATATATATATATATAATGTGTGTGCTTTTGTGCAATTGTGCGTGTGTTTTTATATGGATAAGGGAAAATGAGAGAGAGAGAATAATGTGTGTTTTGTTAATTTGAAAAGAAAACAAAATCCAACATGATCGATATGTGGATTAAACTATTCACGCCTCATTAACAGCAATTATTTCTTATTTCGCAGTTATATTTTTTGTTTGTGCAGATTTCACGGCACGATATATTTAATTGATTGCAAGAAACATTCTCTAATTCCTGATATGACTGTTTATTCTTTTGTGGTATTTTAGCCTGTATTGACTGGCAGGGCAACATAGTACAGCCCTAGCAGATCTACATAACTAATGGAAGTTTCCGGTGCCAATGTACCATATTCGGGGTCTGTCTGTCTCTCTCTGTCTCTCTCTCATTTATCTTATCCACACAGAAACACACTCACAATTGCACAAAAGCACAACGCATTAATACTAACATATGAAATTTTACACGATAAGCGTTTTGATAAATCTTGTAACTACACAAAAACATTTCGCTTTAAAATGGTTCACTTAACACAGATGAAGCACTATTCATGATTGTGGTTTGATTTTACAATCGCTACTCACAATTTGCTACTCACAATTTATCAAAGCTGAGGTATTAGAAAAAACAGGCTGTACTTTGAATCTCTGTTGATAACATGCATTTATTATTATTATTATTATTATTATTATTATTATTATTATTATTATTATTATTATTATTATTATTATTATTATTATTATTGTTATTGCTGTTGTTGTTAGTAGTAGTAGGAGTGGTAGCATATGAAAATGCATCAAAAATCTATATGTTCCAAAGCCTATATTCTCGAAAATGTTTATTTTGCATGACCTGATGCCACAATTAATGAAGAACATCGTTTTCGAACAAGGTTTTCGACATGAAATCTTACACCGGCTTGTTTTCGTTTCAGAGAATTAAAACAAATATGGAATATTAAGTAGAATACTACAATTTGGGGACTACTTCTATCTTAACTTTGTAGTTTTCGAGAGATATTAAACTAGAACATCCTAGAACATAGCTTCCGTGTTCGGGCGTAGATTTGAAAAACTCTTCGCAAAATGATTTACAGTGTTTTACATATATTTATCTTGTTTTTCAGTTCTAAATCTCAAAATATAACGTCTTGTCATGGACTCAAATATGTCGGTTCATATTTTTGCTAAAATGCAAATTAATATAAAAGCATGAGGTTTTTATATTTTTGAAAATTCTAGCTCTCGTCGTTGTTTGTAATCAGTCTTGTTTGGAATATCGAAAATATCCAGACTTGGTTGAGCTGGAATCGACAAGGACCGTTAACGGCACAGATCTTAGTATTAACGTCTATCATCTCAGACAAAAGGTCATAGGTAGATTTCTTTTAGATGTAAGGTTTCCTCCACTAAACTGGATGATGTTTCCGTGTGTTGTTTATAACATTTTATATATTTGAGGCCTCTTTTAGACCATATCAGAAGGATATAATCGTCGGCTCTTAAGGGTTTCAGCTAAATTTGTAAATGTCAATGTAGACCACCTTTTAAATCGTTCACGTTAATTTTAAATATGGTTTTACTGCATACAAATCTGTCTTTAGCACCAGTGCTAAAGACAAGTACGTATGTCTGTCCATTATTGGCTTATTATCTTTATTATCTTAAAACGATGCTATTTAATGTAATTTAAATATTTAAAAAGAAAGATCGGGTCATATATATATATATATATATATATATATATATATATATATATATATATATATATATATATATATATATATATATATATATATTAAAAAGTTAATGGTTAATCCGTCAGATAAAATATGTAAGTTCTTACTACATACGAACAACGTTTATAGTTTTCTTTTCTTCTCCATGGATTATTAAGTATTAAATCATAAAATATATTGTAATTCAATGGATAAAGCTATTTTATTCTCCCCACAAGGCAGACAATGCAGGCAAGGAATGCATACAAGATAGGCAAGGCAGACACAGAAAGCATTTCATTTTCAACTTATTCTTTTTCCCAGACATCTCAATGACAGAGGAGTCTGACAGAGGAGTCTGACATAAATTATTGCAGAATCTATCAATGCACCTAAATGTACATTGTATAAAAATGACATCAAGCATTCATCACTGTCACTTATTAATTCAGATTTTCATAAAAACCGAGATATTCACAATTTTGTTATATAGAAACTATCATGTAAATAACCTGTCGAATAACTGATTAAAGCTATTAGTCACTTTTAAATATGATACAATTTTAGCCTGCATACCCTAATATTTTACTGAATTCTCTGCTTTGCGGCACTTCCTTCATCTGAGATATCAATTCATAATAGTTTTCATAAAGTGGATTTTCTTCGAAGAAATCCCGAGTATTCCTATATGGAATTAATTAAATTACTTTTTGCAACTGCATCTAAAATTACAACTATGTGCACACACATATATACTTTGGGGATGTCAACATTTCTTGATTTAAACACACTACTGTGGCTATAGGTTGGCTTCCGTTAGTCTCGAGAGACGATGGAAATGTGTGGAAATATACACTGTGGCTATATCAGGCAGAGTAAATACGAGATAAATGACTCCCAAGAGCAACGAAGCAGCTGACCAGTGGCTGGCCTGTGCGGGTACCGAACCCACGACACGTGGATTACTAGTCACACGCTTTTCCAACCGAGCATCCGCAAGTCCCTCACAGCCATATGGTGGAATCGTATTTGATCTAAACGTTACTTATTATAATTCATCGCCAAATTAATTTTCATAATTTAGGAGGAAAAAATTCAAGAAACCTATATGATACTTTTTATTATACAATTTACTTTTATACTAATTTTTCTTGATTAGAAAAAGCTTGAAAATGAGGAATGTCTCTTTTCGAGTATGTTTATTTGTCAATCGTTTTATAAATACCCTCCATATCTAGAAGCATTGTCTGCATCATTTTCATCTCCTGCCAAAACCTATTAAATACAATTTCGTCTACACATTCCCAAGTTCTATTGGATACTTAAAGGACTGAATTAAGTTACACTGCAATCTAAAATAATTTACAAATGATAATACAGTAAAAGCGATGAAAATCAAGCTAAAATTTACATGTATAACACTTTTCAAATATGAAGCAAAACATTTTGAGAAGCTGTCCATCGTCATCATAATTGCCTACTGGCGTGCTAGTTCTTTCATCATCTGCTTCCAATTATGCGAACATTGAAGTAAGCCGTGATCATAGCATAGTAGATCAAGAAAGTCCAAAAGAAGACAAACTCAATCGCTGATGCCACCTGTTTCCATGTTACTTGTTGAGAAGGGTCCTTGTCACACACGCAGAAGCAGGTCAACAAAGACCTCAATCGTGATATGGCATGTGCAAATTTACAGAAGTACAGGCCTGGTGGTGATAACTTGTCACTGAAGTGAGCAATCCGCAAGATAAATAAGGAAAGAAGTAAGATAAAGAAACTGTTAAAAAGCAAGATAAGACTGTAAATGGCCATTAAAGACAATCCGGTCGAATGTTTTGGCATTTCCTTGTTCTGGATGACATTGTTCAGAAGTAAACCACAGAAGATAAGGATAGCCAGTCTACCCTTCTCTTCTGACTCAGGCGGCAAGACGAAGGCAAACACGTTGAGACTGGCCAACGATATCATGGGCAACATTAGATAGTACAAGTGAAAGCCTGCATTTCTCTTCAAATGCACGTTCAACGTGAAAATGTTGCAGTCAGAGAGGATTTCCTGTAAATAGTTAGAGGACATCAAAGTCCATCTGGAATTTTCTCTGTACTCCGAACTGACATATAACCCTTTAGACGCCAGCGTGAAATTAATGTTCAAATTGTTCATTGCCCAAAGTCGGAACTGTAATAATAATAATAATAATAATAATAATAATAATAATAATAATAATAATAATGATAATAATAATAATAATAATAATAATAATAATAATAATAATAATAATAATAATAATAATAATAATAATAATAATAATAATCATCATAAATTAATAATAATAATAATAAAAATAATAATAAAATTAATAATAATAATAATAATAATAATAATAATAATAATAATAATAATAATAATAATAATAATAATAATAATAGATGGGTTTTGTGCATTTAAATGCAGGTTTAACACATTATTGGCTGTATCATGCAGATTATTTGAAAGCCATACACCGAGGCAGCAGAATGGGTTATTCGGGGCTGGTAATATTCCCGCCAACATTGGATTGCGAGACCTTGCAAGAAGAAGATGGAAATGATGATGATGATGATGATGATGTCAGCAAAAAAGAATGCTTAAAATCTTTTTACTAAGCTTACGAACGTGAAGTACAGACATCTCATTCATATTTATATTACAATACCGGCGGAATTTGAATACATACTTCCATGTGACTTCATTTACCGCTGCTAATAGCTTTACCGAACCAACCCCAAACAACGATGACCAAGCTTTCGGTTATTACAATACAGAAAAAATAACAAGGATATATGATCAATTTTTGAGAATATTTAAGTCATTCCAGGATATTACCTTGATCGCACCATCATAAATCAGCAGCATGTTGTCCTGGATATCATCAGTGTGTAGGTATGTAGACAATAATACTTTAACATTCAAATAAACATTAATAGGAAATTCTGTCTATATGTGTGTAATGTAATAAGTGATTGAAACGGAATTTTCACCACCTTGAAACACAACTAGACAACTTTATTTTGTAAGGACCATACACATAATATAGAACTGACATTATATAATGTAGTGTTTGGGTTGACAGAGATATTCAAAATGACACGTTCAAGCCTACAGCATTGTTAACTAATTAATAGCACTTTAACAGGTTCTTCATCAGAGCAAGATGTATCGTACATTTTAGTGGCAAAACCAACGCGTTTGTCTCCAATGATTTTGTATATTTTCTTTGAATTGTGAGAAGGTGTTGTTGCAATATCTGACTCATTGATTGCGTATTGAAAGGTTTTGGATTTAGCTATAGACCTGATGCTCCACCACTTCTGTCAAGGAATTTAAACACTATTTTTATTTAAGTAACAATGGGAAAATAATATAATAATATAATACAACTGGATAATGTACTTATTTAAATGACCTACAATGATATAAATATTGTTTAATAATCTCCTATGATAGTGTTTGAAACAGTCGAATTACATTAGGCTAATGTAAGACTATATTTAATTTTTATTCTTTTTCCCTTCATTAAAATCCCTCCAGAAATCGGTGCTTTAACCCACCATGTTTTTTTTTTTCAGTACCAAAAACCTTTGAACTGTTTTGTTTTTGCCTTTGAAAGTTGTTATGAGGGAAAGCTTGTACCAACTCGTAAACAGGTCTCTTGAAAATTTTATTGTTTGCTTTGGCAGTAACACTCTGTTCTAGAGAAGATTTAAATAGCAATGCCTCCAAGAAGTCTAAAGACTCAATGGCATACTTACTGAGAGAGAGAGAGAGAGAGAGAGAGAGAGAGAGAGAGAGAGAGAGAGAGAGAGAGAGAGAGAGAGAGAGAGAGAGAGAGAGAGAGAGAGAGAGATAGCTTTATGACCTATTTCTTTGAGGGCTTGGACTTAGCGCTAAAGTCCTTGTTCCAGACTACTCAGACCTTTTAGTTTTCAATGGAATAAAATTGCTACAATAGAAGACACTACCAATTAATTCCAAGGTAAGCTTCTACACCTCGTTCTTAAATCTGAGGGTATGAAAAAACATATATGGAGTACAGAATTTAATGAAAATTAGGAGAAATATGAAAATATCTTACTCGACAAGAGTATTTAAAAATGGCTGGAATAACCAGTTTATTTAGTTGGTAAAAGGCATAAGTTGTTACGTCTTCATGACAAAATATGGAAATGGCAATGTGAGAAAATGGCTAAGGTTATTGGCAGAGTTACTTATTTTAATTATTTTGTTGTATCGGATACTTCCAGATTTGTGTGATATTGGAAACTACACAATTTCGTAACATGACCTAATCGCTAACGTCGAGAGCCCAAAACGAAGAGGTCAAAACTTAATTCTAAGGTCAAACAAAATAGAGAAAAAAGAGGACCAGATCACCTTCAATTGGCAAATTTGCTCATCATAGGGATAATAAGTCAGGTCGATTTTGCAGTTGGACTGTAGCACATGCTTCGGTGTCCAGGTTACCGTCCCATTATTTGTGACATGGACGTTGATAAAGCTGGCTCCCATCTTTTGTACTCCAGAATAGGCATTCACTAGAGCCAGGCTTGGCTTCCAAACTTCATCCTGAGGAATGTACATGTACGTTATGTTGAACTTTTTTGCAGGTTCCCATACCAGAAATTCATCTAACCACTGCATCGTAAACTTGCCGACCGAAATAAGCTTGCCTCTTTTCTCATTAAGGTCCATAATGGAGGTCAGCTCGAAACTGATCGTTGCTGGGGAGGCGTAATTAAGATCTTTCATGGGGACATTTTCGTTGCTGTAGAAGGTAGCATTGGTCAATTCATCCATCAACTGAGCGACTCGCGATACAGGAGGACCTGCTGTTGTAGTTGTTGTAGTTGTGGTTCCTGCCGTCACGCTAGTTGCTTAAGGAAAAATGTAATGGCATTATTGGAACATATGACCATGTAACTGAATATGGAGTTGTGTAATTACTTATCAATTCACTAACATAAATGCATGTGGTTCTGTAGTGGTTGGTATGGTCATCGTTCTCCCATAAGTCATTTTAAATAAGTTATTGTAAATAAATCCTTATCTGTAAACATGTCCGGATTGGTATTTCTCTATTGCATTATGCAATTTCAATCCATTTTAATAAAGGGTTGTTTTGTTTGTTTTGTTCTTGTTCTAGTTATTATTAATCTAATGATGGTATTAATACTCAGGAACACTATATGTATCAACTAAGTTAATAGCAAAGAAATAATTATTTCTAACTGTATCCTTAGTGGGGACGAAATTAGTTTTGTTTTGTTTCATTCGTTTCGTAAGTTTTCATTTCTAACCATGACCCTCGTGCTTTCTTCTTTCAATATACCCAAATTATTGCATCTGATCAAAACACGTTACAATAGATTTCAATAATAACGACCACTTTATTACTGATATCAATTGTCCTAAGTCATCGTTGCAGGAAATTTCGAAGCATGCACTAATGTGTATGGTCTAAATTGCTAGTGGAAGGACTTACTGTAATAATACGTTATTTGGAATCCTTCCTTGACAATGTTGTAATCTGTGTGATGACGAATCAGGTAATACTGGGAGGTTGATAATTCATATTTCTTTGGTCTTTTGCTGCAGTATGTATAAATAACTTTGCTTGTAGTACATTTTCCTAAATGGAAACATACATATTAATAAATCGTAAACTATTTATTCTACAATGAAGTACTAGGTTTTCTAAAACAATTTATCAAAGTTACAGTGAGTAGTGATTGACATTTTAAACCAACACACGAAAGCAAAACATATAAATACTTCATAGGTACAAAAGAAACACTTCTCCTCAGAAAATGAGAATAATAAAAAAACATACATGGAAATATAGTTTAATCTGGTGTTTAATTGTCATGTAACAGTTTGTTGTTTATTTGTCACTTAACATTTTGTGTATAATTCTTCAGATACAAATTACTTTTATATTGTATCTAGTTTATATATGATATGACTTTGCAGCAATCAGATGGTACAGTGTACTGAAGGTTAACTATAATCAAATATTTTGATATAAAAATCTTGGTAATTATTTGCATCGTATTGATACATATGTGTAAATAATTCACCATTGAACTGCATCTGGTAGTCTTATCCTCCACCAATGCTAATAACAATAGAAAATAACAAAAAGTAGCATGGAACAACTTCTTGGTTTGTACAAGGTGGATACCGATATATCCGGTCTAAGCAAGTTTTTTTTTTATTACTTGAGTGAGATTACCTGATCACATTACATTAGGAAAATAGGTAAGAGGAGAAGGAAATACTGAGCATCCTACCTCTACCCATGTCACAAATGAATAATAAGTATGTTCTACTAACGAATGAAAGTCTCCTAATGTCAGTTTGCTACAAATGGAGATCTCAGTTCTCAACAAGTGAGGAGATACATATGAAATTTTGCACTTAATTGTCTCACCTTTAAAGTTTTTCCTAGGCGAATCAAACGAAAGTGCCCAATACCGCTCGACAACTAGGTTGTGCTGTCATAAGCGGGGAGTGGTTACAGTCTGTTCAGTCTCCACTGGCTCGATGAAATTTCGTTCTTTTCTCTGCAATGCCATGTTCAGCAGATAAAAGTTGTGAAAATGGTCTGGGAGTGCCATCCAACTAACTTCAGTATCTCTCGAATGGAGACATTATGTTCGAATATCATGCTTGTTTAAACTGCAAGTAATTCATGAACTGAGAACTTCAAGAGGCCTGCCCGTTCTTGGATGATTGCACTCAAATTTTATAAATCCCTTTAACATTTGCGGTGTTGTCTTTCTTTCTGGACTTATTAGGCAGAAAAAGAATGGTTCGGCAATTCCTGATATTTTCCATACCATTCATATTATATCTGAGAGCACATATAAGATCTTGGTGCTTTGTCCCTCTCAACGTATCGATCGAGAATAGGGGGCGAATATATGTTAGTTGGTTGCCTAATGGCCGTAACATATTTTTGGCAATGAAAACAAATTGTGACATTAGGACAACTGGTCCGTGGGAACGGAACTGCATCATGCTCGGTTCCACGGATAGAGGATGTAACTCACTGACTCTGCATGCTGGCAAGCGTTATCAAAAAGCAAGTCCTATATGATAACTGATTGATGATGTGGATTAAATTGGATCTAACGTATGAGAGTTAAGCCTTGTCAACACTCAGGGAATATACTATTTTGGGAAAATGTTAAAGAAGCTGGACCGTTGACGAATGGAAGCAGAAAATGGTTTGACATCATTTATATATCAGTTATTAAATTCCTCTTATTTCCATACCCATGCTTTCACAGTGGCGGGACGTCGAGCTGTTGTGTTTATCTCCACAATTGAGGATTCAAACATGTGCAAGGCATTTCTGATAAGAACGAAGAGTGAATAAGAAGTTTCTCTTGACACTTACGGAACAGTAGCAATCTAGGCTGTTTGTCCATGACTTTGTCGCCATCATTTTCCTGGGTAGGTTTCGCGTCGGGGATCTGAGATCATTGATCCAGGATTTGCCTAATCTTAGCACCTTGAGTCTCTCACTTTCAGGACAACGTTTGGTATCAGCACTGATGAAGTAAAAGGCGTAGGCCCATATTTAATCAAAACTGACTGATAAAGCGTAGAGAGCTCATGCAGCTGGATCTGGAAAAAGACGCAAAATCGATTGAACGTGGAGTATGGAGAGAACATTCTGTGTGCAGTAGTTAGCTAGCTAGAACGTTGAACAGCCCTGGAATGTGAGGGACGTGAATATTGTATTGGGCACACCACAGAATGTAATTCTATACCATGACACAAAGGTGCAGTGACGTCGTTCCTTACTGCTTAAGAATGTACGAGATAACTTCTGAATTGTCTAACAGTATTAGTACTGTGTGTGCGAGAAAGCGTACTACCAAACAGTTGAATGCATTGACAATGGCTTTTATTTCCACGAGGTTGATGCGAATAGCCATGTATAGACACGCCCACTTGCCACTGACCGCTGTAAAGTCTGGTGCTCCCTTATCCAACAGACTGGCATCTGTACAAATCATGATTTCCAATTGTGGGTTTTTGAGAAGGTATTCCTGCTGAGAGCTGCTTTCTGTATTGCCTATGGAGAGGGACGTTTTTAATGCGGTTCGATATCGTAATATTCTGATCTAGATGGCATGTGATAGGTCTCTATTGGGATAGAAATACCATTTTTAATGCACATACGTAAAGGTTACCATTGTAAAACATCCGCCTCCACACTGTGTAGGCCGAGGAGTTAACAAAACTCTGCTGAGATACACGTTTTCGATGAAATTCTCTCAGAAGCATGAACGATGTTTTCGATGCGTTTGAGAGGGAAACAAACAAGACTGAGGTATGCAAGGAATTCCATACCGAGTGGTCTAAAATGATGAGAAGGAATAATGTACGTTTTCACGTTTTTTACCCACCATATATTGTGCATGGAAGTAAGGAGGTTGTACGTATCTTGGACCAAGCTTGAACATAACCCAATGTTCTTGAAGAATGTGGTCAATGTAGCTGTGTATGAGATCATCCTAAACAATGGCAACACACAGTCAAATGATTTTGTGAAAGCCCAATGACTTAGGTTGAGGACGAAAAATATTTGTGAGACGTCGTATGAATTGGAATGTGAAAATACGCTTTGAACAGGTCTACAATGATTGCGTAGTTGTCGTGTCGCACAGAAACACGGACAGACTTTGCCGTATCCATCTTGAATTTTGGGGCCAAAAATATATTGGTTGTGCCTGATGAGGTCGATGATGGGTCTTAGTCTGCCTTTGGACTTCGTCATTAGAAACAGTCTAGCAAATTAAACCACGCTCGCTTTATAATTGAAAGAGTTATATCCTTGAATAGTACGTCCGCCTTATTGGGATCGATTGGGTTTCCGTCATAAAAACGGGACGACGATAGTGTAGGAGGCCCGATAATCGATACTCTTAGGCCTCCAAAAAGACAGGTGGAGTAAGGTCTGTTTTCTATATCCTCTCCATGCCTGACACCTAGAAACTGGGGTGAATGACCTACTATAATTCTCCTGGCTATTATATCGTATATGGAAATTGTATTTTTTGCGTCCATCTCATGATTGTCCCTTCTTTGAAACGATTCATGAGTAGAACGTCCGGATAACGGAGCTTGTTCTGAAAATGTAGAGCGAACTCTTGTACCACGTGCTTATTGACCTTCTAGACTCGAACCCCAAATATAAGGGGAGAGCCGAACTGGAGAGTACGCAAGGCCTCCGTGTTGAGTGATGGACTATATCGTCTACATCAACAGAAGTCTTGACCTTGTAGGTATGGATGATGATAGGTGGAGGCGGACATTCGGACCCAGACAGCATACGATATAGTTCTTCTATAACTGCCTTAATGCCGATTTTCCTATGTTCCATTGTCGGTTCGGATGATTCAGGCGTTTCCATTTCATTTCCCTTGTCTAGCTAGGGACTGTTGACGTCTTGTAAACCTTGGGTATATGGGTGAAGCCTTCCATAGGGATATGATCACGCCATACTGTTGACATGCATCACTGTTTCCATAGGATAAACTTTCAAAAGTGGTGGTATGTTAGAATGCCGGTTCGAAACGGCCGGTTCGCTCTGAAGCGTTCTATTAATGTTTGGTTTGGCTTATCGGTGTCACTGTGCAGTATGTTTGTTGTAAGATACCTTAGATGTTGGAATATGTTATACAATGTATAAACTTTCTACACCGCACCCACTTTACAAGAGATAAAGATATATATAAAGCAAGGCATTGGTTTCATTGAGTAAAGTTTTGAGTGTATTTTGTATTAGCTGAAACAGGGTCTCCATCCTAGTAGATTCGGCAATTATCTAAATACAAGACGTAATAAATTGGAACGTATACACTAACACGACATAAAATACAGAACTGAAAGGATGTTAGATGACACCAAAGGTAGATCGTGCTATACGAGGATGATAATATAGAGAATTCAAATCGTATGGCGAATAACAGCCATCTCAAGTGCACTGGATCCAGCAAGGGATCACGTGTGTCAGGGATTGATTAAGAAAAATATAATACACTGACAACGAACAGTGCAAAACTAGTATCTAACCGGCCGGAATGCTTTCGACTCTTAATGAGTCATTTTCAAAGCCAAATATAAATTATAGGCAAGACAAACAAATAAAAATGAAAACCCGTTGTGTTTGCAAAACTTTACATGACTATTTCTACAGGAATTAATCCTTTAAATGTATTTTATTTCGACTAGTTTATTTAAACAAGTTGCCGATGATGGAAAATATTTTATATTGACATAGAAATAGATGAGCCATAATGATATGTTATTTTATGTAATTGTATGTGCGCGCCAATTATATCCCGGATATTTCATTGTTATAGTAGTAGTTATAGGATATTAGGCGACTAAGAAGCAAATTTAGTAAATTTATTTAAAAGAAAATGTGTCGGCTGCAAAAAGATAATTTTTTTGCGCATAGCTGTCATAGCTGTGTGTCAATCGCGTCATAAAACTGTCCGTATTAGAGTAAATACCTAAAGACAGCACACGTACAATATCACAGGTGAACATATTTGTCGTTCGAAGTCCAATTTGACGAAAACGAACGGTACGTTAATTTTACATAAAATATCAATAAATTGGCACAATTTGCAAAAATGTTGTATGCACCTTATAACACAATGTTTATTTTACGATTGAAAAGAAAAATATATGGCTGATTATATCGTATGTAGTTTGAAAGGATGGACTGGATTGTCTGGACTATAGCCTAGCACGTGTAACTAGAGCGAAACATTAGTTTGAACCTGATATACTGGTAGCCACCTAGTGGGTGGAGAGGAGAGATAACTTGCTTTAATTTCTCTATAAAATATATGATAGTAAGATGTTTTTTCCGTCTTACCGAGAGTGGAAAGAGAGTTATCCTAATGTAATGTGAACAGGTAATGTACTTGCCGAAGAAATGTAAAAATGCTAAATCTATTATATTGATCAATGTGTTACATTTGTTTTAGTTGTTAAGCTTACCCTCGTAAATCATAATCCTGTCATACTTGCAAAATTCTGCAACTTCGATGTTAATGTTTGTGATTTTCAGGATCAGCTTTGCAGTAGGATATTGGAGGTTTCCTATCATCCAATAGCTGTCATGGTTGCTGAAGAGAGAGACAAGGTCAATTATAGTTGCGGGATTTTTCTTTTATACTCGTAAGCTGTGATTAATATTGTACAATTTTTAACTGTGCGCGACGAATACAAAGGAAGGTAATCATTTGGAATATTTGACTTTGTTTTGTGTTTTGTGTTTTAGGTTTGGTTTTTGACTTTTCTGTTAGGAAACGACAGACTTTAAGGTGTTTGCATATTACAAGGGAAAACCACCATGCATAATTTTCTAATGAATGGCCAGCGTATGAAGAGGGGAAAACGAATCAGAATAAAACGATCACTGCCGTTGACGTCTTGCTTTGAATAAAAATTATTAGGGAAAGTCGGTTGCGATTTCAAAGCATAGTCAAACAATATAACCGAATTGTGACTAATTCTTAGCAAGCAATGTATCTGTCTGATACAAAGAAAGGAAATACTAAAAGGTGGGTATTTAAACAATAACCAGTAATATTACAATGAGGCATATAGTCAAATTACCAACTTCATTAATAGCCTAATTAACAACTTCATTAATAGTCGAATTACCAACTTCATTAAAGTTGTTAAGATGGTCAGAAACAAACGCGTTTCTTCATTAAGTAACTAGCGTACTTATTGATTCGATACAAGACTTTATTTAAAGTGTCCCATATTCTGATATCCTACTTGTATTCGCAGTTACTAAGATTAAGTGATCTCAAAAGTGAAACTATTTTGTTACTATTTAATTTCGCTGATGTGCTAGTACTTATATTGTTAGTAAAAAAACCCAGGTCTGCTCTTGCATACCATTACTTTCCTTACAGCAGTCTACAAAGTCTATGTTCAGAATTGTTCAAAAATATTCAAACAGTTGAAATATGGAGCCTTAAAGACATGAAAATTGAATCGGATATTATCCATATACATACAAACACGTCTACCAAAATTCGTGTTTAACGTAAGTAATTTGTACCTAATCATTTTGAAAACATTTCATTACATAAAACAAAGTATAACCCCAACATATAGATTAATATGGGCAAAACTGAACAGTACTCTAATGGTATGAAGATCTACTCAGGTCATCTACAAATGCATACAAATATGGTTGCCAAATTGTATTTGTCTACCTTGCGTGACAAGGCCCCAAGTGGCCCAGTAGTCTAAAACACTCATCACTGGATCACTGCAATCTCAAGCTCTGTCTGCGTTTATTTGAGTCTCGATCTCGGTCAGTGTGGGTATGTGAGAAAGCTTGCCCGTAGTTTCTCATGGGTCGGTAGTTCTTTCCGGTTTTATCACGGGTTCTTACTCCTCCATTTATACTGGCCGCCATTTATAGCGTATCTTGTGCTGAAAAATGGCGTTCAAGCCTATAACAACAACAACCTTGATTGAACTTTTGTAAAATCTTGCCAACACACATCTCGGGTAGATCAGACTGATATGACTAAGTCAAGAGGTTGGGGAATGAAAGATTAAATTGTATACATTTTGAAATAATATTGTCTTCTAGTTGTGAACTATGCACAATTGTCATGTCAATGTAGGTCAAAATAATTGCTCACTTTAAGAGACTTTTTGTATTTGTACTGAATGGTGACATCGAAAAACTAAATTAAAGTTACCTTCCTTTGAATACATCATTAAAATGTATGAACTTTGTGTTAATTGTATAAATGGAAAGTGATTTTTTTTCAGTTGTAACGTTGACATGATCTGAAACATTTAGCTTTCTTTGGCACAGCATAGTCTGAATATTACTGTTAGTGCAATCAAGTAAAAAATGTTAATGTCGTATATACCAGATTTTTCCTATAATACACAAATGGTTAATTAACAGAAATTTACAATTGTCTAGGATTTAACAGACAAAAGAAGGCTGTACCAGGAGTAAACAGTCTTTATTTCACACAAATCATTGCTAATAAACTTTTGAAAATCTGTGGTTAATCAAAGGCAAATATCATGCACTGATAGGTTATTTATTCTATCCTAATTATTCTTAACTACCTACACATCACACAATTTTATAAAGACAAGTCCAACTTCTGATTTGTTTGAATTTAACCAATGATATTAAGATATTTTGTCTCTAGCATTTAAAGCATAATCGACGGTCCAGCAATAAAAGCAATAAAATTCGTTATAGTGTCTACCAGGCATAAATGAAGAGACTACTTTTGCTTACTGAAAATACACAGAGCCTGTTGATCAAATAAAGGGGAACACTGGAGCATGACATTTTCGAATCACAAAAAGTATATGATTTCTGATGTCCGAATATCATTAAATGTGCGGAACAAGTACAGTAAAATGAATACAGTATGTCTTACTTGGGATAATAATTTGGATAGTTCTGACTCGAAAAGCTTTGAGGAGAGGAAGTAGCATTCAGGGCCACGTAATTGTCATAAGCTGTGTAGCATTGTTCTTCCGCTGCAAATAATAATAATAATAATAATAATAATAATAATAATAATAATAATGATAATAATAATAATAATAATAATAATGATGATGACAATGATGATGATGATGATACTACTACTACTACTACTACTACTACTACTACTACTAATAATAATAATAATAATAATAAGATCAAGGGGCCTTCATATCGTTGAACTGTCTGATAAAAAAGATGATCATTCACTAAGCAGAATTTTGTAGCACTGCAAGAATAGGAAATGTGTCCAAAATTGTATGTGGTCCCCATTTTGCTTATTTTTTCTATAGTCTGACAAAAATAATCTCCAAAGATAAAGGCATAATGTTCTATTGCTCATAATCAAAATCATACACGGTTTAGGTCATATAAACCTATTTACCAAGTTTTACTTAAATAGAATGAGAAATATAGCCACATGGTCTAGTGAGGTAACACGTTCAGCAAATGGATTTGAATAGCACATCAATGGAACCAATAACTGTTTAGTGCAGAACCAAGGACAAATACATTAATATGAAAAATATAACATCTCCCCCATGGAACTAATATCCTGATGACGTTAGCCTTTTACTAAAAGTTATATAAATATAATGCCAATGGAGTTTTAAAAAGCTTAACCCTTGTCGATCTCGTTCACAAATATAATTTATCCAGCATCCTGATAATGTCAACCCATTACCAAGTTTGAATACATTCTAGCGATAAGAATCCATACATATACAAGATCATCTCAGCAACATGCACGAATCTTATTCATAATAAAATTCTTGGACTCCTAGATTGTATATTGGTAACTAGCTCAGTGATCACGTGAAAAATCACTTCATTAGCATGCGAGGATCTCTCTATGTATTGGACTTATCATAGATCTTGATGATATAAGAGTATAGTCCATATTTGATAAAAGATATAAAAAAAACAAGACAATGTGGATTCCAGTGGGGCAATAATCCAAGCAAATCAGTGTCTACCTCATTATCAGACTCTTGATATATAACCCTTGATCAGCCCATATTTCAAGCTTGGTCCAAGTGGAATAAACTCATTTGGCATCAATAATAATAATAATAATAATAATAATAATAATAATAATAATAATAATAATAATAATAATAATGAATTATGATATTTCCGATACGTCATTACTGGTCTTACAGCCCTTTCAAGCGCATTGGCAGGAATCACGTGTGTCATGGATTGATTGAGATAGATACAATAAACTGACGACGAACAGTACAAAACTAGTATCTAACTAGCTTGTGCGCTTTCGACTCTTAATGTCTTTTTCAAAAGCATATACAAAACATAGACAAAACAAACAAATAAACATGATAAATGTTGTGTTTGTAAAACTCTACATGGTTGTATCTACATGAATTAAACCTATAGATGCATTAGGTCTCAACCAGCCAATATAGACTTGTTGCGGATACTGAGAAATATTTGTATTTACCTAGAAATCTATGAGCCATAGCGACATCTATTACGTACATTTATATAACGCAGATTATATCCCGGATATTTGATTCCTTACCGGATATTTTATTCTTATAGTAGTAATTAAAGGATACTAAGAAGATTTAGAAAAGTTTGAAAAAACAATATGTCAGGTGCAAAGAATAATTCTACTTGTTCATAGCTTTCTTTTTGTAGTCTTCTTGGTTTAGACCGCTTGGTTTCAGAGTTCTAAGGCGGCGTATCCAGTAAGATTCCTTTTCCTTCCTGGTTTCGGAACTCCAGTTGGGGTTGTTAGCAATTGCGACAAGTGTTATATCACTGAATGTGTGGCCAGTGGAGGATAAGTGTTATGCGACCAGACTTCTGTACAGCTTCTTTGTCATCCAGTGAGATGTATGAAGGTGATCCTTCTGTGTAGCTTTTCAGTTTCTTAGACACACTGAAGGCTACAGATTATTCATGTGATGAGATAAATTACTTTCTCTGTTTTGCACGTTTTATTGGGACCATGTATGTTTAGTATTTCTCTAGTCACTGTGCTAGTGAATGTCCTGGTCTCTATCATATGTTGAAAGGTTTTGCATATTTTATCGCCCCTGTGGCGATAGACTAGTGACAAGAGAAAAACTAAACACATGTTCCAAACCAAACGTGCAAACAGAGAATGTAATTTATCTCATTACATGTAAGATCTGTAGTCTTCAGTATGTCGGAGAAACTGAAAAGCTACACAATAGGGTAAACATAATGCTAGAGATAAAGGTAATATATAATGCTAGAGATAAAGAAATGTATAATGATTGAGATAAAGGCAATATATAGTGATGGAGATAAAGGTAATATATAATGATAAAAATTATATAATGCTAGATATAAAGTTAATGTATAATGATAGCGATAAAGTTATTATATAGTGCTAGAGATAAAGATAATATATGAAAGAGATAAAGATAATAAATAATGAGAGAGAGAAAGGTAATACACAATGCTAGAGATAAAGATAATATATAATGACATAAATAATATATACTGTTTGAAATATTAGTTACCCATGCATTGTATCCTCAGAAAATAATTCGTATTGTAAAGGATATAATCTTTCATACGAGCAACGATTGTTGTATTACTTTGCTCATTTCAAATTTGTTGAAAATTTTCGTTCTCATCTGCATTTAGCAATTTCACAGCTGCAAAAAGAACCAGTTTTTCTATAGGTATTACCTGCATTACAAGAATGCATCAATGGTAGTAATGTACATTGTATTGCCTAAGTCCTATTTAAAGCCTGATCATGCATAAAAACACGTGACAGTCACCAGATTCTTCTGGTTCAAACTAAAGTACGTTTAATATACTCTACTTATTTTAAAATTTAACGATATTAAATTCATGTCATAAACTTGTCATGAAACGATAATCTAATATAAGTATTGCAAAATAACAGAACATAACATAAAACATATATCATGTTATTGCCAGCCATTACAAGACATGTAATAAATAAAACAAGATAATAGAACATAACAGATTAAAACATAGAAATATTGCACACAATAGTACTCACTAATGTTTACAGACTTATAGGTGAATTGGAATCCAGAATACTGTAAAGAGTAATCCGAGTGAAATTTAAGCCGCATCCACTGAGTACTGGACTTTTGAGATGGAGGTAGGTTTGGTCCACAGAATGTATTTAAAAGGTGTTTATCCAAAACATACGCTCCTGCAACAAAATTAAAACAAGTATTGTATTATATTGGGGAAAACATTGCTGATTAAATTTTGCAATCACATATCATAAGTTTTGTAGAAAAAGTGTTGACAGAAAATTTAAAAGCAATGCACACAAATGAGATGATGCTTATATGAAGTCTTCCGCCTTTTCTTGCTTTAATTACAAAATAATTATAGTCTAATGTTTCACTCGAACATTTGCTCTTTGCAAAATTTATAAAGATATTGCATCTTCGAAAGTCCCATTCGTCACGCGAGCTATTAAGTGGGGTAAAACTCAGCTGGAATATGTTACATCGCCATCTGGTTCAAACATTGGCGCACACTAAGATTTCGCGTCAGCCTATTCAAGAGTGATTCCAATTAGAAAAATAAAATCAACATCTTTATAAGACTTGATAATTTATGATGAAAAGGTGAAATTTTTGTTACAAAAGCACATATCGTCAAAATATTAATGCAATACTAACTAGAATTTGTAAGGCAAAATATGTTTATCTTAACTTCCTTTTTTGTCAACTAAAGTTAAGTTTTCTTGAGGAAGTCTTAAGACCACATAGTTTAGCTAATATCATTGTATCCATACTTTGATCATTTCGCGTGTGCTACCGATTTTTGTTGATATTGTGGTAGCATAAAAAACAACTCAATGAACATTGACAAAACCATCAGCACAATTCGTCATCCTTCCCAGTCAACAACTTAGAATTAACAAATATGATTCTTTTTTTAAAAATAAACTAAAACCCACTAAAAAAAAACAAATTCATATTATCTGACAATCTATGCTGCCTCATTTATAGTTATAGGTTGCTGAAATTGCATTGGGAAATATTAACAAGTTTTTCTGAGCAATACTGCATAACTTTGGTATGCAGTATTAGTCCGAAAAATGCAGTATTAGTTCCAAAATGTTCATATTTTCCCATACAAATGTAGTAACATTTATATTATATATTTGCTTTATCTACCTAAGGCTTAATAACAAAAAAATATTAAGAAACAATGTAATTGAATTTATGATGTATTCCAAAATAACTATACATATGTAGATTCATCAATACACAGTAATGATATTTATATGAATATTGCATCTCCCAGCGACCTTACATTTTCGTCGTAAGCTCAACACTAGATTAAAAAATTCTCGTTTTGGTCTTCTTAAAATTTAAATTGAGTCATATTGTGAATGAATGCGCATTAAAAAATCGATCATTTGGTCTGGAATGGACAAATTATGTTTTTCTATTTATCTACCTTGATTCTGATTTTTTTCTGCCTGTTAAGTACTGAATTTATTAGCTGAATCAATTTAATACGAAACAGTCTTAAATCAATTGCACTACTGTCAAAGATTGTTTGGAATCATACTGTGGGAAATATATAAATTCTTTTTATTGAAATTGTCAAAAAGGACGTTATACAATATTATACCCATTTTGTTTTGAGTTTAGTAAGGAGAATGAGATTTCTGATGGAAATGTAGTCGAAATTACAGTACATTTTCTAATTCTGTATCAAGTTTTGAAGCTCATGTCATGTAATTCGCATTTTCAGAAGTAAGAAATAAATTTTGAGGAAATTCAAGATGCAAAAATGTAAGTATATTTACTGCCATTCTTATTACCAGCTAAAAAAGACACATATTTATGCCCTGCAACTTTCATGCTCTCTGTTGGGGGAACCATGGACATGACCTTTATGGCTTTTAATACTATCCTACATCCTAAACATTGTATTAGAAAACTTAAACAGAAAATCTGCAAAGCAAAAGATGAGATTAATTTTAGCTAGCAGAAATAAAAGTCTCCATCGTCTTGGATCACTGCCTCTGCAGTTCTTAGTTTTCTAGCAAAACTTTTTTTTTATATCGAATTTAGTGTTTTGACTATCTTGTAAAACTGTACGCATATGATAAATATGCGATAGCCCTTAGTCTGAGTATGCTTTTCTATGTTATTGTATAGGCCCTAGACAGCACTGGTCGTAGTCTGAACCATCCTATTTACGAAACGTTACGAACATATCTCCTAAATAACTCTTTACATGATTAGAATGTTTTTTTTTCTTCTTCAAAATGCGTTTCTTGCGGTAGTTGTAGATGTTGCAAACATCGCGTTCGATTTTTGGCTTCTTTGAAGCTTTCATTTGTGACTCAGTAAACTTTTCCACTTCGTTAATTTTATCATCTACCTTTCAGACAATCGCAACAGTTTGCTTTGTTTATTTAAAAGGAAACCAAAATCTAAAGCAACCGCTACATGAGCATACATTTACTATCGAAGTAGTTCATTATACACGATATAAGTTTTAGACGCACAGGTAATGACATAAAAAACCATGCAGGATGGAAAAATATTGCACCATTTTGACAATGAACAGTTAACTGGAAAATGAGCATACAATAATAGTAAATGTCGGCTGTATATAATTATAGATTACTGCATTTGTATGGGAAAATATGAACGAGTTTTTTCGGATGGATTTACTGCACGACCTTGGGAGTGCAGTATATCCTTCCGACAAAACGAGTTCATATTTTCCCATACAAATACATTAACCTTTTTATTATATGCTCATTTCGTATTCTTCCCAAGACTTAAATATATAAACAAAAATACACTGAAAGAAACAAAGTAACTAAATGTATGCCGTATTCCGAACTAAATATGTAAGCGTTGATGAATCATTACATAATATTATTAATGAGCACATAACCCAGCCGAGATAAATATAAAGTTGGTCGCGCACTAGACTTAAGTTTCGAAAAAATGGCGCTAGCTGTGCTTAAAATTGAAATTTAGAGTAATATTGTTAATAAATACGCATTGCAACAACTTTTCCATTTGATGTGGAATGAATACCTTTTGGTATTTTTGTCGATTCAACAAAATTTTTTGATTAATGTATGGATATATCAACATGAAGTGACTTGAATCGGTTTCCAGCAGCGTCTGCCAATTTAATATTTTGAATTATGTTTACATAGGCATACGTGTTTCTTTTCTGTCATTGAATGATTCAGATCACAATGTGGGAAAATTATGAAGCCTTTTCATTGCAATTATCGAAAAGATGCTGAGGAATTTAATGTTTATTTCATTTTGAGTGCAGTAAGGAGGATGTAACTACACTTGGAATATACTTGAAATTACAGTACAATTTCAAAATGTGTAATCAACCTTGAGAACCCATAACATGGCTGATCTAATTCAGATTTACAGACCTACAAAATTATATTTTTTGAGGAAATTCAGGATGTAAATTGTAAGTATATTTTTGGCCCATTTTTATTAACAACTAAAGAAGACAGTTTATGTATATAACTTGCATTTTATTTTATCAAAAAAGTGAACGCGGAATGTATCAAAGCAGTTTGTATGTGTCAGTCTATGAAACATTTGCTGGTATGTGGCCGTCCATGAAATATCTGCTTTAGTTCATTCATAATTTTTTTTACGTTAGAAAATAGTTCCTTTGCACGTAGGATACAATATGAAGATGTACAATATCGGTGAATATTGCACGATTCTGACAATGTAAAGTTAACGGAGAAAAATGATGAGCATATAATAATGTCATGTTTCTAAAACACATGAAGAAACTCGAAAAAGAAATATAAACTTTACACGTTAGCAACACTTATCTTGACGCTATTACATAGATGTGAGTTTTCTGCATACACCTAAAAGATATATATATATATATATATATATATATATATATATATATATATATATATATATATATATATATATATATATACACACACACATTATGCATTTGACCAATTTCAAAATATTTGAATGTTCGGAGAATAAAATTCCTCCACCTGAGTTTTGACCTTGTTTTGTTTATTTTACAGAATACTGTACGAGATACGTTTAGCTGCATAGGGTCAAGTAGTACTGTTGTAAATATCAAAGTAGTCAAAACGAAAGAAAAACCAGGAAGGTAATAAACTGTTAATAACACTGCACACTCGAGTGGAAGCAAAGTACCAATAGGTGAAAGATATTTCGGTCTATATTTACCATCATACACCTGAAGGTAGTCATACACGCAGTAGGTTTGGTTTTCCACATCAAAGTTCTGGAAATCAACTTGTATAATATAATATCTATCCTCTGCTTCAAGTAGCCATTCACAGTTCAAATTACTGAAAGCAAAATTACAAATTTTAAATCTTCTCTCTATGCTTTGACAAGGGTTCACACATCTATAATCGTAACATACGGTTGATTTCAATTAACTTTTAACATTTCTCACTTGAAACGCAATGGTATTTTACAAAATGCCCTCTTGTAGTTAATTTGGATGTAGCTTAGAAAATAGGAAACATTAAAAAGTGATTAAGTTTACACACACACACATATATATATATATATATATATATATATATATATATATATATATATATATATATATATATATATATATATATATATATATATATATATATATATATATATATATATATATATATAGATATGCACTGCTGGTTGGTTCCACAATCATGCAGGTTGGTTCCGTAATCAGGTGTGGACCACATTTCCTAGAGATTATCACAAGTGTAAGGTCAAACTTTAATTTGTTGAAATTTGTTTACATGTTGTACTTGTGGAAATTTGTGCATAATCTTAGCACAAAGCACCCATGTTTGCAAAAAACCAACCTGAATCAGTCCAAAGTATAATGTATTTTTTAAAATAGAGAAAACGAATGTTGCTGGTGTAGGCAATACCGGCTTTAGAAAGCGTAATGATAGCAAAATATACAAAACGTAATAGAGTTATCGGCTCTTTTTTATGATGTTCCTTTGGTTTCCATGACATGCAGCTATATCCTTGGTGGTCCGACCGTTTTGTCGTCACGTGCAGGTGTTGTACAGGATCTGGTAATGGTCCAATTGTTAATTCCCAGCAGAAAAAGTTAATTGTGGCAACGTTTATGTTTCACATGCGCAGAGACTTAACACACATCTTTCCAAGGTAACCAGTTCGGAGTTGCATCCGATTGCTTGAGAAACTCAACAATGCTAATACAAGGAAGTTCTCTCTGGTTGGGTAGATGAGTGGGTGAGGGGTAATTCCATGATCGGCAACACTCGAGTAGGTATATAATTTCTGGGAGCACATTCTTGAGAATACTCCCAATAATTACGCGGAGAGACATGAAAGGTTTATCCAGACAGGATCATATCTTTATCCATGTACGTTGATTTTCTAAGTGCGTAGCGATACTGAACATTGTTTAGTGCAATTGTGAGTGAAAGGTATCCAGGTGGGGTATGAAAACGATTTAACTGGATTAAACTTGTTGATACCAAAGATTATTGGGTTGCATATGAGCTTTGCAGTTTGGTGTCGGTGGAAAATGTGGATGCATGTTTATGTTCCACGCTGGTTACAGGGATATCAATCATGTTAGCGTGGTGAACATAAATAACGAATAAAATATGACTTCAGTCATGGCAAGATCATAAGCATCAAAGATTATCCCCATCCTCATGCGCAAATGTGCATTTCCTCCCAAAGATCTTGCATGCATTTGATAATTTCCATGACGGTGATTTTAATGGTTCTTATGAAGATAGTGAGGCTCAATGGCGATGTAACAATTCCGACGATACCGGATACAATTGTCGACGATTTGTTCGCAGTGGTTGTAATCGTTGGAAAATTCCTGTAGTTTCAGTGCTGACTGGAGGGTGGAGGGCGATTTTCTTTGCAAAAGTATGGCTTTTCCGTGAAACAGAGAAAATTTTTTTCAGACGCGATGTTTACAGTGCCGATTTTCCTTGTGTCCTGTACTACCATTTTGGTCGGGCTGACAAAACGTCTGCACGTCGCTTTTCTTCAAGTTGATCTTTTTCTGTTTATATTTCGCGAAGACTCAGGAGATTCTTCCATTCGGAATCTTGCGGATCTGACCTAGATTTATAAACTGCCGATAAACATTTGTTTTTCATCTCTCTATGAGAAATTGTTTATGTGTAATAGACAGTTCCAATAACGATTTATCTAATGTTATTTTCACATACAATATTTTTATCTGTACCGGTCAGAATATCTGGAAGAGAATTTCGAGATATCACAACAACATGATGTCCTCATCGTCATTCTTCGGTGATCAAATTAATTATGTTTCTGATCGCACACTGGTCATTAGCAGCATCGTATACGATACATTTGATCATGATATAATAGTAGTCGAATAAATGATTGATCATCTTACGCGCTTGTGTATTATACACCTGGGCATCGTAAACTATATTATGCCCACAATTTTAAGATTCTGCTTGATAACCTAATTGGGATGTTCTTGTGGATTAGACCTGTCACGAGAAAACATGGATGGAATTTCCGTCCAAAAATCATTCTTGGCCACTTTGATACGTTGACAAGATTAGCAAATAAATTTAGTGGAAATTTTACCAGATGAGGTAATAACCTGTCAAGATAAAATCGTGGTTCGACAACAGATTCGATTTTCGACAGTCGCTGAAGTTCCTACTTGCTTGATTTTACAGTTTAAGACTTTAATTTGTCTAGGGCGGAATCACCACACTGAGCCGATGACACTAATTTTACTTTTCATGAGCAAGTTACTTTCTGTTTGAGATCGGCATTTCGTTAAACCTTGAACAGAAGAAAGTAATCAAATACAGTGATAATTTTGTATTAGTGGCAGCAGCCTTGCTGGCTTCATTCCAGAGCTTCCACCAAACTTTATCACCACTACAAGGTCGACATAGTGCATAACTGTTTTCACACCTTACCCGCACTTAATGAACGAAATTCGGCCACAACCACGTCGAACCAGAGTTATGTACTGCCTGCAATATCCATTTATGTATTACCGACTGCACATGTATGCCATTCCAATAAACTACCCTGGACATCAGTTCATTTCGACTTACATTACATTATAACTTAAAGTTTATTATTCAAGTTAAACTGTTTTTCTCTGCGCACAAACATTTTATTTTGAGACACACTACCAAGCTTATGGAATCCCTGCATACTGAAAAAATAACTTTTGTCCCTCCTCCCAGTAGAACACCTGCTTACTAAGAACAGCTACTGGCCTCTCCCATTGAGTACAATAGTAATATTGTGGGGCCACCTGGGATGCAGCTAAAGAAAATGAGCAAGAGATGCTGGCAGGATGTTTTGTATAGGTTCACAAATTAATCCGTGCTTGCGTTTGTCAAATCGCAAAGATCAGTCAGTGTTATATATCTGGAAAACTTTACAAATTCTCAACGAGCGCGTCACCGATCTTGAGTCGTTTACCGAACCCCTCAGCCATCATATTTTGGTCACACAATATCACAGCAAAATATCTGGAACCACCCCCTAGTGCGCAATATCTCTCACGATAGCTCGGAAATGCATATTCAAGACGAATTGCCTGAACAGGTGTTTCAACGAGAAATAATAAATCGGGTAATTCGTGATGAAATTTGGCTGCGACATTTGTCATCCTATATCGGACAACAGATTGTGAAACACGCGTGCGACCTGAATGTTGTCAAAATCAAGTACGATTTCTTCTAATGGTTCCTGATGATCATTCAGCCGCAGAGATACTTTTGACTCGTTAATTTTGTCGAACACCATCATGCCTGAACAAGCAACCGTTCAACATTCTGATATGATAATGTACATAAATGCAGCAACCCCATGCTGCGACCACAAATGCACTGTAAATTAAGCGACCTCAGTGCTTTGAATCAAGTCAGTTGGACACGACAGAGCAGGATAACTTCCAATGTCATAAATTGCTGTATTATGTGACTACATAGACGTTTTCGAAGCACGCAGTCATTTCATTTCAATTGCTGACAATCTGATAATGGTCATGAGATGGTGATTGGGTTATTACCGACACGTTCAAAAATTATGTGTCCCTTAAATTCAGTTAAAGATTCTGCAGGCATGAAATATATGTATGTGTCCAAAACACAACTGACGTAATCATCACGCAATCAAATGGCCAACGGCCAACTCAGACCAGCCGTGCCAATCATTCTCGTATTGATGAAAATGCTTTGACTGCTAGATTCCTAATATTGTTGGTCATTTCATTTTTGATGACGTCAATAGCTATGGTGTCAAGTTGTTTCCTATCGTAGGTACGCTTGGGTCTTTTCTTCTCGACCGAAATGCAATTAGCAACAATATGATGATACTATCCATACATGGGGTTAACAACAAATCAGTTCTGGCCATTCGATGTTGCAAGGTGATGATAAATTACATAAACACATACAAATTTCATTCACATTTTGAATTATGTACCCAAATTTAGCAAACATTCATAATGGTCGTTACGTCATGGTGCATGAAAAACAAAACGCATAAACCTCGCCATGTATGTATCAATTCAAAACGTCATTCGTTAAACTTTTTGACAGAACACATTATTATGTCTACAACTTGAGACGCGAAGCAGACAGTCTTGTGACCGGTAAGGACAGTTGTTTATTTTATGGTCGCAAAGAAGAAAACTTCTTTAGAAACTTTTTCGTACAAAATTGCTCTCGAAATTACCCAACATATTGGAAAGGCTTTTCTTTTATTACATGTTTGCCTGTTTTATCAAAGTATGGTTTGATTACTTATGAGGTATTTCCTTAACTTTGTATGTTATGGTTAAGGCCACTTTATTTGTATGCATATGAAAGGTTCTTTAATTTCTCAACTCTAATTATCAGCATTTTAGTGTCATAAAGAAAGTTAACAAATATCCTACAGAGTTAGTATTCGCTTACTACCTCCATTCATCTCTATATGTTAAATTCATTTAAGTACAGATAAAGTATTACGTCTTGGTGGTGTGTTTTGCGTAAAGTAGAATAGTGTTTTAATATCCATTAATCTTATTCTGTTTTAGGTGAAATAAGTATATACTTTCATATATTGCTGTGCAATTAGGTGTAAATACTGCATACAAGCTACAGGGAGTATTGGGAGTACTAGAGCATACTTCAGTTATAGACAATACTGACAGGTAATAACTACTCACTACATGTTGTTAACATAGGAACTGATAAATATGTGAGGATAAATGCATATAAGTTTATTAGTAAAAAAAATAAAGTTTCCTGGAGACATGAGTAAAATTGGGGCGCCTAATTCCAACAAGTCAGCAATGATGGGTCTAAATCCCAATCAGTAAATATTTCTCTCAGATAGTCGATGCACAATGGATGAGGAATTATTACATGTTATAGTAATGTCTATATTTGCACTTAAACAATAGAATGCGTGCTGCTATTATCACTTTAATAGAAATAGTCGTCAAATAATGTGATAATTTCGATTTGGATAAAGTTAGTTTAGTAAATTATTTTCGTAAGGGATTTCATAAGGACGATTCAGAGAAGGAGCATCCACGTGAAAGTGGAGGAATAAAACGTAATGCCTCCACCGAATCTGAGGTAACAATTTCTCCAAAGACGCAAAAGCCAGATTCTCCGGCAGCAAAATCTGCAAAATATGACAAAAGAGACAAATAAATGTTTCTCCACATTGGGTTGATACTTATCCATGGCTTGAATTCATTAACTCTGAAAGAAAGATGTTTTACGATTATTGCAAACAATATTCCAAACTGGCACGGGTTGGAAATTCAAACATTGTGCTTGTCAATGAAACTGAAAAATTCAAGATTTAATCAATCCCGTCTCGTTTTAAACCTCACAATGCCTATGCAGCACAATATATGCATTACATTAACAGCATGTATAGAAAATCCCTAGAAATTAAAATTGTTAACATCTTTTTTGGAACCGTCATTTTAAAACTAAATTCTCATTAACACAGCCTACACCATAGCTAAGTATGGAAAACCATTTCTGATAATGTGTACACTGCTGCAGTAGAACAACGCTAATCTTTATCCTGATTAAAGAACAGATTCTAGGTAAGACGCTTTGTTTTGTTAGTCGATCATTTCTTGAGAAAAGAAGTTTGGAAAGGCTTGAATTCCAGTAAGTTTGTTTCCATTCCTGATTATGGAAGTAGTGATGCTACCGTATTGGAGCAAGAAATCGTGTATATAAAATACCTTAATAAAACGTTAAAATGTTAAGCCATTTGAAAAAATAGATATGTTGTACATTATTGTGTACACATCTTATTGGAGTTAGGCAAGAGACTGAAATGTTGGGTGTAACTGTAGATGGAACAAGTTTATTTTCTAAAATCACTTGTCATGGAAAGTGGTTGAACAAAAATTTGATCAACCATTACAATAGATAAGTATGAAAGCTTACTAGCACAAATCATAAATTTACCTTCTATTCATAAATTTACCTTCTATTCATAAATTTACCTTCTATTCATAAATTTACCTTCTATTCATAAATTTACCTTCCATCAATCATTTTATTAGATACAAATTATTTGTTTACTTGCATATTAATGTAGGTTTATCATGCAATAAAGATGATACAAAATGTTTTCTAGTATTAGCAAAGAGAGAGAGAGAGAGAGAGAGAGAGAGAGAGAGAGAGAGAGAGAGAGAGAGAGAGAGAGAGAGAGAGAGAGAGAGAGAGAGAGAGAGAGAGAGAGAGAGAGAGAGTAAACTAAACTTACTGGTCATAGACGTTTGGAAAATTAGGTGAGGAAATTGTACGGTACGTCCAGGGGCAATAACCAATCAAGGTGCGTCCTGCTGTGGCACATACAGAGTCCACATCGGAACTTGGTGGAAATGTTACGTTTGTAATTCCATACCATGCAGGACTGGACCCTAGAATAAAAAAAACATCGTTAGTTAGAAGCTTTAAAAAGACACAGTTTATTTATTTATTTATTATTTATTTTACACATATCAAGAAGACAATATCAATAAAAAAAATAAACAATGCAAATTTACTGAAACTGTTTTGACCTGGAAGAATCGTATAAATGAAAAGCATTAGAGAATACATCGAAAAATAAAGTGTTCATTTTTTAAAACTAATCGTATGTGTGAAATGATGACTAATTTTTACAAATGTTTATAATACATACTTCCTTTAAGGCCAAGCAAATAACATATTCAGGTATAAAAACCATGATTGTGTTAGACATTGTTGTTATTGTTGCTAAGGTAAGCAGGTTAAAGAAAGTACCGATTTAAGCCTGGAAATTATTTAGACAAGAGTCTTATGAATATGCAATTGCCATTCTTTTTCAGTGTCAGCCATTTTATCAAAATAAAAGAGTAAAATATACAATTCGTCTGTACAGTCATGGCTACATTGCTTTGTTTTAATACCACATAAAAATAAATATTTATTAATTTTCTTATAAGCAACTATAAAAGTAGATGTACTGCTGTAACAGATCTAGCTAATGTGATATTTGTTTATACATATTCGTTTATAGCTTTGTTAGAATGTAGTGACTATTTATTATGGAAAGTGGGTGTTCTGTAGATATTTCTCGGCAATCTGCCAATTTATAATAACAAACATCATAATGTACCACATTCATGAGACTTTATGATGGCATGCATTTGTTTCGTAAAATGGAGCATCCCTAATTACCTAACATAAGGCCATTTTCTGGATGTACAGTATATATATATATATATATATATATATATATATATATATATATATATATATATATATATATATATATATATATATATATGCTTTTTTGAGAATAATAATGATTTTCATTAATTATTTGGGTCTTGTTTTGTATTTCATGGCATGAAGTACTAATATTTGGCTTGGAACGTTTCATTGAAGAATGATACAAATGTATAACAAGAAAAAGTACGTAATTGTAAAATTATTAGAATTTCGCGATATGTGGTCATTAAGTGATTATTCAGTATTATTTGTTGTCTTTGCTCTTTTATGAATTTTTATTTTGTCATCCTCTGCTGTCTTAATGTCCTTGGAAGTAGAGGAAGCATGGACTCTCAACGCCCGACTCAGGCAGAAGGTGTTTGATTCGCTCTGTAGTGAGTCTCCTGGTGTGTACCAGTATAAATAAGAAATGCGAAGGTTCAAAACATTAATAATCTAAACTATCATATAATTAAAAAACAAGTAAATATCATTTTTAGAACATGTACATTGCTCATTGTATTTAAATGTTTCAAAAAGACGATAGTTGTTTTTTTAGTTAGTTGCCATTTTATAAAGGAATAATTCGTGGAAAGTATACATTTGATCATACCTCCCAGAATTCGTAGCCGAAAGTTCTGCTAACCTTAACCCAAAAGCAATTAAAAACGACATTTCGAAAATAAATAACCATACTGGAAGTCTTTGTTGGTATGGTTTTCTTCCTAGGACCTAGACTGATTCTTCCTGCTCGCTGGATGTTGTATTTTTAAAGCAGAGAGCCAAATGTGGCTCATGGACAATTGTTGTGGCTCATGCTCATACAAAACAATCGGTTCTATAATTATAGTATGCTTACTGTGATATGATCCAAGGTGTCCACGGTGTTAGAGATGTTTAAGCACCCTGATCTAAAGCATTGATATATATTTACTAATGTTTGCTTGAAATACTCCGACATGTACAATGCTCTACATTCCCAATATCAGAGTGACAATTTTATGACATATTTAGTTGGGGCATATTGGATTTATATTTCAGACTATCCTATTAGGCATAAATGAATAGTTTGAAAGTTTCTGTAAACTTTCTAAGGTCCTTAATTGTGTTCACTATCTGACTTCTGCCAATATAGTCAAGATTAGAAAATGTGATGTATATGTGTTGTACATAATAGTAGTTTTTATGAATTGGTATTTAATTTTAAAAAAAAATGGGGGAAAAGCTCAAATATCTTCTTACAACATTTAAAGAGTCCATGAAGACACTTACATGTCTTTATTTTATATGTGAGAAGCCATCCGTAGTTGTTATTGTTGGCGCCATCAATTATGAAGCGTACAAGGGCATATTGCCCAGAAGATGTGATCGTAAAGGTAGAAATGTTATACCCATTTCGTTGGTCATTATAAGTTGACAACGGTGATGATGTTAATGTGTTACCTGAAAAAACATATATGCATAAAATAAGAAATAAATGTATTACTTTCCTCAAATAAAGAATGCAATCGACATGCACCTGTTGATCTACATGCATATTCCATCCGACTTGACTACCCCACCCCTGAAAATATCCAACGTTCAAAATTGATCCAAAAATTTAATCAACTTTATATTTGTGCACAAATTTTTTCTTATAAGAATGAAAAAGTGGAGTCAAAGAGATGCAGAATTATCATCAATGTTCTATTTTCTTTTTCCTCTCACGGAAAGCATGAAACATACAGAGGCAAGTACTTTTTTCCCATAAAAACGGAAACTTTTAAAACATGGTCGCTATTTTCAAAAAGACTATTTCATAATATGTTTGTATTTAAGCTAAAGGTTGAATGCCATTTCACGTGAGTAATTAGTGCAGGTCAGCTAATGACTCAATTCTCAAAAGAATAGCGTCTTTTGGACTCTTACCTCCCTTGAATTTGAGACAAGCATGATCAGTGTGATCAGTCAATATTTAAGATATATGACGGGCCTTGTGCTTTATCTGATATGAAAGTCAGCAAAATTGTAAATAATATCGAAGCGACCCCACCCCACCATGACCCCTTTATATGCTGTATGGCACGTTTATGAGAATTTGTGAAAAATGAAAAATAAACTGTTGGAAACATTGGGAAAAAGCTTTATTAATCAGCAATATTGTGTCGCAGGAAAGAGGAATCCAAGTTCTTGGTGTCAATCACAATTGATTAAAAAGTTTATTTCATAAGCAACATTTAAAAAGAGTATATATTAATCAGTATGTAATATGTGACCTTTACCATCATAAATTCTTAAAGAATCGCCGCTGCCATCTAAATCAAGGAATAGGACTGTTATCTCATTTTTATACGATTGACATGGTGCCCGGATCATCCAGTACAATATATTGTTCCTGTCAAATAAAGAGGATAAAACATTATATACATTTCACCTATACTAATATCATTTCTGAAAAAAGTATTTTGTGTTTAATTAAATTTTCGTGAAAACAAGTAGCTATTATATTACTAAAATTATATCAGTTGTTTTTAAGTAAAAGAAATCACCGTAAATAAAGAAAAGGAAAAGAGACCCATCGTAGGTAGACAAAATAAATATAAAAGTCAGCAAAATCCACTTTAAAAGAGTGATTTAGATTTACTAATGCATAAACTGATAAATAATCGCCCCTGAATTAAAAACATAACTTTATGAATTTATTACTGGGGACTTAACAGCATATCTGCACAATTAAGTCCAAAGTGTATATATAGCAAAGAGTAAAAAGGTAGAAATGATAAATGCTACTGACCTAAAAGGACTTAAAGGTAAATTGCAAAATTATAAAAATATGAAATAAACAGATGTATAAAGTGTTATATATTTAGAATACAAAAATGCACGTGTCATATAAATACTTTTTCAACGTCTTATATAACTCAATGTTTTGAAACATAATTCTGAATCTTCTGGGTTCTGAAGTATTTTTCCATGCTAGAGCGATACAGGACAAATCCATCTCAGTGAATGTCCTGTATGCCAGCTGTCATCCACCCAGCATATGTTTGATGTGATGAAGTTTATTAGCAGTCTCTTTATTCCAGCTAGATTTCCAAGTATTGTTGATATGTTTATTTACGTAGAATTTTAAATCTGAGTATTGAGTTTTTCAATCCAAAATTGGTAAGAAAGGGCTGATTTGAGAGTTTGGTCATTTCATGCTATTTGAATTTAGTTACCAACAATAACTATCTATTTTTCCCCTGAGAGAGGATAAAAGTCTTTCTCAAAAGTCTGTGGTACAAGTGTCTCATGAGTTTTAATTTTTTTTTAACCATGACTCCGTTTTGAGATCCGTCAGTGCATATGATGTTAAAACCATTATTTTGAACTCCTATTTAATTGTTTTTGTAAGTATACATGACTATTATATTTGTTTCTTTAATCTTTTATTTCTTTTGGGCAAAGATCAAAGTTCACTTCCATTGGTTTCATAGACAATTGTGGCGACTGCGGAGTAGCTGTAGCGATTTTTTGAGATTAGCTTGCCTGTCTTCAAGTGAGGTCGAATTCTAAGTTTATAAGTTGGACTGATCAATACACAAATTAACCAACAATCATGTTTTGCTGTAACCAGGGCTGTAGATGGTGATCACATACCATGGGTTAAGAAAAACTGGGTCTCTTCTAGTACTTGTTCAAGAAAATTTTTCTGTTATAAAATTAAAAAAGTATTGTTCGGCATAGGCCCCCTTACGGGCCCCGGGTCCAGGGATATATCACAGTTGCCTCCGCCTCTTGTCTGCCTTGGCTGTACCTTGTGATCTCTATAGTCAAAGTATGACTTTTTGTCTGAACTCCATTCTGTGTTGCCTAAACTATTGAGTCGAATGGGTTTTTCAACTTTTTTTACATTTATTTCTCAAATATTTTTTGTATGGAAGAAAAGTGAAAGAAGAAGAGTTTGGAATCATCATATTGTTTTAGGTTTCTGTATAAATGCATGCATCTGTCTGTCTGTCTCTCTGTCTCTCTCTGTCTCTCTGTCTCTCTGCCTGTCTGTCTCTCTCTGCGCAATTAAAATGTTATACATACCTGTATGTATCGTAGGTGCTGGCAAAGGAAGGATGCAGGGCAGAAGTGTCTGTTTCATCAGTAACAAGAAAAGTATATTGATCTGGGACGGAATTCAGGATAAAGGCAGGCTGGCTTACTGAATGAAAGGAAATAAGATTGCCTTACATATATTGTTTCTAATATTACCTATATTAATGTGACTATTGATTCTGCAATATTACCCCTACCCTACAATGCCAACCTTAATGGCAGGATCCATTCATTAGTAACACAGCAAAGGTTTATAAACAGAATAGAACATGTTATATTTGAAAGCCTTTATTATAAAACTTCAAAATGGTTTATTTTACCAAGTAATAACTTCGTATAAATTGTACATCAATTTTGCTTTACTGTATGTATGGGCCTTATGACTTACAATGCATTCAAGTTATCGACTTGTTCATTCAAAAGGAATTAAAACCTTCTTTTTGCATTATACCGGGCAGTATATTTGCATTCTATCAATGAAATATTATATTCATTAAAATACAACACACAAAACTCTCTGCTTAATTTACAATAAAAAGTTGGACATCATGGATACAATGTTATCCACCAAAAATGTCGCTTGGTAGAAGGAGGCAGAGAAAATGGTTGTTATAGTACCAAAGAGCCAGATGTGCTTTGACTTCGAGCTTTAGGTTAGGAACAATTTGATCTTTTCATACTTTAAAAATATCAGGTTTCAGTTGAAATCCAGAAAATGTTACTGGAGTAATTTACTATATTCAAAAGTAATGTACCCACTTTACCAACCCAACGCTATTATGAAAATGTAGTAACAGCTACATTAAGCCTTACAATATTGTGTGCATGGTAGATAAAAGTTTGTGTCTGTATGTGTGTGCACGTGGCACGTGTGTGTGTGTGTGTGAGAGAGAGAGAGAGAGAGAGAGAGAGAGAGAGAGAGAGAGAGAGAGAGAGAGAGAGAGAGAGAGAGAGAGAGAGAGAGAGAGAGAAGTCATGCATGGCAGCTATTACATTTTATTCTGAGATGATTTTGCGAGATCAATAAGGATGTTAATGTGAGGAATTCCCTTGAATATTTAATATAACAGCAAGTCGATTAGATCAAGAAATGTGCCGATGGATCACTGATCTATCCCTGTCACTATCTATCGTTGGGCGTGTTCCAAAATAATTTAAATACAGCCCATACAATGCAATTTGCGTGCCCAGGATGTTTTCTAGATTTGCCTTAATAAAATGTTTGAATACGATCTATTTTATTTGCAGGATTTACCTTATTAATGAGCTGTTTCTGTAACACTGATATGTTAGGTAACCTTAAAACTCAGGTCTGCTTGCCAAGATAATTAGTTCAGAGTCCTATTACAACTACGAGATAGCGGTCTATGTTAATGTTTAAAATGAATAACACTGTGCCGGCTGATATTAAGACTTTTGTCATAATCAGGCATGTTATTTCTCTGCTGAATCAAATTTAGAAAAGCTCTAATTGAAATAAAATTAGAACTGCGGTGTATACCAATATGTACCTGTTTTGAATTATATCACTAATTAAAACTTCTCTATTTTGATTTTTGTTAGCGAGGATACCTCAACACTGATATGAAATGCGCGTAGTTATGTTTACCTATATTTTTTGCAACTCTGGTACATGATATTATCGATTTTTTAAATAGTTTTTATTCATGGCTGTAAATTGTACCGAAAATATTTAAATTTTTCATAGGTGACCTGAGTATCTTGAAAGCGTAGTAGTTAAAAAAAATCTATAAATAGATGCTAACTCAGGTGTTGACAATTATTAATATTAATCTTAATAATAAGACTTAAATGGCACCTATGGCTTAATTTCTAAGTGGATGACGGAGTTTCGATGTTTTTAAAATAATTTTATAATTTCCCATTGGTTAGTCTATGTAACATGAATATGGTCGATTGCAAAAGTCCAGTCACATTAGACAGTGTATATTAAGAGAGTACTGAGCACTTAGTTTTATTTCAATTATGAAGACATTCATATTTCTGGTTTTCCTGTTGGAATTCTGCAGACGTGTTTTATTTTGTACTTAGATACTGTTGGAGAGGAAAAACACTTGTTTAGAGTTTTCCATGGAAATAGAAAATGCTTATTATGCCAAGTTGACAACGTCACAATTCTTGGATGACCAGTACATTTCCGTTTTTGAAATGTCTAAGGAACTTTTAATTAATTTAGGACTTTCATACACCTTTTGAAGGATCAGTTTGGATTTACTTCACAATACTGCAAATTTGATAATTAAACTGTTTGTTAAGTTTACAAAACTTCTTGGTTTTGCTTTTCAGTTACTTAGTTCTGGAGCATATAATCATGACAGAATATTGGGGGCTCATCCTGGATACTAATTTTAGAAATATTTAAAGGAAATTGAAATTGTTTTGGAATTTAATTTTATCTTATTTAGGACACTTTTCAATCCCAGGTCTTTTGATTTTGCATAATAAAAACAAGCTTTCACAATGTCACCTAAAGTTGGAAACTTTATTTTAAATCCTAGACAGGAACGGTTAGAGTCCATTATTCTCCAGCTTGCCAGAAAATATGATATTTCAGAATCAAAGCCATCTTTGTGTGAGGTCTATTTTTAACTTAGATTTAACACTTTTTCGGTCATATCGCTACCATGTCTGTAGTGTGGAAGTTTACAATGAAGTCTAGCAAAGGGCATCATGCTGCAGTTATATAGTATGATGTACCACCCAGTCACATTATCCTAACACCAGATCGACCAGTCCTAACACTAACCTCCTAGTGCTGAGTGCCAAGTGAGGCAGCTGTAAATATCGTTTTTAAATCTTTGGTATGACTCGGAAGGTTTCGAACTCGCGACCTTTAAGCTTCCGAGGCGGACGCTCTAACCACTAGTCCACCTGAGTGGTCAAGCCATCTTTGTTAAAACAAGAACTAACAATATTTTGGTTCATTATTTGGATTGCAAAGAATATTTTGGACAAAAGTGCTTTGGGTTTGATTAGTAAGTCTGACTATGGCTCTAACTTGCAAGTTACGAATTGAAAGTAAAATACCATAATTAAATGTAGTTAGGGAAGTTTGAGCTTCAAATGCAAGTGCAAATGCAGGACAAAGAAAAAGATGCAAATGCAGGCAAAAGAACAATAATCAAATTCAAAACGAATATCAAACAATGGAAATAAAATTGGAAATGCAAAAAGAACAGATGCAAATGAAATTTCTAATACAAAAAGAAAAAAGACAGATAGAAATGCTATTAAAATTAAAGAATTATAACTGGCAGGCTAAAAGCACACTGCTAATAAAAGTTTAGCTTTTGATATTATCAGAAATATGAAATTTGTTCTTCCTTTTCAGGAAAATGAAATAGATAACTATCTTTTACATTTGTTTTTTAAATAATAGCTCCAAGTTTAAAAAAAGATAAAAGGGTATGAATTGGAATTCAAATATAGCTTTACAATTTCTTTCAGTCAGGTCGCTACGATGTCTGCAGTTTCACAGTTTCTAGTGCATAATGTCTAGAAGGCAGCTGTAAGTACCATTTTTATAAGTCTTTGGTATGACTAGGCCGGGATTGGAACTCGCGACCTCCCGCATCCGGAAATATTTAAGAGAACAGTGGACTGTGTTATGACAGAGTTTACTTACTGGTAAAGCTTATGAACTTTATGCTTTACTGTCGGTAAAAGCACGTACTGATTATGATTTGTTTAAGCAGGGTTATGAGTTGGCACCTCATTCGCCAGATGTTTCAGAATCGAAGAAAGCAAATGACCAAACCTACGAAGAATTTTGCATGGGATAACGTGCAACAGTTTTATAGGTGGTGCGCATCTGAAAAGATTAATAAAGATTATGGCAACATTAGACAACTCTTATTAGACGAAGACTTCAAGAACTGCATCCATAGTGACGTCTAAATTTACATTTACGAACAAAAGATGGATACTTTAGAAAACGTTGCTCGTTAAGCTGACGAATATAATTGGCTCATAAAGTTTCATTCTTTAATACGTTTGTCTCTCAGCAGAAGGTTAGTAGGAAACCAAATCAGTCTCTACTTACAAATTTCAGTCAGGTGCAACTAACAAGAATCCATCGTCTGATAAAACAGACTAGAAATCCTTTATCTATTCCTTCGTGTACTTATTGCAAGAAACAATGTACGTTGTTTCTGACTTCTTTAAGTTAAAAGAATAAGCAACAGAACAAACACCGAACAGTTCTAAATGTTCTTGTCTTTCATATTTCAAGGTCATGGCCATATGTTGGAAACAATTCATTTGTTGGGTCAAACAAACCCCAGTCTGATTCAATTTTGGAGAATTACAAACCTTTCATGTCGAACTTATTAGTGATTCAATCAATTCTATTAAGGGACACATAAACCTCTCAGTCTTTTATTTTCAGGTACTTTGCCTTTGAGAAATCTTCTTCTGAAAGTGTTATTGTTCAGGGAGTTGAGTTCGGTTGTAATCAAATCCTTCTCCATAACTTTAATTTGTCATTAGACTTAGTTTTTGGACCAATGACTGTTGGCGCTATGAATTATTTTCCCATTAAGGGAGTTCATTTATTGCTAGACATTGAATGAGCTTGAGATAAGGTTGTGGTTAATCACTTGTAATAATTGCCAAGCCTTGTTTGGATCATAAAGTTGATCTTGAAAATGAAATCCCAGATATAAACCTTTCTTGCGCAGTTGTAAGAGCTATGGCGAATAGAGTTTTTCAGAATGAATTTGATCAAGAACCTATTCTCTTGGCTGAAACATGTATTGGTCAGGATTTTGATGAAACCACTTTTGCTGTTACTAATGATCAAAGTATTGATCAATATGATCCTCTTTTAACTACTAATTCTCTTATTTCAAACGACAATTAATTGTCATCGAACTTGTAAAAAGATCTTGAAATCTCCTGTTTGTTTTAGAGGGCTTTTTGCGATGCTTACTCCGCTGAGGTATGAATTTGCTTTTCTTAAAAGATGGTGTACTTATGAGAACACTGAGACTATCTGAAGTGCCTGCTGTTGAGTTGTCAGTAAGTTCTCAAATTGTTGAATCTAGTTGGTCTTTTGGGAGTCGTCAAAACTTGCCAAAAGTTCTTACGTCATTTGTATTAGCCGGAAATTAAAAATGGTGTTACCAAATATTGCAAATCTTGATTTATTTGTCAGTTGGCCAGTTGTAGTTATTTTGAACCATCGTTTGGACATGTTGTCCAGGACCATTCGAATTGTTCAAAGAAAAAGTTATTTTAACAGAGGATTCCGACATTAATTTTTTCGATTATGTCCTTGATTGTGAAGTAGCAAGATATAATCTTTTATCTACTCACTCAAAAATACAATTAAGGCAAGTCAAAAGTACAATGGTAGGAACTTTTCAATCTGATGATAAAGCTCTGTCTCTCCTGTCAACACTTCAAAATCCTCTTCAGGTTAGATATTATGGTCCTTATAAAGTTTAAAAGAAAGTGATTTAATTTATATCAACACTCCTGGAAGGCGAAAACAGAGATAACTCCGGCACCAAACAAAGCTGACTAAAAGCATAATGTATACACTGACTGCGGACATTGCATTACACAATTGAGATTTGTCGCACGGTGCCATGGGCATGCTCTCAGCTTGTACAAAGTATAAAAATATATTACATTGCATGTAATATCACTCTTTGATATGTATATCCAATCATGATTAAAAATATTATGCAGCAATGATAATAATGTGTACATGCATACATAGTAAAGTTGACTGGGTTTTATTCAAAAATGACTGATTGTTGGAACAATAAAGATTAAAGAATCACAGAATTGTGGTAATTTTTAGATCTATTGATTATATGATCAGATAAGGTTTTGCCAAGTAAAGTGTTTGTTTATACACGAGTAAAAATTCGCATGTGCTAAACGAGCTAGAACCCGCCTAATCATGGCCAAGTTTTTCTTTACGTACATGTTTGACCAGCTACTGAAAAATATCGGATCCGGAAGCCATTATTACTGCTGACTGGAATGTTGTTGATATTGGTCTCAGACAAGTCATCGCTAGTGAAATAAATGCGGACTTTGTTCTTCGTGCTCAGAATAAATCCTGAACTAGCTCCGTTGGAGTGGAAAAGTGTGCTTCCATCTGAAAAAAGAAAGCGAAATAGTAAAATAGACCATGGGTTGATAAATATTTCTATTTAAAACCGCTATAGAATGATTTGCTGAATTGTGAAATAATCGCGTGTGTAATGACTTGATGACATTTTCGATGTAAAAAATAATTGTTCGTAATATTTAATTACTTAAATTTGGTTAGTTCATTGTCGTTATATGGCGCACCGGCATTGTAGGGCTATACAAAAATGATAAATGATTTGCGTATGCAAAATGGTTTATTATCAACATGTGATACAATGATAAAAACAACACAAAGAGATGGTGAGGATAGCATTTTAAGGTTCCTAATGAACGGGGAAGATAAATGGTGTATATAAAGTGTAATTAAATGATCATAACAATGGCATCAGCTTGACTTGATCACAAATTAGGCATTCTAACCACTGATCTAATTTTGTCACTTGCCTACACACAGCAAAATGTCAAAAGCAATTATCACGAACTAACATTTACCTAGATCTTTGTAGACCTAATATGGATAGGTAAGTAGGTAGGCAGATAGATAGATAGATAGATAGATAGAAAGATAGATAGATAGATAGATAGATAGAGAGAGAGAGAGAGAGAGAGAGAGAGAGAGAGAGAGAGAGAGAGAGAGAGAGAGAGAGAGAGAGAGAGAGAGAGAGAGAGATACCTCCATCATAAATGTACAAATGATCACCACTTTCTAAAGATGTATACTGCACCAAAAGTCCTACGAAATTAGATGACGTATCGGCAAGTATCTCATAATTGCATATGTAGTTGGTATTCCTGCAATTGTTAGTAAGCGCAAAACTTTACAAGTACATACATACATACATACATACATACATACATACATACATACATACATACATACATACATACATACATACATACATACATACATACATACGCGCAAAACTTTACAAGTACACACACACTCATGTATATATATATATATATATATATATATATATATATATATATATATATATATATGTTGACTGACAATTAATTTATGAATGAATTAAACAAAGATTTATACATAATGCTTTTTCTAGTACATCTGGTTGTTGTGGGGCTTAACGCCATTTTTCAGCACACGATAGGCTATGCAGCCAGTATTAATGGTGGAGGAAGAAACCGGGAAATCCGCGATAAGAACCACCGTCCTACGAGAAGCTACTGGCAAGCTTTCTCACATATCCACATTCGCCGAATCCTAGACTCGAACCCACGCAGACAGAGGTGAGATGGCAGTGATCCGTAACGGACAGCGCTTTAAACCACTCGGCCACTCGGGGCCCCAGTACATCTGGTGGTGGGTGTTGAAATTTCTCTTGACCCTGTTAAATCTGATGTTATCTCTTAATAACATCCACAAACCAGATATTAACAAACAAAATCGTGTACTCTTTCATAAAGAACTAATACATTCAAATTATTTCACAGAACATTTAAAAGATTGCATCAAACTAATAATTATTCCTTCTCTCAGTTATCTCCAGCGTTTTCCAGCTGTGCTCTCATCCAACAGTGTTTCCAACACCCTTAACAGTGTTTACACCACCTCTAACAGTGTTTCCACCACTCTTAACAGAGTTTCCACCACATCTAACAGTGTTTCCACCACTCTTAATAGTGTTTCCACCACCTCTAACAGTGTTTCCACCACTCTTAAAAGTGTTTCCACCACTCTTAACATTGTTTCCACCACCCTTAACAGTGTTTGCACCACGCTTAACAGTGTTTTCACCAACCCTAACAGTGTTTCCACCACCCCTAAGAGTGTTTCCACCATCGCTAAGTGTTTCCACCCTACCTTGTTCCGATCAGTGATTGAAATTCTAAAACTATTATGCACATCTACAGACCAGACCAGCTACGATCGTATTCAGACATTTCAAGGTCTATTTGATACACGGTGTAGCATTGATCACATATTACCAATGTACTGATGCTATCTCCTCTAGGTAAAATTAAGTAATGCCCACATTTTCATTGAAAAGCGTTCAGATAAAGTTGACACTCACAAGCTGCCTATAAAAACATTTATTCTGTAGATTGCTATAGTGTAATAATTTGCATTAGATGAACATATAATAATGACATTTTATCAAATCTTTATAAAAAATTATATCAATGGATTTGACATTGAAAATAAATTATTTAAAGACAAACACTATCATTCAGAATTGTTTGAAAATGTATTTAAAGACAGTGTCCTTTAATTTCTAAATGTTTGGTCTGTGTCAAAGGGAATTGGTTCCATCACGACGAACACTAACAGATCCTTAATTAGAATCAATGAAACAACTTGAAATATAATCATCAAGACGATTTAAAAACACAGTAGTAAAAATAAAGAACGTGTACATTTTTCCTGAACTTGCTTTTCTACAATATTTGTAAAGAATAATTGAAACCAGTTTCATCTGACCAAGAAACGTTCATTAGTTTGTTTTACATGCCTCATTTTGTTGACATAGTTAAATAATAATAAACGTTTATAAATTCTTCCATACTGATTTCAATAATACGCACAAAATAAACTTACTTTTTGTAGTAAGATCCAGGTTGATGAGGAGAGTGTACAAAGCCTACAGATATCTGTGAAGAGGTGATACTGGGGGTAGTACCACTGCAACCCGTCAAGTAATTCACTGAAAAAAAAGCATGTTCTTACTGTGACTGTTTAAGACATATCTTAAATACCCTATTGTTCTAAGGCATTTTATTTAGTCGTAATGTCATACATTTTAGATGTAAACGTCATACATTTTTGTAGCCAATTTAGTTCTAAACGTCATACATTTTGCAGTCTATTTAGCTGTAAATTTCACACATTATGCTGTATACTTCAAATATTTTGCCGATAACAATTAGGTACAATATGTGGTATTAAAATATTTTAGAATATTTTTTAAGACAGATTACTTGTTTGCCTCTATAAAAAATCCTCTTGCAAGCCAAGTGTATTTGTTAATATATGACTGCAGATATGTACTGTAATGAAATACATAATCAATAGTCCATGTCATGCATTGTACTGCAACATACAATACACAATAATCTATTTCATGCATTGTATAGCTACATGCGATACACAATAAATAATATATTTCATACATTGTATAGAAATATACGATACACAACCAATAATCTATTTCATACATTGTACACACGATACACAACCAATAATCTATTTCATATATTGTATAGCTACATATCGATACATATTAAATAATCTATTTCATACATTGTATAGCTACATACGATACACAATAAATAATCTATTTCATACATTGTATAGCTACATACGATACACAATAAATAATCTATTTCATACATTGTATAGCTACATACGATACACAATAAATAATCTATTTCAACCATTGTATAGCTACATACGATACACAATAAATAATCTATTTCATACATTGTATAGCTACATACGATACATAATCAATAGTCCATATCATACGTTGTATAGCTAAATACTTTTGTGGGAAGAAAAATCCTCATAGTAACTAATTCTTAACTACAAAGGAGTCACTCTCTTTACAGATCAACAAAAAGGCACATACTTTGTAACCCGTACACTAAGGGCAGCCAAAATGAAACAACTTTAAGTGAGTTTAGCGCGCACCAAAGCCTTAAATAGTCTAAATCACTGTCACAATCGGAAACACCCGAACAGCTTTGAGACATTACATTTGTGCATGGCAATTATTCAATTATATAATTATGTTAAAGTGAAATAATTGAATATATTATGTACTCATTTTTGTCTCCGCTGACTTTAGACTGTCAGGATCATGCAATATTTTACCATATTGCACATCCTCATAATGCACTAACGTGCATGACACTTGTGCCCAATTAGCAATTATAAAAAAACACGTATGCTCATGTAGTAGACACTTTATGGTTTGGTTGATTAAATTTGTTTCTGAATGAACTAAAGCAGATATTTCGTGGACTGTCACCTACCACCTGCTTTGCAATATTCCGCGTTAACCTTTTAATACATTGTTTCGGATTTAGGCTAGCGATATACGCTAGACAGGTCATAAAATTGCTGGGTCCCTACAAATAACATGCAAGTGATAAGACATACATATATCTTCTTTAGCTTACATCCAGACTTTCCTCAAAATGTACTAAATTCTTAGTTCTACAAACGTGGAATACATGAGTCATGTCATGGGTTCAAAAGCTTGATTACACATTTCGAATTTGTACTGTAATTTCGACGACAAAATGAAATAAACATTATATTCCATAGCATCATTTTGATAATTACAATTGAAAGACCTCATATGTTTCCCACATAATGATTCCAAACGTTCAGTGACAGAACAGAAACACAAGTGCAGATGTCAACAAGCTGCTCCCTCGCTTTTTAAATCGGATGTACTTCATGTAGAATTGACAGAAGTAAATCCAGTCATTGTCACAGAATGTAGCAGAATTAACAAAAATACCAAAATCTGTTCATTCCAGACTAAATGTGAAAGTTTCATGCAATGCACATTCGTTCACAATATGACTCAAAATTTCAATTTTAAGTAGATCAAAATACCATTTTATTTCAAAAGTGATGCATAGAACGCGAATAAGTTCAAATTTATCTGGGCAGAGTTATGTGCGCATTAATAATATTGTTGTGGTGTACTGATAAAACTACGCTTGTATATTTAGTTTGAAATACGGCATCAATTCAGTTACTTTGCTTCTTGTAGTGTATTTTTGTTTATATAATTAAGCCTTATATAGAATAGGAAAATGAGCATATAATAAAAAGGTTACTGCATTTGTATGGGGAAATATGAACTCGTTTTGTCTGATGGATATACTGTACTCCCAAGGCCATGCAGTATATCCATCCAAAAAAACTTAGAGAAGCAATTGAAAGCAATATAATTAAAATTTAAAGAAAAACGGGAAACAATGTTTTTGCAACATAAAGAGAAAATGGAAGCGTTTAATTTAGAAAGTAAAGAACTAGAAGAAAGCCAAAAGCAATCTGAGAAGTTCAAGTGCACTCATAATGACATTAAAAATCACATTGAAGATCATGACACTGGAAAATACTGCTCTGGCTGCTGATAAGTATTCCTTAACTGATAAAGTTCTGCTGTAAACAAATCTTTCACTCAGCATTCATTTTATTTCATTAAATATAATTATTAATATAATTATACTAATATCGTCTAACATATTTTTGACAAAAGTGTTTAATCGAGTCGCAGATGTGACTCATGTGAGCACGTGTTGTGTATGATAACAAATTCATTTCAAGTAAACATTCAGGCTGATACTGGGTCAGGCTATCCTAAATGTCCAGAAGTATTACAAAATTGCATGCGTATTCGTGCATGTGCAATTCAAACAATGTATTAGCTTCATTTATATATTTGAGATTTTTGTAAGTCGTACACAGTCACGGACAAACAGTTGTAGTCGAATCATACTCAGTCGTAGAGTCGTAAAGTCAGTTATATAACTTATATTACCTTAAAAAGGTATTTTTGTGCCAGAAGTTGTCTGTTCGTATGTCTACGTATAACAACATGTCTTGTTAGAGGAGCTAATTTTAATTCGTTTTTATGAATAATTGTTTTCCTGGAGAACAATATAACTGATTTGGATATTTTCCCGAAAATATGCTAAATTGGAACGGGACAACACAACATATTCATTGTGTAAATTCTGGAATTTTATGTTAGCCTTTGTGTGACGTGGTTATCCGCCATTTGGATCGGAACTTCAGACACTTCAGACTGTTTTTAGAACTTTTTGCAGCACTTGTATTTCTATTTTAACAAAAGATTGGAACATTTCTGTAAACCTTTAGTCTTGCTTAAACTATTTACATTATTTTATGTTTTCTAAGAAAAAAAATTTTTTTGGCTAAAATTTACAAAGCTTTTTGTCTTCACTCTTTCTTTTGTTACTTTGAACAAGCCGATATGTAACATAAATAGAATGCGGGGAAATTGAGTCAATAAAGTGTCAAGAAATATCAAATGATTATAATTAACCTTTAACAGTCTTACATAGACTGGCATATTTAGGACTTAAAATGTAAGAATTTTTAACGTGTCACGTGGATTACGGTAATGAATTTAAACAAAGGTGAAATAGAGTATTGCAGTGACGAGCTATTCTAAGTTTTTGAGGTTTGAAGTAATGATAGTAAATCTGCATCATAAGTATATATTTGTGACATTTTGATGTCATTATTAGAATACTTGTCAAAATGGAATTGCACTCTAAGAAAATTACATCTATGTTGATTGTTGGCAATGTGGTTCTTTTTGATGACATAAAATATCATATGTTCAAGCACAGAAAACCTCAATGCCAAAATGGCTTCAATGCAATTTTAAAAAATCGAGTTTAAGAGTCTTTGTTTGATTTTTTTTAAAAAACTTGCAATCGGTTAAATGTTTCATGCTATATTTTTCATATATAATGAGTGAACTGTATGATCACAGATCTGAACTTGCTTTATGTACTAGTTGTATAGGATCGAAATCGTTCACTTGCAATTATCAACATGACAAGGCAGACTTTAGCACACTCCGGTTGTAAAGTTGACCAAATCAAAGATATATAAGAATAAGAATACAAATATAATCTGTGCTATATTCTAAATAAACACCTACGTTTGCCTTTCTGTGACACGGCTGCCAAACATGAGGCTGTGGGTTCAAAACTAGAGGCGGCATCTCAATTTTTTAAATAATTTTTTGTATTTTAATTTTCAAACTTTCCTTTTAATTGGCCCATCTCAATATATTTATTTTACCTTTTAAATTCCTGTCCTATAACAGGGAATTAACATCGTGATTATTATTGCAAAACAAGATTTAAAAAATTCTAACACAATCTACGAACCCTGACATATTTTTCAAAAGTGTGATGTATATATAATTAAATTATTTGTGTATTAGTTTAAAATTTTTTATTTATTTATATTTCATTACATGTTATTTTACTTATAAATTTATTCACTAGATTTCAACATTTATCCTAAACAATCAGTTCAGTTCTAGTAAATAATCACTACTGCAACAATGCATTTTAAGCTGACCTAGTTCATGACTTTGATGCACAATTCGTAAACACAAAGTGAAAATGATTGGTCGTAATCAAGGTCATTCTTGGATTACTTCAGCTCTGTTCTAAAGAACCTTTTTAGTTATTTTATTATTGAATCTTATAGTAAGATTCCTTCAGTATAATCGAACCTGTAAAAAGCTTATTTGCTAATTGGCATGTCTCTTTATTGCGTTGTTCGAACTAAGTGACCACTTGACCGTACCATGTGATCTAAAATTGAGGGTTAAAACAGATGATTTTTAGTGGATTTAGTCAGTCGTAATTTACATCTTTAGAGCTCAATGTATTTTTAATGTTGATGCCATTTTGATTTAAGATTCTTCTATTTTTGGAATAAATAATGTATACTCCCTGAAAAATAGCAGTGCTCATGAAAGTTCTTGGACAAAGAGATTTATTGAAAATTATCTGGCATTCTACAGCCGAAATATTATTCTTAATTCATAAAATTCAACAAACAACTGTTAACACGACAACACAAGACAGATTATAGAAGACGTCATCGCCCTCCATCTCGTAACCTCATTGGGATTTTAACTTTGATTCTATTCGAACATTTTAGTGATAGGACTTATGTTTTTTTTTTAAATTCCAGGATTAGGTTTTAGATTAAATTTATAAACCGTAAGTCCTTTTTATACTTTGCCTTGTTTTATAAGGAAATACATGATTCTGTTAAAATTTACAAAACTTGATGGCTTCACTCTTTTTCTTTGTTCCTTTTGAACGAGCCTAGACACGGAAAGAAAGAAAATTGTGGGTTCCCGTCCTCAGAATATATGAATTTTGTCTAAATATTTCAGAAAATTGTTTTATGAAATTTAATTTCCCCAAGTTTTCAGAAATATTTAGATTCACAAGTACTGTATCACATTTTGCTTGAAATATTTAGTGAAACCAACAGGCGTTTTTCACATTGTCATCAAAGGTTGAGATTTTTCTTTTAAGTCCTACTCAGGAGAAGTTGGATTGTTTAAATAAAGATGAATTCCTTAACGAAGCAGGAAATAAAAGGACATTTTCATCCAATATTTGGTACAAAAGAATGGTTACGATTAAAGTGTTTGGGGTTCGATCTGTATGTCTGTATCAGAATCTGATATAAAAGTTAAGGAATTGAAATTAAAATCCAAGATGGAATTAGAGATAAGGAAGTTGGAACTTCATAAAGATAAAGAGAAAAAAAACCAAATACAAATGCAGCTGCTGCAATTGGTAAAAGAAAAGAATAGATGCAGTTACAGAAAGGACAAATACAGTTACAAATGGAAGCAGAAAAAGAACAAATGCATTTACAGAAAGAAGAAAAACAATCGTAGTTACGACTTGAGAAAGAGAAGATAGAGAACAAATGAAGTTATAATTTGAGAGAGAGAGAGAGAGAGAGAGAGAGAGAGAGAGAGAGAGAGAGAGAGAGAGAGAGAGAGAGAGAGAGAGAGAGAGAGAGAGAGAGAGAGAGAGAGAGTGAGAGAGATACAAATCCAAAGAGAAAAGGATGAAAGGGATTTTTAGATTAAGTTAAAAGAAATGGAGTTGGCAAGTCAAAAACACCATCCATTTTCAGATACAAATTAATACATTTAAGTTTTGATATTACAAAGAATATTAGATTCAGTGCTGTCGAAAGGTATGGGCAGTTGATAAATGGCCTTACGCTTCTAGGGGCATCATGCTGCTCATTTTATTAATGAATAATAGAGCCGGTAGATGGCCTCAGTGTATTGTTTTGCCCGGAGCCTACATTGTTATTAAGATGGAACTGATTAGGTTAGTGTATCCTTTCAGAGAAAAAGAAGTAGAGAAACAATTTCCTCGTTTTGAAAATGTTTCCAAAAATGTAACATGTCCAAGGGAGCATTTGACTCAGTTACTATAATGTGTACTTGTTGGTACAGCTAGTGATATTTACGATTCACTGTCAGTGCATCAAATTGCTAACTATTATTTGGTTAAGGAATGCATCTAAAAGGGTTAGGAGTTGTTCCCTGTAGCATATCTGCACAAATTAAGGAACTAAAAAAAGGAATCTGGGCAAATTTATGTCGAATTTGCAAGAGAAAATTAGCAGTTATTTGCGAGATGTTGCTTAGCTAAAAATTTGAACATGAATATAAAAGTCTCAAACAACTTGTATTACATGAAGAGTTCAAGAACTGTTTCCATAGCGACATTAAGATTTATCTTGAGCATAAGATCGAAACCTAGGAAAATGCTGATCGTGCTGCTATATGTATTCCTTAAATCATAAAGTTCCTGTTATAAGCAAGTCTTTCACTTAGCAGTCTACTGGTAAAAATGTGGTTCAGCTAATACGACTCCTCCTAAACCTAAATCTACCACAACTTGTAAACATCAAGCTTCTGGTAAACTTGAATCAAACTCCATGTCTATTTCTACGTGTTCCTATTGCAAGATGAAAGGAACACGTCATTTCTGATTGCTTTAAATTGAAATAGATCTATCCCAAATGCTCACGTATTGAAAGCAAAACATTTGTTGGGTCAAAATAAAAAACAGTCTGATTTTATTATGGAGAATCATGAACCATTCGTGTCGGAGAGTTCTATATCACTCTTGAGTAATTTGGCCAATCCTATCCCTATTGAAATTTTAATGGATACAGGAGCTTCGCATAGTCTTTTAATTTCCGTTATTTTGCCTTCTTCTGAGACCTGTTCTAATGAGAGTTTTTTCATTAGAGTAGAGTGCGACTTTGTTAATGTTCCTCTCCGTTGTGTATATTTGTCATCAGACTTAGTTTCAGGACATGTGACAGTCGGAGTAATGATTTCTTTATCCGTTGAGGGCATTCATTTGTCACTAGACAACGACCGAGCTGGAGACAAGGTTGTGGTTAATATACTTGTAACTGACAAAGCTACCTTCCTTATACATGTATCAGAAAGTCGATCCCATTGAAAAAATAATTCACTGTTTTATACCCAGCTTATGAAGTTACAAGAGCTATGTCAAAGAAAGCTTTTGAGAATGATTTTGATAAGGAAAATATTCCTTTAGCTGACACATATATTGGTCAGACAATTGATAAAATCACTTTCACTCCTTGTTTTGGATCAATCAAAAGGTATTGATCACATGATCCTCTTTTAACTACTAATAATTCTTTCTTTTCTAATCAGAGTGACAACAATAATCACTTGTCGTCGAACAGGAAAAAGATCATGACATCTCATATTTGTTTCAGAGGGCCATTAGTGAAACTGAAGCCACTGAAGTACCCGTCTGTTATTTCATTAAAAACAGAATTCTTATGAGAAAATGGAAACCTCACGAGGTATCTGCTGGTGACCAGTGGTCAGTGAACTATCATACTGTAGTTCCAAAATCGTACAGACAGGAAATACTTAGTATGGCCCATGAAATTCCTCTGGCTGGCCATTTAGGCATTATAAAGACTCATCACAAGATCTGGACTCACTTTTACTGGCCGAAAATCAAAAGTGATGTTTGTAAATACTGTAGATCTTATCGTACATATCAAATGGTTGGAAAACCCAATCAGAAGATACCTAAGGCTCATCTACAACCTATTTCTGCATTTGATGAACCATTTAGCAGAATAATGGTAGACTGTGTAGGTCCCTTACCAATGAGTAAGTCAAGTCTGGCAACCACTACATGTTGACCAATTATTCATTTGAGAAATATTAGAACTAAAACATTAGTAAAGGGTTTGATAATGTTCTTCACTCAATTTGACCTTCACAAATATGTCTAATCGGATCATGGGTCAAATTTTATGTCTGGAATTTTCCAACAAGTTATGTATAATTTAGACATTCAACAATTCAAATATTCTGCCTATCACCCTGAGAGCCAAATGGATTTCAGAAGATTTCTTTAGACATTTTTAGAATAGGTTTCGATCATATAGCTTTGAGACGGGTAAAAATTGGGATGAAAGCATTCATTTACTGTTGTTTTCTGTTAGGGAGTCAGTTCAAAAATCTTTAGGATTCAGTCTTTTGAACTAGTTTTCAATCACGCTGTGCGTGGACCAGTGAAGTTGTTGAAAGAGAAACTTCTTTCTAATGAGGATACTGAACTTAATCTTACCGATTATGTTACCAGTTTTAAGTATAAGTTGTCAAAGGCTTGTGAGGTTGCAAGAACGAATCTATACTCTACTCAGTTAAAAATGAAATTATGGTATGATAAAAACTCAAAGGAAAGGAATTTCAGCCTTGCCCATTCTCAAAAATCTTCTTCAGGCTAGATATTTTGGTCCATTCGAAGATGAAAAAAAGTAAATGATTTAAGATACATGATAAATACTCCTGGGAGGAGGAAACAAAAACAACTTTGCCACATTAACATGTTCAATGAGTATATTGAGAGAGGTAAATTATGCAATTAATTTAGTTGTACCTGTCCCACCAACTGAGAATTTAGTTTTGTAGTGGATTTAGTTAATCGTAATTTTCATCTTTAGATTTCAATGTATTTTTAATGTTGATATCAGGTTGATTTAAAATTCTTCTTTGTTTGGATTGAATAATTTATATTCCCATAAAACTAGTAGTGCTCATAAAATTTCTTCTACAATGCAATTTATTGGAAATTATTTGGCATTTTAAAAGCCGGAATATTATTCTTGATTTATAAAATTCAACAAAGATTTGAACTGTGATTCATTTAGAACGTTTTAGTGATTTGACTTATATTTTTAAATTCCAAGATTAGTTTTTGGGATTTAATTCGAAAACCGTAAGTCCTTTTTTATATATTCATCTTGTTTTAGAGGGAATTAAATTATTCTGTTAAAATTTAAAAAGTTTGTTGGCTTCACTCTTTTTTGTAACTTTTGTATGAGCTTAGACTTGTAACAAATTTCTTATGTTGCCTGTATTCATTTATTGATTATATTTCCAAATTATGTAATTAGTTTTAGAACCTGGTCAGAGTTAATGAACGTGAAATTAACCCTTTTTATTAAAGGAATAGAGAGAGAGAGAGAGAGAGAGAGAGAGAGAGAGAGAGAGAGAGAGAGAGAGAGAGAGAGAGAGAGAGAGAGAGAGAGAGAGAGAGAGAGAGAGAGAGAGAGAGAGAGAGAGAGAGAGAGAGAGAGACGCTTGTGGAGATTATCCATTTGGATGCAAATACACAGGTATATCTTGGAAAGGTAGGAGAAAGGGTGTAAATAATTTGATTATAATCAAAAGTTCGGTGGGAGCGGCACTTTATTGCACTTTCAATGCAAATGGATACTTGAAGCACTTGTTACAAAAATAATGGAGAGGCAAAAAACCTGAAACGAACAGCAATATTCACAGTTTTTGATCCGTATTCGGGCTGGATATAAGACTGGGGGACAACATTGTTGCATTTTTGTTTGGTTGCTCTTGGGTACACCGCTGTCGCTAGGAGAGTTTTAGATTTTTTATGCTTCATTGTTTTTCTAGTAGTTACTTTAGATGAATCATCATAAATATTTTTTTCTTACCATGTAGGATTCTTTAGAATTACGACCTTCGTTTCATACGCATGCGTATAGAAACTAATCCACAGGCCATTGTGAATTGGCAGTTTTTTAGTTTATGTCTTTTTCAGTTGGTTTCAAACGAAATGCGGCAGTGCATAACTACATAGGGCATAACATGGCAAGAAAGTCAGGTAGGTCCAGAATTCAATAAACCCAAGACTTTATTCACATACTTACTTGAATATGTTGAAAAAAATTTGACCACTATCGTGAAAGAGGCGGAATAATACTGGTTCTGCCAATTGACTACAATAGTAATTACTCCATTCTGATAGAAAGTGCCGGTGGCCATGCCTAGAAAAAAAGAGAAAACGTACAATTAATCCGTATGAGCATGCTTTAATGCTGTACACATGTATAATGCTTTCTAATAGATTCTAACTGAAATGCCTAGAAGTAAACGAATTAGACTTATCAAATGAATTTTATGTTCTGATTCAAAAAGACGAGTGGAGACGAAAATAAAATCCAAAGTCATTGGTAATAAACGAATATATAAGGAAGAAATTGTGCTTTGATTTTAAACTTCTTGATTTAGTTAAATTTCGCAGAGAAAGGTGTGTGTGTTTGTGTGTGATTTTGATTTTACTATGTTTGAGCTATATCGCTACGATGTCTGCAGTGTGGCAATTTATAGTGATGTCTGGAGCATCATGCCTATGAAATGGAATATGATGTCCCATCCAGTCACATTATCCTGACACCAGATTGACCAGTCCTAACACTAACCTCTTAATGCTGAACGCCAAGCGAAGCAGCTGTTAGTACCTTTTCTACAAGCCCTTAGTATGACTCAGCCTGGGATCAAACCCACGACCTCCAGCATCCTAGGCGGATGCTGGAACCACTAAGCCACCGGAGCAGTCCGCGGAGGAAAGTCTGTTTGAATTAGTAATGTTAATTTCGAGAAACGATATGCATTGAAAATAATGCATGCAAATTCAGAAAAACTTCAAATAAAAACATTATTGGCACATAAATGAATATGAGATGCAAATAATGCAAATATACAGTAATTACCAATTAGACTATAGAGAATTACCAATGGGACTGTATTGAATTACTAATGGGACTATAGTGAATTACCAATGCGACTGTATTGAATAATGCAACAATACAGTAATTACCAATTGTAAGGAGTAATGGTGCGATTATCTGTTAAACACAGCCCTTTAGATCAAGTGAAAATAGTTTATCTTACCTACACCATCAACTGTGACGGAACTTATATTACTTAGGGTCTGAGAATGCACAAAGGCAATGACTCGATCACCGTTGCTTGGTGTAAGCGTGTATGTGTAGGTGCCCCTGAAATAAAATAGAGATGTAAATATTGACATAATAATACTAATTTTTATCTGCTGTTTATTTAGTTTAATTGTACAATGTTTTTCATATTGGATACAAGCTTGGAATATTTATTTTTGTAATTGACGAATAATCAGAATGTTATGAGAAGCCATGTAAAGTTAGGACGGTTAGGTTGTTGTTGTTGGGTTTAACGCCATTTTTCAGCACACGATAGGCTATTCATGGCGGCCAGTATTAATGGTGGAGGAAGAAACTGGGAAATCACCGGAAAGAACCACCGACTCACGAGAAGCTACTGGCAAGCTTTCTCACATATCCACATTTGCCGAATTCTAGACTCGAACCCACGCAGACAGAGGTGAGATGGCAGGACTGTTAGGTAATTATACCTTAACTTCAGTTGCCAAAAGACCAGAGTTCACGAGATAATCAATTTTCTGTGGCACGAGTCAGAATCTGTAAAGCAATATTTAATGAACTATAAAAATTACATCAAACCAATTTAGCTTAATTGAGATATAAGTTCTGCATAAATAGGTTAAATTGTATTAAAAAAGCCCAATGAATGAGATCTGGAATATAGGTTACAGCGACTCAATTTTAATGCCCGCGCATCTAGAGATGAATCCAGGTTGTAAGATCCACATGATGAACTAATTTCCTATTAATGCATTTAACAATGTATTGGAAACAATTCTGGACAAATGTTTCAGTGATGTTAAAATTAACCTAGAAAATAGGTCTCAATAACACAGCTATCGTATATGAAACACCTTAGTCTCAAAATGTATATACATAGCAAAGTCGGTGATAATTAGTGAAAAGGCATTCAATAAAAGTCAGGCAAGGTTGTTAACTAATAATTAAGAAAGCTTGCTACGTAGGTAACACAGACTCAGTTTAGTGGATAAATTTTTATCTCAATATATATATACATATATATATATATATATATATATATATATATATATATATATATATATATATATATATATATATGTGTGTGTGTGTGTGTGTGTGTGTATATCGAACAAGCAGATAGTATGATGTAAAATACGCTCGAAATAAAGCACATTAATGCTATAAAGACCATTGGACTAAGTCCTGTAAGAAAGATCTCAATGATAAATTTAATGTGTGACATATAATATTAGTTTAGTGCCAATACATTGTTCAAATCATGTTTCCATGTAATTTTAACTCGCTAACCTCTTTCATTATATCGTTTTAAATTGCTGTTGTTTTGGAGTTAATGTCATTTATCAGCCCAAGAGAGGCTATAAATGGCGGTCAGTAATATTTGGTGGAGCAAGAACCCAATAAAATCACAGTAAAAACCACCGACCAACGAGTGGCAAGTTTCTCACATATCCACATTGGTCGAACTCGAGATCCTACCCCACATGGACAAAGGTCAGATAGCAGTGACCCTGGGCCCCGGTTTAAAGCATAGATTATAGCGTTATGGAAACAAAATGAACTACAGGTCTGAATTTTGGAAATAATAATGTAATGTCACAATACAATTTCTATGTCTACGTTATTACTTTCTATATTGAAAGAGAAAGACGAAATAGAATTAAAACAAAGAACCAAATTAAGAAAAGATGCTTAGCAAATGCCGTATTATGTTTGTCAAAATAGAAGTTTTGTCAGTGTCCATCTTGTTTCTAGTTAAATGAATGAAGTTAGACTACTTATCATTAGCAACATCTGCGATTATGCTTCCATGTTAAAGTCTTAAATTAAACAAGTTAATGAACAAGATTTAATACTAACATTTTCTCTATGTATCTAAGGAAGAGGAATGATTCATATCCCATATTAAATTTTACGCTTGATGTCAAGTTGATGAAGAAAAATCAAAGTAACATATTTGTTTTACCATGATTAGTTGTATAATTGTAATATCTCACATTAATCTCACAAACTGACTGATATGGCTAAACACTAGCGCTATAGGAGGCTAAGATCCTTTTGTTAAAGTCTAACACTGAAATACTTGTAATGAACACAAAACACAACAGTTAACATTGAAAGGGAATCAAATGAAAATCCAAAATACATACATGATTCAGTGGGATGTTTTTTGTTTTGCTTTAGTTATATGCAATAATTAAACTTTTTTCATAATAGGAGTAAAGTTATTTTCGCAGCGCACGATTTGTCTTTATCAGTTGATCAAGAAGTAAAATATTGAGCAGAGCAAGGAAGGTTTTCCAAGAGTAGCGTTCCACTTGTTACGATCCCAGAGGGGTATTGTCCTAACATTCATTTCTTGATGTCATTTTATTGCGCATTATTTAAATAATAATAATAATAATAATAATAATAATAATAATAATAATAATAATAATAATAATAATAATAATAATAATAATAATAATAATGTTGGTGCAGATGCGGCTTTTGATTCCTCCTGGGTCAATCTGTCTGATTTAACTACGCTTGGACAGTGGATCTAGTTGATTTCTTTCACTATCCTTATGGACTACAGATGAGGACGCAGACAGTTCCAGTCAAACACTGTTTGAGAAGGTTTGCATAAGGGATGAGGAATGTTCTGCAATGGAATTACTTTCTTTGGTTTGTAATCCAAAAAAATTGTGGAGAGATTGGTTCTTTTAAAGGTTTCAATATCTCTCCAGCATGCAGAATAGCACAAACCCGGTATTTGGCGAGATGCATTAAAGTTACGGTTACATGTACTGTTGTAGTTATGAATATTCAACTGTTTTGCCTATAGCTCGAAAATGTGCTAATCTTCATTGCGTGCTGGCAAGTGTTACACTGTTATGCTGTATAAGCTACGAATGTATCGATATGTGTTTGGTTTATAGTTGACTTTACTTTTGCACGGATATGGCTGCTTCTGTGATGTTTAAGTCTGCTGTAAAATAGAAATGGAAGTCTGCTATAAAATAGAAATGGAAGCGTGTCATGCGAGTTTTGTCAGACTCATTAGCAGGCCAGTATTTTTAATGATGTAACCTGCCTGAGGTCAATATGAACTGTGAGGATGAAGAGTGCCTGTAGATCACGTTCCTGTTATCTTCAAGAGATCAGAATAGACTTCATTCTAATCTCTATATATAATCTCTACTTTTGTTTTCATTGTCATTTCCTCCTCCCCTTCTGAGGTATTCAAGTAGATTGTTCGATGTACTTTCAAACGTATCGTTTTCAGAGCAAGTTCTGCATATCTTCATTGTCTGCTAGTAAGGGATGTTCTAAATATAGTGGTCATGGTGACAGTTTGATTTATTGGAGATAGTGTACAAACGGTTGGTTTAGAGGAGGTGATCATGTCGGGTTTGTTTTCTGCAAATTTTGTTGTTGTGTCCTGAAATACCTGGCATTTGTTGGAAATTTCAGCTGTAAACCTGATGTCATGATGATATTCATTGGCTTTAATGAGTACTTAAAATGTTCCTTTCTGTGTTGCCATTTATCTGTCATGGATGGAACGCAATCACTGATTTGGAGTTCCCGTGCATATTCATTAGCGTTTATAAATGAATAGCCCTTGGTTTGGTCTTGGCTCAAATTTAAAACCTTGATACGTCAGCTCTGTGTATATGTTGTGTGATGGTTTACGTAAATATCCATCCAAACGCACCCAATGAGCGTCCTTTTGCAGTCACGTTATACTTAGTGTAGAGTAAGCTTTTATTTTATTTAGAATTGGAGTCGTTTTTGGTTACAATGTACACCATATTCTTTCTTGTCGTTAATTTTATGTTTTGCGACAGACCTGTTTGTAAAAAGGTTTGGACTTGACGCATCGAAAAAGGTAGTTGTTCCAACAAATGTTGCTGCTGGCATTTGTTAGATTACGACCTTCTGCTGACGATCTGTAGACCATATCGGATGAGAGCTACATCAAGTGAAATGGTCATCGTTATTTTAAATTCACTAATAAAGGAGGCAAAACTGAAATATTGACCATTTTATCAACATATAAGTTTGTCCGAATGATAGTAAAAAATGTATTATATGCTGGAGGTATACAGTGAATAGGCCTTGAGGCAGAAAGCTGCATTCCAACGGATTTTGTCATTATGTTTGTTACTACGGACAATTCACGACTTGTTATGAATTTTCAGTAATATTTTCATGATCTCATCGTGAGCATCGGTTATTTTGCGGCTTATTGGTTCCTTTCTCACCACTTCGATTAATATAACCGAAGTGTATGCTAAGTGCGATGCGGCCCTTACTTAATTGTTCATCGTTGTTTTATTTGTCAACTTCATCCATGTTATTCTTTAATCCTTTTTCAGTGATGGCGTTATACCACATCACCATAAAAACGTGGTCATCATAGAATTTAGCTTTTATGGATAGTCGCGGTCTGATAAAAGTTTTAGCCACTGAAACCAACCTACAACTCAGAGTTGTGATCTTGTGGATTATCGCACTAGTGGCTGCAATGGCTGTTGGAAATAATCTAGTTCCCGCCACATATGTCACCACGATTTACTGGTAAGATGGCAGTAATATCAAATAATGTGTCGGTTTTCTTTATATCACTAGATCTGGAACAAAACACTGTCTACAACATGCCAGTAAAAATGCTCACTAAACGACACATACAATGCCGTCTGTTTGCAGGTTTGTTTAATTTGTTGATTGATGTGATGCGGCAATGCGTTTAGAAAATAACTTGGGCTCAGTTTTCACTGCCGGTAAGAAAAGAAACAGAGGGCGATACATACTCAGAAGGAAAGGTACATACTCAGAAGGAAAGGTTATCACCGAATAAGTTTCTCTAAATACCACGTTACCACTGTAGCAACAATATTTTTGGCTGTTGTTCCGACAAAGATATGTTGATTGACCCGAGATGCTCGCGGGCTGGCTTAGGATACTATGGGTAATCCCAGTGTTCAATGTCCATCTGCTTTTCACCCGCTTTCGACATCAATCGGAATAGATATCTACCACTCCAAGGAGGCACATATATTCTTGCACCAGTAGTTTGTATTTCTTGTCGATGTTATTTACTTGCGTGTGAGCTGCACCAATACTTCGTCGTCAATATCTGGTTTTACAGGCAGCACCAGTGAATTTTTTTTTGCTTTGAAGCCACATATATCGCAAGTCCTAATTGCAAAAACTGAAGACGGTTAGAATAAATGAAACTCCCGAGGCATGTGCGTTGGTATTGAGATTCTCATATTAGATAATGTCACTAGTGGCAAACATATACATACTTGTAAAGCTATAGTGTATTATATTAAAAGAAACTACGTAGTTATCAATGCTGTCATTATGTGCCTCTATGACTGGACACAAACGTAAAGCGTCACCTACTCTACGCCACTATAATTTCCATCGAGGTTAATAAAGAAAATACCTTACTTGGGACGAGTTCTGGATGTTTTATATTAATATTATGCTTTCATTCCAGACATTATTATTTGTTTTCCAAAAACATTAGCTTTGATAATATTTTTCTTTACGATTATCTTGTTACCTATTTAATTCTTTACTGTTGTCTTTATCCTTCAAGCAGCTTTCTTATTTTTACCACTCTTTCTTCACTACGTGATTTCTGTTCTTATTTCTATCCTCATCTCTCTTCCATCAAATTGTTACATTTTGTTTATGTTTATTTAGCTACACGCTGTCGTACAAGGAAAGTGATCCGAATTGTCGGTGGATGAAGACAGCAAAAAAGTGATGACAGCAAGTATCAAGATCTCAGCAACTAGAAAAACACATTGGCAATATAATATAGCACTGGAATTTTCGACTTTCATGAGGTATATCAACTGGTGTACAATGCCACAGAAACGAAGCAAAGCAGCCAATGAGTCAAATATTCCGAGACGTTTACAAATACAAATCAAAAGCTATAGCTGAGATATACAAGCGCTCCAAGATGTTTCCTGGATACAAATGTATAACGTCTAGACGTATTCAAGTCGGTACATTACTCAGCAATGGATTATTTGAGCTCATTTGGGCCGAGCTCGATTTGAAGTAAATGCTATCCAGGCTTGCGAGCAAATTTGCAATTATTCTTAGAAGAACAAGCCTGTTTGTTTTTTTATGCAAAGCCCTGTCTACAAAATTAATTTAGATTTACATAACACAAAAGTAGTGTATGTCGCTTGATGGACTACTAGTTCAGATGTCACCACGTGCATGTGATGAAACGAAGATAACTGCAAAAAGAAAAGGATTACGATTAAATAATCTTCTGTATATATATAACATTTCTGTCGGCATTGGGATGCAATCCATGAAAAGGTGTTTGTCTAGGCAAATGTGAGCTTTATGGCAGAACATGACATTACAAGTACAGTAAATTTCATTTGCTGGCATGTGTGCTGGCAACGGCGCTCAACCATGCTTAAATCCAACACTGGAGTCTAATATGCCGACATTTCGAATCTGTAGCCGAGTAATATGGCGTATTCTAACGTAATCTTACCAACGCGAATGTAATCGAGGAAAAGCTAAAGTTGTAGTCAACTCCTTAGACGCTGTTGAGGTAAAAGACACAGAAGTGAAGGATATTATATCCCCGATCGAAACGATTACTGTCTCTGGTCCTGGTAAAATAAAAATAAGACTTCAAAATTAAATTGCCAAATTAATTTTATCATGCCTTTATCGTAAGAGTATGAATGTTGTAATTCTACTCAAGCAATCCACACGAGACCGTTGATATGGGTATCACGAGGTATAATATACATGCATTATTAGGACCTACTTATGATAAAACACGATAGTCTATGAAGCAGTCGTGCAGTTTACGGGCATGAAAGCAAAGTTTCTCATACGTCCATTGATATGATTTCATTTGCTTACAATGACAATCAATAAAACATCTTTGAATGGAGGAACTTGCCCCGACAATTCCCCACCCCTGTGAGGGAAACTGGCATCATTAATTTGAAGTTGTCAGCAGGTCCTATATTATATTTTATGACTCTGGAGTTAAAGTATGTGTGTGTTAAGGAATGAATTCTGTATAAATCTTTTTTTATTTTATTTTTATTTCATTAAATGTAATTATTAATACGATAATATTAATAGCAGTCTAATATGTTGTTAAAACATCGTGTTTACTTGAGTCGTAAAAGTGACTCATGTTTGCACGTGCTGTGTATGATGACAAATTCATTACAGCTAAACATTCAGGAATAGCTGAGAAAACGATTGGCTGATATTTGGTCAGGCTTTCCTAATGTCCAGATGTATTATGAAATTGCATGCATCCTCCGTACGCAATTCAAGCAACGTATTAGCTTCGTTTATATACTGAGTCATTTTGTAAGACGTTCAGAGTCATACGTAGTTGACTTAATCAGTGTAGTTCTAGGTAACTGTATATGAGTGCAGACAATCGTCGGAGACATAAATATTTCTCAGGAAAATATGTTATATCAAAAGTGTTAGATGTGTCAATAAAAGAAATAATTGCTCAGAAGTGTGCGTGTGTTTTCTGTACCCTACTAAGCGATGTGTGCACAATTTTTGACTTTCGAGCAATTATATTTCGCAGTCCAGAGCAATTACATTTATCATCGACTCAGAAGGAAGGTGTAAAAAATTGTCTTGCAAATGGGGAAAACTCAACACAATATCCTAAGAATTTGAGGACCATCTCTTTACTTAATGTATCTTACAGCATTGCATCAGCTTGTTTTGCAAATAGACTAAATGAGGTTCTTGTGGCAAATATTATTAATGATCAACTGTAACATAACTGGATCGCTTCACTTAATTGACTTCGAAAGTTTTGATTCTGTTGCGTGGCTTGGCATTTGATACGACCCTGTTTTTAATTACTTGTGTGCAAAATTTTAATTCTTTTTATTTCATTCTTGTATCATTGTGTTTTATTGTGATGATGATTATTGTTCACGGGAATTGATATTTTCGTAAGAATTTGTTTAATTAAAAAATAAATATGTTTCTTTGCTTTCTTAAGAGTTGTTTAGATAGACGGTTTTGATAAACAAACAGCCTAAATGATTGGTTGCTGTCAAGGTCTTTTCTTAGTATATGTCTTTATATCGTATACTACGCATTGTCAGATGGATGACGAAATAGTACGTTTAAACCGTGCGCATCCAGCATGTAATGACGTCTCCGTTTAGTTTAAATAGATTTAGATCCTGTGAAAAAAGAGTCAAAAATATCTCTCAGCTGTGTCGTAGTCAATTGTATATTATGCCTTGAGAAGAAGGTATCATATTTTTTGTGCTGGAGAGAGTAGAATAAATTACCTTGAAGAAGAATGGTATATTTTCCTTGTGCAGTAAAGAGTTAAATTTTCATTACATCTGTAAAGCTAAAGATGTGTCTTGACACATATAGTAGTTCATCTAACTTTGAATAATAATTTAATCCCTGGAGAACTATACAAGCGGTTTAGGACAAAAACAATCAGTGAAATTCATTCCAAATTTGAACAGTATAGTACAAATTGTGGTTCAAGGTGAAAATATGAAACATCATCCTCCATCTTGGAAACTTGAAATTATGATCATTTGTGTAAAGACTTCATCCGAAGTCATCATCCTCCATCTTGGAAACATCTTGAATTTCAAACAAGACTCGGGACTATTTATTAACAGAACTTATACATATTCACAATTCAAGGATAAATATTTTGGATTTTTATTCACAAACCGTAAGTCAGGTTCTATATTTTCACCTTTTTCATCGTGTTTTCTAGAAGAAAAATTGTTTGTTAAAAATTACAAAGCTTGTTGTTTCTACTTTTTTCTTCCGTTACTTTGAAAGAGTCGATACGCAACACACTACTAAAGTATTAGATTTATTCTGTTGAGAGGCGTTTCATTATTAAAGTATTAGACTTAAATTTTGGGGAGACTTAAATAACTGGATAAATCATTTTTTGTTTTACAGACGTATCAAATTAGGCATTATTGTATATAGACAATGTTGGTGGTGATTTTACATTAGGAGGGGCTGCAAAAAAGGTAATCCCCTTACCCCATATAATTTCTTCTTGATGCGGAGATATTAGCCAATATGATGAAATACAAATGAATCATATATAATCTCTCAGGTTACATTATCACGTAGTCGGTACACTTTAGTTTACTTTACAGTGTGCAGTTTAATGGTTTTTTTTTTTTAATATGACATGTTAACATATCACTGTGATTATTATTGGTCCAAATAAGCCGGGCAGATTCTTTCTAGAATTCTGGAACTTTTCTTTTACTAATATATCAGTATTTTAACTGCAATTTTTTAAATCTATATCTCTCGGAGCACCGGATAAAAAGGTTATATTTGGCGGAGTATGGCTAATTTGTCCCACAGGGTCTCATCACAACTAAAATTAAAGAAACAGTCCATGTATAGAAATATTGGGGGTGGAGTGGGATCTGTAACATGGACCCCATCCTATGTCAAGCGTGGTTTAAATGTTAACTAAAAAGATTTACGTTTGTTTGGAAAAAAACATGGACATATAACGGTCTCCCAGGTGACAGAATGTTACCTAACTGCAGCATATTTTGACTAGGTAAAATAGCTCTAATGAGCAAATGCTTCTTATTTTGTGATGCAATTCCAACTCTAAAATAAATTTGTCTATGTCTACTGTAGAGCATTGTTCCAAATCAAATAATATAAATATCCAGTTATAAATACATAACAGTAAATCTGGAATTTCTTTATCCAGTAATCATCCATTCACACGAATATCCAACAACTGTAATGTTTAGTAGTAGGTCTGACAATTTAGGTGGAAACTATGTAAACATTCTAACCGAAATCGGCCTTGTTCTTTGCAAAGAGTACATTATCCTTGCTCATCCTGAGTGTCGTCTATATCAAAACACCTTCAACTTCGTCTTCTTCCACAACCAGCCCTTAAGCAGTGTTCTTGTAGCGCCTGCAATCGTAGGTCAATGCTAGAGTTCTTGTGTAGTGGCTCCATGCAGGTGCCAAATTTATAGCCCTAATAAGGGTATCGTTTGGGGATGACGCTGTGGGTAGATCAGGTACTGGCTTTAGAGCTAACATATCTATACTGTTGGCATGAAACCTTGATTGCGTTGTGAAGCAGATACAATCTTTCAAAGAATCAACAGATTCATTCCAAACTCCTCTACGTACAACAGCATCGTGACTCTAGAGAAATATAATTGGATCAGTGTTTTTAATCTAGACCAGGCAAAAACTTGTGGGCCAGATTGGATCACCTCTGGGCTGCAGGTTGTTAGACTTGGATAGCACAGTTAAAAATCAAAAGTTGGCCATTATATCAGTATAGACATGGATGATATCACTACTTATACCGCAGTGACTTCTGAGAGTGTTTACACACGAATAATGACACATCTATGAACTCTGTGTTTAAAACCAAATATTGCCAACGCGTACATTTCATCCATACATCATTAACGATGTTTGCATAATTGATCTATTGGTCACAAGGCCTAGAGTGACTCATTTGCTTATGGATTCCATTTATGTAATCCCTCAAATTCCATGTAAACGACAGCGGAGCCTTTTTCAACAGGTTTCATCATGATGTTTGATATTCATTGGGTCTCAATATAAAAATAAAGGTTTCTCGAAATGCATGCCTTTTCCTCCAAAAACCCATTTAGGACTTTATAGCAAATGCGCCTTGAACCTCAGTGTGCAGCTAAAATATGCTCTTTGAAAATCTCCCCTACGTCGAACTTGTCTTGACAGGGGCAGAAATTCAGACCCTTTTAAACTCATTTGTACCAATGATGGGGCACGGGACATCGTTATTAGTATTCTATGTTCTTGCATTGCGCTTTGGTGATAGTTGCAAGTTGTGTCCATGGTTTTTGATTTTGAAAACTTGTTTAGATTAGCTGACATTATAATAGGTTGGACTTATGAGGGCAAAGACTGTTTTTCGTGATGACCTTGTTATGTGATGTTGCTCAATGTTCTGTTACAGTGTCGTATATAATATAAAATATTTATCCCATTTATCATAACGCTCATAAAAGTTAATGTATTTGGCAAAACCAAAACAATGCATACCTTTTTTTCAAGTCGTGCTTAATAGCTACTTACTGAGTAGGGAAATAGGGACCTTCATTATCCGAGAAACTACTGGCTAAGGTCTTAGTACTCGTGGAATCATAATACGCGTAGCTTGTGCTCGAGCCAACATAATCTGAAAATTACCAGTCAAGTAGTTTGGTTCAAGAATTATGATGCAATGGTAGCCAAAGTGTCGTAGTCTCGGTCCGCAATCTATGACTGAAGTAATATAGTCCAGTGACCTATATAACTAGCTAGAAAGATAAATTGTTGAGTTTTAAATCAGTGCAAAACGCATACAATGCTTGTCTAAGCAGAATCATTAGTCTGCTTTCTATATTTTACAGCGTACTGCAAAACTGTACAAATTATATATAATGTATTTTACTTTAATAAAGTAGATAAAACATATTGTACGATGAGTGCAAATACAAATATATACTGACGTTTAAATGCCGTGCAGATACATAAAAATAGAATCCAATCACATCTCTAAATTTCAAAAGATACATATTATTTCATGGTACACTGTATTATCACACCTTCCCGTATTTATTCTAAGAGTGAGAAAACTGTTTTTATTTGCAAAATAAGTGAACATACAGAAATTTTTTTAAGTTTATATATATATATATATATATATATATATATATATATATATATATATATATATATATATAATTATTAACAATATTTATGCTTAATTATTCAATAAACTCTTATTCTGACTGATTTACTTTACAATCCCGTGTCTTGATGTCATTATAATAGAACTAGTTTTACACGTATCATAACCTACATCTTGATTAATCTCCAGTTACATAACCCACACCTAAACTAATCTTAAATTATATAACCTAATAATAAATGTTTACTTTTATAATCTATTATTTATCTTTCTAAGCGTCCGTCAATTGATGATGCATACCAAGACCACATTTACTATGGGACCTTGGTATTAGATTCAGTCAATATTTATTTGATTGCATGATATGCATTGATTTTCCATTAAACTGAATCTGCTAGATCTTAAAACACTAATGAATCATCTTTCCAGTGACAAGATTATATACACTTCCAATAGACCTCTGGTAAAATTAACATTTTCCACAAAAAAATGGAAAATAACCTTCTAGAAAATTCTTATTGTTTATATATATATATATATATATATATATATATATATATATATATATATATATATATATATATATATATACACACACACACACACACAATAAACTGACAACGAACAGTGCAAAACTAGTAACTAGCCTGAGCTACTCCTAAAGACTCATTAAGAGTCGAAAGCGCTCTGGCTAGTTAGTTACTAGTTTTGCACTGTTCATCGTCAGTTTATTGCATCTATCTAAATCAATCCCTGATACACGTGATCCCTTGCTGGATCCAGTGTGCTTGAAAGGCCTGTTATTCGCCATATGATTTGTATTCTTTGTATATATATATATATATATATATATATATATATATATATATATATATATATATATATATATATATATATATATATATATATATATATATATATATAACCTTGACTATATCGGGTACGCTTTGTAAATAGTAGGGGAATTATAATGACCTAGACCCGGACCCAAGTAAACATATTTATTTTTATTAATAATGATCCTATTATTAAACCCATACACGAAGAGAATATTTTAGCGATTAATTAGTTATTTACAGAATAAAATATAAAATCGGTTAGTCAATTCAAATTTAAAAGAAACTTGATTTTGGACAAGGGTTAAGTCCAAAATACAATGTTACATTACAATAGCATGTAACGAATTTTTTAAAAAAAAATTAACAAATTTTTTTTGCAAATTAATTATACATAACTACATGCACCTTTTTAATATCGGGTGCATGACTAAAATCTTATTTTAGCTACATGTGACAAAATAGGTGATATCTTTATTCAACAAAAACGCCTGTCAATTCAACTACATCAGTAGCTTATCGACATTTATCGCTAAGTTTGTGCAGCTTTAAACAATAAAATATTTGCATTGTGTTCTGTAATGTTTAAATGACTTTCAAGCGGATTCCGTCTATTGTGCTAACTGATGAAATTTTAACATCCACATTTAGAAGCTATTTGTCTTAGCTAAAACAGTGTGTTTGCCTAATTCACTTGTGTTCGAGTCAACAGTGTTTGACTAAATTCATTCAAATCGGAGATTAGGTCAATTACAGCAGGTATTCCACACGGATGAGTTTAAATGAAAAGAATTAGGACTACATTTAAATTTTTAGAATGTAAATTGAAGCAGTAGTAGCTACATCATTGAACAAAAACCTTTCATTTACCATACATAGAACAATAACTTTCACTTTACCATACATAGAACAATAACTTTCACTTTACCATACATAGAACAATAACTTTCACTTTACCATACATAGAACAATAACTTTCACTTTACCATACATAGAACAATATCTTTCACTTTACCATACATAGAACAATAACTTTCACTTTACCATACATAGAACAATAACTTTCACTTTACCATACATAGAACAATAACTTTCACTTTACCATACATAGAACAATAACTTTCACTTTACCATACATAGAACAATAACTTTCACTTTACCATACATAGAACAATAACTTTCACTTTACCATACATAGAACAATAACTTTCACTTTACCATACATAGAACAATATCTTTCACTTTACCATACATAGAACAATAACTTTCACTTTACCATACATAGAACAATAACTTTCACTTTACCATACAGAGAACAACATAACGTTCACTTTACCATAGAACAACATAACTTTCACTTTACCATACATAGAGTAACATAAGACAGTAATGGCAATAATATAGTTTTAGATATTTCAGCTCAAAATTACAGGTTTACATTTATAATCATTTATGGTCCTAATCATGACACTTCAAATATTTACACTTCGGCGAAGCAGAATGTAGACAACTTAAAAAATCGGAATATCATTATTGGAGGTGACATTAATTTAGTTATGAATCAATTTCTTGATATAATCCCCTCATAATTACTTCTCAAAACAAGATATTTATATTTGTACTGAATGTAATCTGATTGATATCTTGTGAGAAAGAAATGTGGATACAAAAAGATACACATGCTGAGAAAACAAGCACATCAAGCAGGCAAGGCTATATTTCTTCCTTGTTCCAGAAACTCTTATCATAACTGTGAACGATGCCTGTATATGGCTGGTTATATAACTGAACATTATAGAGACCAAAGTACTCTTATTTTACTAGACATAAAACAATCAAAGGATATTCTGGAAATCTAACAATCCTCCAATGAAAACCCTAAAAGACATATGCTTATGTTAAGAAAACATTCAAGACCAGACCAGACACACACTGGTCACTTTTTTGCAATAGCAATAAATTTTTCCTGTAATAATAATGAGCGATCATCAGTTTAAAAGGAAAATGTTAGTCTGTGTCTTCCAAAGGGGGATAACTCAAAAGAACTTATAAAATCTAAAAAAACAAATTCATTATTGCTAAACAGATTCAAAGCTATCATTCCATCATGCAGACTAAACAGGCTTTATATAAGGTAGATTAGTAGGAGAAAATATCGGTACTCTTATTGACTTATCTCTGAAAACACAATCTCGCTCGACTACATTTGACTGAATTTGAAAAATAAATTGATCGTGATTATAGAGCGTGTAAATGGAAGATAACATAGCATGATCTTAAAGAACTAAAATTACACAAATATAAATGCTATAGGAATAGTATATTTAAATGCCAAAATAATCTTGAAATATCAGTCCTATGATATGGTCTCCAAAACCAAACTGTTACAATTACATGAATCGACGACAAATGAGTCTGTCAAAAACACATTTCTGATAACGTTTTAGGCGATAACTTTTTCTTATGGCATATATTTAAAATATTAGAGACAATGTTTGCACACGTTATACGGGTGAGTTTGCTTATGTAGACGACCACCAACTTTGACTAAACATGATGTGGTCAAACGTCTCTAATCATAATAAGAAATGTCTGCATTTGGGGCGGAAACATTAATCTGTAATAAAATAGACGCATTCATCATCGACTTGTCTATAGTATGAAGTTATTTTCATCGGTCAAGGTTATCCAGGGATTGATAATTCCTACTATCGTTTCTCTCATCATAAATTTACTTTAGTCTGCGACATAAGACAGTTTTCTTAATTATAACAGTAAATAGCTACAAAATTACAAACCTTAACTCATGGTGATTAAAGGAAACTTTCTGTGCTATGAATACTACCTGGAACAAACGTGTATTCCTCTAAACAGCCCCACTCATATTGTCGCATGTGTTGATTGTTGTAATGAACTGAACTATAGTAACAAAGACTGATATTAAACAATTAAGCAATCACATTGAATTACCTCCTTTCATCACAACACGGTACAAACTAACAAACATTGGGAAGTATCAATTATATAATTAGTTTTTTCCTAAACTAATTGCTCCATAATAATTGTTTACCAGTTATCTGCTTATTGATTTTATGTAAATATGTATATACCGTTGTGTTCAAAATAATCCATATCCATACTTAGATGGGAGTATTAACAATAAATAAACTTTGTCAGTGACATTTTCCGTCTAATTACAAAAATTGTACAGATTTTATCTCCCTCATGTTATTTTTATTAGCATGAGTCGCTTACCAGCTTATTAGAAATTTCACTAAAACCCTTCTAAAGTTGATATTCACCCGCATAACTATTTCCTCCTGAGGGAACTTTCCCCCAGAGTGACATTTTCCCCGTATCAGAGCCATTTTTCTCTGGGAGAAAAACTAGTTTAAAGTCATTTTTCTCCATGGGCAAAAATAGGTTTAGAGTAGCTTTTCCCCAAATATAGTAAAATCTAAGACGACTCTTCATCCGGAAAAAAATGACATTGGAGTATACATTACCCCAGAAATAATACTTTGAGCCATTTTACTCCTCTGCCCATTTTATTTTTTTTATTTTGGGACTGGTCGGCCTGTTGTCAGGATAATGTAACTGGGTGGGACATCGTACTACATGTCTGCGGCATGATGCCCCAGTGCTAGACATCACTGTAAACTGCCATACTGCATACATCGTAGCGATATGACTGAAAAAATTGTTAAAACTACGATAAAATCATAGTCACATCATAAAGCAATCCATCCAGTAGTTTAAGAGGAATATTTATAACATACTGGTCCGAATGGAAGAATGACGGACGACTGGCCTTCGTCCTTCTGTCCTTTGGGCAGAAGAGCTAAACATTTTGTAACTCATCGATTCATCGATCTGATCATTCATTCATTCATTCATTCATTCATTCATTCATTCATTCATTCATTCATTCATTCATTCATTCATTCATTCATTGCGTTGGTCAGTCAGATATTCAGTCATTAAGGATATTCCAAAGTCAACATAACACCAAGCAGGTTAGTATGTTTATTGACACAGTGATGAAACCTAATTAGATAAAGACAATTGTTTGAATTTCAATTACTCACCTACTCGATTATACTTGTATCTAATTCTGTAACCTCCTGTGTTGTTACTCCAGTTTGCAGCATAAAATCGGAACGTCAAAGGACTGCTTCGATAATAGTAATTATTCACATATCCATTGGAACTGATCGTCACCGTGCCAGGAGCTTGGAAAGTATAAAGTATATAATATAAATTGTACAATGTACTAACACCCGTTAAAAAAATGTGATTCGTTATACAGCCACACTATGATGTTTCAAACTTAGTGTATAGCTAATTTCACCACCATTCAACACCCATATAAAACTTCCTCCCTCGTGTGCTCCCATATATCATCCTATAATTTGAACAAATTGCAAATTTCTACACTAACTGCCTTTATTATGTCGCCAATGTGAGATATTGATCTGCCTTAACTCACCTTATAAGGTTCTTAAAATAGTAATTGTGTTTCGGTAAATTTACAAAATTTTCTTTTCGACGGGGATGCTGATAGACACTAGATCTTTTTTATTCTAACAATAAGCAATCCTGCTAAATTTGAAAGTACTCGGTAACTGACCTTACATTCAACAATATTTACACATTTCCACTTCTGTCACGTAAGAATTACCTATGTCGTTTGATATGCGTGTTGCACTCGTTCATGGCACATTTTGCCTCTGATACAATGGTGCTTTGATCTCGTTCAAGGGACATTTTGCCTCTGATACAATGGTGCTTTGATCTCGTTCAAGGGACATTTTGCCTCGGATACAATGGTGCTTTGATTTATGTGCTGAATTTTGGCATTCAAGATATTAATGTTTTCTTTTTGTTTTGCTTTGTGAGTTTCAACGGCTCTATAACAAGCATAAATCGAGATATTAATTGTTTTGTGTAAATTTCTTTTCTATATGACTCAAACTATTGATTTTCTTAAATATATGCATGCTGCCATTTATCTCTGTCAATTACTTTTGGGGTCACATCCACTATACATTCTACATATCGCAAAAACGTTTAGCAACACATCTGTTAAATTCTTACAAATATGGATACAATTGTCTAAATAAAAAATTCAGAGTTAGACGTGTGAATGGTCTAATTTATTCCTTCACTGATGGTCCTATTTTTGATACTTTTATACACTTTAATGGTTAAGTTTTCAACACCGTGAAGTTTTAATTTGTATGTTTATAATATGAGAAAGTGTTTCTCAACTGCATGGGTATTATCTCCTTATGGCCAAGCAGATTGAAATTAGTTTTTCGTACTTTACACATGAAGAGCAAAATGCATGCATGCTCCTGTGTAAACTCCCTTTATTCTTCTAATAGACTAGACCTAAAAACAAATAGACATCTATATAAATACCGTTTTCAGTGTCATAAATATATAGATAAGTGTAGCCATTGTTCTGCACATCGGAGTTTTGGATCCAGATGATCACCTTATCTGTTGATATCCCTCCACTAATAGTGTAGGTGCAATCGTACCTGTAAAAGAAGAAGGCAAAACTTAATTTGTGTACACCTGGCATAGAAACAATTAACATTAAATCCTCACTGATATATGTCTGGCAAACAGTGTTTTTAAAATAATTGCCATTAACCCGTAGAACTATTTGTCTGGCTGACGGTATTCCTAAACCGATTAACATTAACTGCATTGAATTTTGTGTCTGGCGAACAGTCTACTCAAAAACGGGCAAAACAGAAACAGTAGCATTCAACAAATATGAATTGAAGGAATATTGCACGAAGAGACACTAACACGTATTTAACCTACAACCTTAACAGAGAAAAACATATTCTTAATTCCCTAAGTAGCAATCATTATTAGATACAAACACGCATAAATACATTTCCACGCGCACGCAAGCCTACAAAAATAAATTATTATGCATGTTCAAAGCTAATAATAATAATAATAATAATAATAATAATAATAATAATAATAATAATAATAATAATAATAATAATAATAATAATAATTGCATAGAAACAAACAGGTCATCAACGTATGTAATATATAAACTCCACAGTAAATTTCATGTCTCGGTTTCAAGTTCTTTCTCATACAAAGTTTCCTCTTCTTAAAATTAGCCTTTCATCATTCTATTAATTCTGTACCATGTAACAAGAGCCGAATTCTTATTCATATAAACTTAGTAACAGTGACTAAATGGATTCTTAATGGAAGTACAGTACGGTCAAAGAAATGCGTAAACATTTATTTGCCATCTTGTTAAAATACGCCTCTAGCACGGGCATTCTCCTTGCTTCTGTCCGTTGTCATGAAAGATAATTCAAATTTACAGGTAGGCAATAATGAAATCAATAGAACACAAGGTTCCAATAATGTTCATTGCAGTTTTAATTATTTTTAATCAGCTTGAATTACAAATAATTAGTAAAGAAATTATAAAGAGGGAAACCAGTAAATAAAGACTTGAAGGAAGTAAAATGTTTTGACAAAATATCGTTTGAGTATTTAAGCAAAACAAAACAAACAAAAAAGAATAAGATAAAACAATTGGCAAAGTTGCTTATGTATGGAGGAATAAATATTATTTTAAAGAATCCATGTTTTCTACATGTCCTCATTCTAAACGGAAAAAAAATCCGTTTCTGTGACCAAAATTTTGTTCATACACTATAATTGCTGCTTACAAAGTCATAGAAACCAATTTCAAAACTTTTTATCTTTTGTTTTTATCTGCGTCAACGTATTTCTTTGAAAACTAAGAACTCTTCTTTTTGTTGTTGTTTTTAATGGAGATATTAATATAGATTTAACTGTCTGGACTAATCAATCATTATGTTTTAATACCTTTTCACTTTACAAATTTTGAACTATGTTAAGGCAGCTTTGTGATTGAGTAATTCAGAACTCTGAAATCTATACTATACACATATAGCTACAGCACGAGTGGTCTAGTTAAAACACATCAGGAATTAATTCAACAGATACATGCAACTATCAAAACATTCGTCTAACCATAGACACTGCAAATTAAATAGTTCTTGGAAACATAATATTAATTTCAAAGAATTATATATATATATATATATATATATATATATATATATATATATATATATATATATATATATATATATATATATATATATATATATATATATATATATATTTAAAAAATAAATAAGAATAGCGACAACGAAATTAAAAAGTATTATAAAGACGACATAAATAATACAATAGGTGACCATGATGAAGTTCTTAAAAATGAAATTACTGAGTCAGAAACTTTAAATTGTACTAAAAGTCGTAAGAACAACAGACACTGTCAAATGACAATGTATTAAATAAATATATAAAATGCTCCTCTGAGTTTATGCCCTGTATGTTTCTTTTAATCATAATAATTGACACTGGTTTGATTCCGGACGCTTAGCTTGAAGAAATAATCAAAACAATATAAAGTTTTATATCGAAGTGCATTTTTCTCCAATGCACTGAATGTATATAAGTGGAAAGTGGAACCAAGCTCATCTGATAAATATAATGCTATCATAGTTTTCATCTGCTAAAGCAAACGTTTGAACATCCGTTCTTGAAAATGTACTTCAGAAGTTTCTTGACTTTCACGATTTTCTTAAAGAACCAAGCCCAATTTAGGCTATTCAGTTACAGATAAGTAATTTGTCTTCAAGCTCTTACTGAAATTTTACAAACTTGCAACATGAAATTATTTCGTGTGTTTATTGAATTTCGACAGTTTTTGGAGGATAGGCCTGTGGACAAAACTATTATATATATATATATATATATATATATATATATATATATATATATATATATATATATATTGTTACGTGACAAGGGATCGTACTCAGTAACAAAGAAAAGAGTGAAAGCAAACAAGCTTTGTATATTTCAACAAAACAATTTATTTTCCATAGACTAGACAACAATGTAATCATTTGTAAAAAGGACTTACAATCTGTGAATATTATCCAAATATGATTCTAAGAATAAAAGCACAAGTCCTATCACTAAATAGTAATATAAGAATCCAGGTTCGAGTCCCGACCACTTATGAATATGGAGGGCGATGACGTCAGATGTAATCCAGTGTATAAAAGACAAAAATTCCTCACTTGAATCACAGTCTTTGTTTCCGAATAATTCCAGAATTAATTTCCTTGAATATCTTTCAAATTTGTTTTATAAGAAAGTCAACTTGTTGAGAGTCCAGGATTTTTTTTATTGAATCCATAAATCAGACAAAGAATACAATATTCTGGCAACAAATTATAATTATTACATGCATAAACCTTGTTCCTTTAAGGTTTTGAATGACAAACCAATGTTAAGAAAGCGTAGTTACACTCAAAAACATTACTTCAAATCTCGCGAGATTGGTCATGTGGTCTCTTAATGCGCTATTTATGTCACGTCTGCAGTACAGACCGACTTAAAAATCAATCATAAAAATAGGTTGTTTTAAAACATTGATCATGCGGAGAAAGTATATCCGTGATGCTGACCAATCATTTTAACTTCCTGTTGATTTGTTATCAATGGAAGACGAACTAAATGCCAACCCTCACGTATTACTATTTCGTCTTAAAAAACAAAAATTTGTGCTAAAATTATATCTCACTACTAAAAAAAGAATCGAATCCGACAAAAATATTCATTGCAATTAAATACAATGAAACAAAAATGAAATGAAAAGAATTTTAAACCTTACACAAAAGCAATTTAATTACACATTTGTAACTATATATATATATATATATATATATATATATATATATATATATATATATATATATATATATATATATATATATATATATATATTATACAATCAAATATTGTGTCGGGTATGCTGGAATGCAATCTGCTTTCTTTCAATTTTGTAATGGTGTGAGACAAGATAAAAATCTTTCGCCAGTTCTGTTTATTGTATATCTAAATGACTTATATATATATATATATATATATATATATATATATATATATATATATATATATATATATATATATATATATATATATATATATATATCTATATATATATATATCTATATCTATATCTATATATATATATATCTATATATCTATATATATATATATAGATATATCTATATCTATAGATATATCTATAGATATATATATATATATATATATATATAGATATATATATATATATATATATATATATATATATATATATATAGATATAGATATAGATATAGATATAGATATAGATATTAGATGATGAGTGCACTAGCGTGCAGTTATATTTCGGATAAATATATGTCATTCTTCCATCGAAATTTTATACTACTTTACGTCGATGACGCTATTATTTTTGTACTGATGAAAAGATCTTACAAACATAATTTAAATATGGTTCTGAATACTCAGTGTTACGCATATTGAGTATTAATTTTACAAAAGTAATTATCTTGATTTTTGGTACACGAATAAATTATAAATATAGATTTACAATTGGCAATGATGTAACAGAAATATGTGCTTATGTGCTTGTGTTTCTAAAAATCGAAAGTTTGTTAAGTCTATCTAGTTAAACTGGTCAAACTATAAAGACCCTCCATCTACTTTTCCGAAAAATGAGATACTTCATTCTTCCCATAGACCTGCAATGGTATCTTTTTGATCAAACTATATTACCCATTTTATTGTATGGGTATGATGTCGGAGTTTCAAAAGTATTGCAATGATTGGATATTTGCAAACATAAATTTTAAGAAACATAAAGCTGAGAAAAAGTATTCCTATTTATATGCTTGATTCAAAACTAGGAAGGAAACCTATTGATGTAATAATTATCAGATCACAAATGATAGGATTTTTTTTATGTCTATTACCAATGGTAAAGGGACCAAACTCTCTAGACTTTTTTATCAATTACTAATTTTATGACGTCAATGCGACACCAATACTTTTATATGTATGAATAACATAAAGAACTCCCTGATACTTTTTGGGACATGTGATCTCCCATATTATGAAAATATTAATAATTCGAAAGGAATAAAAAGCATTATACCAAAAATTTGAAAAGACCTTTCTATAGAGGAATGGTATTACTAAAAATAATAATATACTGATTGTGTGTAGATAGTAATATATCGTGTAGGATGAGTACGTGAATGTTATTAGACCTCTTATGATGTGAAGATTAGAATGTTTAATGTATGAGTGGGTGGACAACATTAGACCACACATGAAATACACATTTATGTTCAGTGTTTTTAATACTTCTTGATTACACAGTACTTTTTCAGTCATTGTACTTCTTCATTTAAGTTCTAATTAAGTTAATTGCACATTGTTCTTTGTTGTTTTTGCAGGAGTGAAGTTGGTTCAGCAAAGTTCATGAATTGTATTTTAGTCGCGTTTTAGATATACATTGAAGTGCAAGCAGTATAAAACGTCTTCGAGTAGTCGAGAATACTCTAACCTATAACAGTGATAGAATAGTCTGGAACACTAAATTCTTTAAAAGTCATCCAGTAGTCCAGAATACTCTAATCCAAACCACTGAAGAGGAAAAAAAAGATTGTCAGCAATATTATCATCCATTTTGCAACTAGACGTTTTGCTAGAGCGCGTGGGACAAAACATTGCAGGAAAACTTTCGCATCGTGAACAAAGCCTTCGATGCTGCAACTGTTGAAAGCAAACGGTTTTCAATTTAGAAGTTGTGGGGATGGCATTGTGGGGATGGCATTGTGGGGATGGCATTGTGGGGATGGCATTGTTTTAAGTTTATAAAAACTGATATATGGGATATAGAAAGCGCAATACTAGCAGCAGTTTGATACCCATCTGCGGCATGAAGTAATGTAAGTAGCTCCCCATCCAAGGTTGGCGGTTTTCTCCACCATGAGTGACCACATTACGTCATCACCTGACCCGATGAGTGCTCGTTTCAAGACAGTAAAAGAACAAACAAGAACCAAAAACAAACACACTCACATATACAACGATACGCACATCATTAGATCATTCATATTTAAACCTTGATGACATAGAAAAATGTAATATGGGGTGGGTGGGTAGGGATAGGATGCTATCATGTATATTTTCAAACTGAAATTAAGAGATAGGTACACAATATAATTTTTTTGTCGTCTAATTATTTAATCTTACGATAAAGTTTTGCATACATGAACATAAAGAAAAAATCCATGTGGTTGGATAGGCTACTTATCACATGTTACATACCCGGAATACCAGATATCTCCAGTGCCATATCCAGGGGACGTAATATATTGGTCTCCTGTTGATGCATAATAACTATAGGTGCCGCTGCATGCATCTCCCAAAAAGACTGAAGATGGAAACATAGAAATGCATAATAATAAAATAAAACAACAACGCGTTATTTATAAGGGGAGAATCATTCAAAGCTAAGGTTCTAAACGAAGTCATTAATAAAGCAACTTGGCTGATTCATATAAATCCCATCGCTTTCAACAGAGTGACATTGACCTCTTTCTAAAAGGCCTAAAGGATTATAAATGGAAATATGTTACATGTATAATGTTTTCTCTTCCTATGCATCTTTACGTACATTTTGGTTAAATATATAATTAATAGTGTCACTGTAATTAAAATAAATTTAAATTTTGTCATGCATATTTAATTTGTTATTGTTTTTTTCTAAGTGATTCTATTTTGAATATTCGTATTTTGTACTTGATCTTTGTTCAAATTCAAGTTAATGGTGTTCCTGACGAGTGACATTTATTTTGTAATCAACATAGTACAAAGTTAATATTTCTCTTTGATTGTGGATTAAATATTCAGATATTTATTAATGGTAAACATGATTATTTTAATATATGTTTAGGAAATAAAGCTTTTCACTTGGAAATTCTAAACATGTCTATTCCTTTGAAGGTTTTGGAAGGAAACTGATCCCTATCTTGGCTCTATTATCGTATCTTGCTTTTTATATAATGTAATTTACCTGAAAACGTAATTATTTTTTCTTAGTATCTGAAGAAGAACCAGTCTTATTGATGTGTTCTGTTTTTAGTTTGATTTGATTGAATTATTCACTAGAATTACAAAGTGCTCATTAATATTCATTTATTAAAATATTACTTTGGCATTATAGTGAACTCAGACAAGGTCATTTTAATTATCCTATTGTAATACATCAAATGAGTGTTAGCACATCGCCAAAATCTAGGCCCAGTGGTACATTAGCATATTTCAGACTACAGCAGTAAATACATAAAATTTTTGAACCTATATAGAATACCACCGGAATTAAATTGAAACTTCCCATATTTAAACTTGTGGTAAAACATTTATGATAATGTAGGATTTAATTCCCAATATGGTATGGTCTTATTGTATTCAAGGGAAATGCATTGTTTGTTGAATTTTTACAAACCTTGTTGGTTTTTGTTCTTTTCTGTTATTTATTTTAAGACAATAGATCGTAACAATCTGACATATCTGAACCTTCCCAATATCCTTCCCTTCCTTGATGAAGAAGAAATAATATACTATTTTACATTTTATCATGTGCAAAATACTACAATCAAGTCGAGTTTTATGAATTGCAACCAAGTGATTCGGCTTAAATTGTTCGAATCATCGGATCATCCAGGATCTGTTACCGTAGTGTCTTCTCGAGCTGCACCTTGTTCCAAGACACTGAATATAAAAGGTCTGTTTCTACGAAGCCAATACAGTCAGAAGATCATTCATGTTTGCACCAAGGCAATTTCAGCCTTCGTCAATTTTTTTTCTAGATAGGCTCATGTTTATAACCCTGGACTAACATACACATTATTATTTTTGCTATAATTATCTCAGTACTCAATCTTCTCCTCAAATGTATGTATGTATGTATATATGTATGTATGTATGTATGTATGTATGTATGTATGTATGTATGTATGTATGTATGTATGTATGTATGTATGTATGTATGTATGTATGTATGTATGTATGTATGTATGTATGTATGTATGTATGTATGTATGTATGTATGTATGTATGTATGTATGTATGTATGTATGTATGTATGTATGTATGTATGTATGTATGTATGTATGCATGCATGCAAAGCGAAATTAATGTTTGGATATCCCATAAGGGACCCAAACATTAATTTATTGATTCGTCTTTGACTACACATCCACACTAGAAAAATTATATCGCACCAAGAAAATCAGTGTAATATATATATGTGTTTGTGTAATGTACGCTGTATCAATGTTATGCATCGAGATATAAAATTGTTTCATTAAAAGGAAACGAAGTTGCTATATATGCTGCTTGTCATCTGTGATTAGTGTCATACTTCACATCTTTTGTTAAATGCTCAAGAGCTAAAAGTGTTCAACAGCTAAAATTAAACTGCTGAAAGCCCATTTCCAGGTTGTTGTCTTTTTTTTTTAAAAAAAAATAAACTACAGAAAACATGTACTTTAATTGAAGGCATATTTATTGTTGTTGTTGTTGTAAGATTTATCGCCATTTTTCAGACAAGATAGGCTATACATGGCGGACAGTATAAATGGTGGAGGAAGAACCCAGGAAAACTCTGGAAAGAACCACTGACCTACGAGAACCTTCTGGCAAGCTTTCTCACATATCCAGATTGTCCGAACGTGAGATTCAAACCCACTCAGTTAGAGAGTCAGAGGTGAGATGGTAATTATCCTTAACTGTGAGCACTTTAGATCACTCGGACACTCAGGGCCCCTATGGAAGGCTTATATGACTAATATGCACTCGTGTAGCAGAAGAAGAGTCAGGGAGAAACGATTCCCCCAAAATGGAGGCTGATTATTGAGGGAGGGGCTAATCAAGAGCCCTTTTGCAAAATGGAGGCTAAAAAATGTCGTGTTAGCCAAGTGGTGTTGACTCATTAAACATTCCAAAGACAGATCCGATGCTTGTATGACAGTGGGGGTGATCCCACCAAAGAGAAAATTGTAGTCGACAAATTTTTGTTACCATTCCAATAAACTCTCCATTGTGTAATCAAACACTATTATGAACAAGAAACAAACAAAATTTCTCGCGAATGAACTCAATTTATACAAGACTCACAGAGCCACTATTATAAATCTCACCTAAAAAAATAGAAAAAGGAAGTTCCTCCAACCAGCCTGATTGACCTTGTCTTAAATATTGGGTAATTGTTATATTTGTCCTTTTCCATTGCAATTGTTGGATTATTTCAGAACGTTTTTCTGTTTCCGTTTTTAATTTTTCATCGTGCGCGAACACATCACTTGTGAATCGCCAAATGTGAAACAAAATTTTAGAGATTCAGTGGGCTGTCCAGGCTGAATTTTGGTTTCGTAAATTTATAGTCAAGCTCAACCCCTACCCAAGTGAATTACGGGGGCATAAAAATAAACTCCCATAGGGGATCAGAGACGGTCCAGGTAAGTTGAACCCGATTAGTTGTTTTTATAGAATTACTCATTTAAGTATATTTCGTCTGTTTTACATTCCATCGAGGATAATTTTTAACGCAGTCACGTGATCGCGGCTATATCTAAGCTGTGAATGAAATTAAGACTTTGGCAATTTATTGTTTTTGGAAAAATTATGTTGCTTTATTGGATATACTAAATTTTTTCTTTTCATTAACAATTTTGATGTAGCGGAGCATGTTACAATCCTACACAATTTACGACAAGATGCACTGAGCATTGATTGATATCGAAATATTTTACTGCAACAAACATCGATGAAAATCTTTTTATTCAACGGTTTCTAAATTTATTGACCGAACTGGCCTTGTGTTTTGTGTTTGCTTATTTTTCCACGTATTGTATATTTGCTTTGTGTGATGACACGTACATTTTCCAGATGGTTACCTATCCTATTTGAGTTCACATCGTCAATAATTAACACATCATTGATACTGCCGTTAAAACACTCATGTACAAATCTGCGACAAAGATATTTTTCCCGACAGTAAATCGCATGTAGTCCATGTTTTCGACAAAGCCGACAGTTTTGTTTTGCTCCTACAGTGCCGTAAAACACCAGATACTCGTTTCGTAATAAACAAATATTGAATGTTTATTAAATTCATCGAGATCAATCTCTTTATCAATATTTTCCTTTTATATAATTTTCTCTTCTTCAAATGCAGAGAAATACTTTTCATGATAATCGTTTGTTTCTTTTTTTATATTCAGAAGCGTTTTTGTATGGTAATGTTACTTAAGCCCTCGATATTTCGTCCACCGCAAAAAACACAGAACTGGGTCTTCCATTTGACCCATTCCACACTTTAGACATGGTTGTGGTCAAGTACTGTCACGGCGAACATTGGCCATGTGATATCCACAATATTCTCCACGGCAATTCTTTCCATAAGGAATGTTCTGATCCAGTCATGAGCCATAGACAACTATTGTTTGCCTGATGCATGCTATATTATTGAATAAAGTCAAATTGAAGATAACATTGTTCCTAATTATATAGATGACTAATTCTACTGTAGCAAAACAACTGCAAGAACAGTATTTTAGTCTAACAGAAAAACAGCTTTCCCTACGTCGAAACTTGTACAATAAAAATTACTTAATGAGATAAAATCGTTATTAACCGAGAGTGAAATTGGAAGGTCAATAAAAATAGAACCAAAGAAGAGCAGAGGCAAGTTTTTTTGAACGAGAACGAAAAAGATTATCCGTATTGAGCCAGAGCACATCAACAAATCAGACTTTGACAGATTAACCAGAGTTAAGAAACAATTACCATTTGAACTACAGTTGCATAATTGTATCAAAATGGAGAAGAACGTGCGTCTCATGATTTTCAACATTTAAGATAGATGGTTATGATATTTTAATTGATTCCACCATGAATGACAAACGAGCGACAATTATTATTATTATTATTATTATTATTATTATTATTATTATTATTATTATTATTATTAAGCTTTTTGATGATAGCAAGAACACATTCAGAATAAAATGTATTGCAGAAAATATCAGTGAAGATGGTCTGACTTGGATTATTCGTGGTAAACTCAATCCTGTTAAAGAATTAAGGCGACATTATATTTTCGTCACAGTAGACCAAAATTCTAAAGCAGGTATTTTCACCGGAATTAAAAAACCATTCTACACTAACACAAACCCAGTTTCCGCAATTGCTTATGCGCTTTATCGCTTGAATGAACAAGAGATAGATGTTTTTATTCCGATGAGAACAGGCTCGCTAAAATGCGTGGCTCAACGAGTCAGAGAACATTTGGCAAACTAGAAACGATGAAATGGACTTAGAGAATCAAGAAAAAAAATAATGGGAGATCTTTCTAATTAACGAAGCTAAATTAAATGACGTGGTTAGCTTAGAAAAAAGATTAAAGACTCCAATAGTTGTAAAAACAATAACCAATGAGATTTTGTACAAATCTGGTAAATACTGTAGTAAGAGTGCTCAGATAATTTTATATGATCATAATTCACATGCATGAACAACTCGATGAGAAAATTTCCAAGAGAGAGAATATTACGATTTTATTACGGCGATACCAGAGAGGAAATCTACAACATAAGTTAGCGTGACTCTGTATCGCTCTAATTATTTCATGGAGATGACTCTGAGTCGGATGAATCAACATTTGATAAGTTTCTTCTGCCATCTGGTTTCTTTATCGGAAGCAATCACTCCAACAAAATATGAAATAAATTTTGGTAAAATATAACATAGACAACGATGATTGTTTTCGTTAACTGTTTTACGGTGTTGTCCGTTATAGCTCATATAGCCGAACAAAACATAAAGGGCGTCCAACTCCAAAAGAATTTCTTGATGACGTATTACAATCTTGTGTTGAGTTTGGACTGTGGAACACAACATATGATTCCTCTGATATGATTTCCGTTGACATTATCGCTGCTTATACGGCGGCTTTTCTTGGACTTAGCGAGTGTCATCGTTATTTTGAACGATTCGGGCACCCAACACTCACGAAATGATACAAGCTGCAAAAAAAAAAAAAACAGGACACCGACAAATATCGATTTGCCGGTATTGAATCATTCAAATTTTCAGCGAGCATTCATCCCGTGATACAAATTTAGTTTGGTCGACACTTTAATAAACCGGTTACCAGCGTCAATCTCATCGACTATTGAGCAAAACAAATCAGCGTGGTTGGGCTCCAATAGTGCTATTACGATACATGTTCAATACTAAAATTCTCACAACGTTGACTGTAACCTCTACGATAATTAAAAAAAAAAAACAACATAAAAATCTATCTGGTTACCACAGCACGATAAATATATCTACAGAAACAACATCGGTATGTTTCCTCAGGGATCAACATCTGATAATGCCCGTCGTTGGACAAGGTCAATCACGGATCCAGTTAAATTAGAATTTGTAGTCAAGGACAGAGCGGCGCGAGGTGTGTTCGTGTCACGGATAAATTCAAGATACAAGATGGAAAAATCCGTGGATAAAATAGTTATCTACTACAAGGGCAATACTTCTCAATTTACCCATTTCAGATCATATATGTTGCATAATCATCAATAAACCTATTATCGATGATCAACAGATTTTCCAATAAAGCTGCTAGAGTTGCCACGGATTCTTTTTATATTAGTCTTTGTAGCATGTACCTCCTTGAGCCATTTATCTATAATGACAGCATTATTGATTAGGGTTCATGCCAAGTAAACTACGAACAAATAAGTAAATATTTTGAAAACGTCAACGTTAAAAAACCAGATGTTTATTATCTCAACTACAAAGAAGTTTTGTACAACCACTGATCACAGGTTGAACATCTATGACAAATGAAATCGTGAATCAGATCACAACCTGACAAAAGACAGTGTGAAATACTACATACTGTAATATCAGAGACTCTAGTGTCTGGATACTGGAACTTATATTGATTTTATTATTTTATAGTTGTATCCAGGAAAAATGTCCGTCATTCACTTCAGCGTAAATTATTTGAGCTTCACAAGGAAATATTCCCAACTCAGCAAATCCCGCAATATTGTCGACCAACAGATACATGCTACAAAATATACTCGCTACATTCCTGGAACGGACGCTAAACAAAAACTCGTTCTTAATGATATTGTCGAGGTTCCAGTTGAGGCTGTACAACAGGTGTTTTCGTTCAACATATCGTGCTGGACTCTGTGACATGCAAGAACAATTCATTCGTTTTATGGATTAACAATAATAGGCATAGTTATCTGGGTTATGGATGACCGGATCGAATGGTCAAATTAATTTATCTTGCTGCGTCTAGAGCAACAAAAGTATCTCAGTTACACAAGGTTGTCTACATGCTGAAGCGGCCAACAGCGTTACAAACAACAATGGTGTTACCAGGAAGTATCAACGCAGTGAAGAAACATCAGCTGGTTATGCGACAGATAAAAAATTACGCCGGTTGGATCTGGATGTGGAATTGATCACTCTGAAATAACGACAAAATTATCATTGCGCCTGCTGAAACAAAATAATGTTGTGGCAATAGTTTCCTAATGACATACGACAATATACCGTGGACAGAATAGCTATTAGTCCCGGTCACAACACAAAAATGTCTCTCTGACATGACTTAAATGTAACAGACGTAGAGGAGCTTCGTTCCTCAGTGTGTGACTCTTGCTAGCGCGCTTTGTTGTTGCAAGTGGGATGTCCGCTAGCGCCGTATCCAACCTAGTGGTAACTGGGTGTCATCAGGAATTACCTGTAATTGTTCACTCACAAATCCCTGTTGAATAGATATTGAATCTAATCAATATATTGGAAGATGTGTATTAGATCTTACCACTCTGGACATTTTATGTGTTCAGTTGCTCTTTCTGCATCACTCTCAAATTCACTAGGTTCATACAATTACCATACTGTGGTGTTACTACTCTACATTGATTGTTGTATCTTCTCTGGTGATTTTCATTGTGGTATGTGTTTATTTGCGATTGCAACAGTAGGGTCATAATAATTCCGCTCGTTACATCGTTGTTTAATGCGGCCACCACGAGATATAGTCTCGCAACTAATTCACGAGATCAGTCTTGAACGTGCGGAATTCTTGTGCATAATGATGTCCAAAGAGTCGCTGTGCAAGTGCTTGATCAAATTGCTCAGTGATGACCTGGTCAAGATGGTCCTCGCGAGTAAATTTGTTCAAACGCTTCCTTGACTTCAGTTGTTGTTTTAGACGATAATGGTTCAGCCTCTTTGTATCTCCTTGCAACGTATATGACAGTCATATCGTATCTGTATGTGCGCCATTGATAAAGGTCATGCGGTAAAAACAAAATATCTGCCTGAACTACGTTGGGTGTGCCGACATAAAACCGTACATCATTTTAGGACGTGAAAGATAACTTTGTTATATGGCCTGTCGTGCCACCTACTGCATAGCTAGTTTTTTCTTTACTGCTGCTGTACATCTGTAGTATCCGATTGGACCATAATAAACCGACTACATTATGCAATTGCCGGCTTTTAATTACCAGCTTCCAATATTGTTACCTTTCATCGCAGATCTTATCTACTAATTCGGTACTGATTCTTGGATGTGTCTTGAACCTGTAGTTAGATTTTACCACGTTGTTTAAATTCTCGTGCATCATAAGAATAATGCTGATAATCACGCACAGACTCATCCTTGAATACTGGTGCGTCCATTTCAAATGCTGGATCAGGTACACGTTTGAACATTTGCTTATAATTCGTTGTTGCCTATCACGATATTATGACACCGATCAATATCACCAAAGATAACGGGAAATACCATTACCTACTACGTTTGCGGTTATGTTTTTTTTTCTATCTCAGCTGAGGACTGTTTCCTAGGCGATGGCTTTCCAGTTAATTCTTTCAACTTCTCATTTGCAGCTTGATTTATTAATTTTCTGCCATTTGCTGGCACCACTTCGGTACTGGGAAGATTTACTGGCTGTGGTTTTTGATGTACTAATTGTGCGAGTCTGTCTTTGACCACAGAAAATACTTTAACGGCAATATTACTAACAATATAAATACCCTATCACGAACAACATCGATGGCTTTCATAAATATTTTTTTTCAATCGGAATAACTTTTGGGGCTATCCTTCTAAATAAATCTTGAATAACATCGTACAGTCCATCACCTATATTAATTGTGAATCGATCACCCTGACGGTTTTAAGTATACGTTGGGCGTTGTGAATAATCATGTTATTTTGTTATCGCTAATCTAATTGATGACTCACTATAGTAATTATAAGTAATTTTAGCAATCAGCGTTCGATCGATAACACTGTCCATGACGCCACAGGCAAATAAACGCTGACAAATAGCAGCTGACTCATTGATAATTTCTTGAGAATTGTTGCCGGCTCATCTTCCACCAATCACAATTTCTAGTCGATCAACATCAGCGGGGATGTTATTTGGATAACGTTTTTACTGAATCACCGGCGATTTGGCTATCATGTTACCGCCGCGTTTCCCATGACGTCGATCGCAAATGGCAAGACTTATTCTTCCTCTACATGAGATAGTGTAATATCTGATAATATATCTCCATGTGATATCATTCCTCTTGCTTCTTTGACATATTCCACAAATTCTTCAAATAAAGACTTATATTCAACAGCAATTTCAGATATATCAAAAACTTCAAGGCATAAAACAAGACAAGATTCTTTAATTGTTTTTGGTAACATCGGCGGTTCCTGATCTTAATGGTTTACTACGAATTTGATGTCCTACTACGGCAACCACTGTAAGATATCTTCGAAGTATTTTATAACCTTCTTTGGTAAATTTGGCAGGTAGTTTTTCAACAGGTTTTGGTTTTGCTTTGGGCGCAACTTATTTAAGCACTCTCAGCACTGGCTTGTTCTATACCCTCTATTGTTTGCTGTATTTCTTGATGTAATTGTGGTTGAGCAATAACTATTTCAGCTGAAAGATCTTTGAGTATCTTATAGGTTTGTTTGTTCTTTTGTTATTTGTTTTAATTGATTTAGCTGTTTGTTCCACTCACAAAAAAAAGATCTTTAGTGGCTTTTGTGACTGACTTAACTGTTCTGTACCCTCTGTAAATTAAACATGAGAATAATGGCATGTTGCAGCTGCTGCTTGACATAATCACGGACTGGAAGAGACTTAATCGCATCCAGTCGTTGTCTAGCTAATTTGCCTGTATGTGATTCCATGGGAAGTGCAGGATCACTCATTATTATTATTAATATAGCAATGATTTAATTACAGATAACTAATTCAGAAGATATACAAGAGTTTACTGTATCACAGTTACGTAACGTAATTTGTCTAAATACGATAAATTAACGAGATATCAATATGTTCAGTAACTTGAATTTATAGATAAAAACGATTATTGTATAAATATACCACATACATTAAAAAATACTTGAGAAAAAAATCATACAGTTTAAATGCGTGTCTTTCTGTCCGTTGAGTAAGCGTATGCTGATATAAATTATTTTATCATATACTCTTAAGTGAGACAATAGCCGAAGTGGTAAATGCGTTCAGACAAACTTTCTATCGATCATGAATATCGATTGAATGAGTTCGAGTCCAGAAAATGAAAAACGCGATATAGACATATTGTCAGCGTGGCGATAAATGCTGTTATAATTGGGAGGAAACTCGAAACGTATCGAAATGAAACTTTATATGCTTAAACGGGTAATTTTAAAAAGTAAAACTCAGGTGCAACTTACCTGACCCCTCTCCAACCAAAGGCGTTTATTTTAAAGCGCCCGGAATTTACATAAGGGGATGGGGCATGCTTCACTAGAAAATATACGAAACTAAAAATTCAGCCTGGATAGCCCTCTGAATCTCCAGAATTTCGGAATTACAGTATTGTGGCTCCGTAAATCCCTTATAAATTCAGGTCATTTGTTGGAATTTTTGTTTCTTATTCTTAGAAGCGTCTGATTACACAATGAAGGGTTTATTGAATGGGTAACAAAAATTTGTAGACCGCCATATTTTGGGGTAAGATCATTTCCACTGTCATACAAGCCTCAGATAGGCCTTTGGATAGTTTAATGAGTCAACAAAACTTGGCTAAAACAACATTTTTTAACTCCCATGTTGCAAAAGGGGGATGGGGCCATGATGATGCCCCCCCCCATAATTTGCCTCCATTTTAATGTGTGGGTCGTCCCCCCCTTCTGCTGCTCCTATACAAATTCCGACGCTCTGGACAAATTGTCCTTAGATTTTCGTGTCATGAGCATATTTATAAATGTGCCATATGATGGCTATTTTAATTTTAAAAAATGACTCAGATAACCTGGATATATGTTGTTAGCATTCAAAATTAATAATCATTCAGTTTTTGCATTTTCGTTCTTAAGCAGCTGTAGTGGGTGATGACAACATTCAGTACTCGATACAGATTTTCTTTAAGCATCCGCTGGTTACTATTATTAATGGCACATGACTTTGACCAACTAAACTAATAGAACGGTTGTGGATATTAACCTAGCCCTCAGATATAATCGTTACACTTTTACACTCTGTATGGACAGTTATATTTAAACATATTATGTTGCCATAGCTGTTAACAAATAGGGTCGGGCTACGACTTTTGACAACTTAGTTTATGTACTGGTTCTTGTGTCAAACTTCAAATCATTTAGAATCATCGCAAAAAACAACATATACAATGGTACATATCTATAAGCTGAAATACGGTGGAAATTATGGGCAGGAAACCAGACTGATCTCTGAATATAAGCTCATTTGAGTGTAAGTACACGTAGAATGATTAACACTAACTCGTTCCCAACATCACTAAGTAATGAAAAAGGTCTGAAATTTGACCGATCAGTTGCACATCGTTTTGTATACACTGGCATAGTAACATTTTTTTAAAAAAGGGACATGTTGGATAGACCACAGTGTGGCTTAACATTGGATGTCGCGGTTCTTGGGAGTATAATGTGACTTATTTCATCCACGCCACGTGCTTTGTGGATGGGTCAGGTGCTTATTACATCAAAAACGTATTCTTCAGATTATCAATATATTAGTTTCCTTGTTATTAGGTTTTAATGTACATCGGCATACTAACACTGATGCCATCAACCTTAGCTGTAGCAGCGATAAAGGAATGGAGACTTTCTGCAGTTAAGACAGCTTAACATGCTACATTTATGCTCCTTACTGTTGATGTTGACGTCGGAAACATTTTTGGTGTTTTTGAAACGTTGACGCATAAATTTCCAATAATATTTCGAGTTTACGTCAGTAAAATCAATATTCTCCCACCTACGCATACAATTTTCCTTTGTTTTTGTTCCTGGTTATTAGCTTTATTGCTTGGTTTCTTATATTTTCCACATTGTTCTAATTATTGCTCTTAATACCTATTTTTCCATGCGGTAATATTTACTGCTTGTTTTGCGTATTGTGCTATCATACCAACTTTTGTCCCTCAGCCAAACGATTATTGTGTAAAATGATATTTGTGGCTTCATCAATTATTCCACCTGTTAGAAAATTATTTAAATATTTTAAATATGTATTGTTATAAAGCCATATTTCCCTCTTATAACAGGTTTGAAGATTCATAATGTAGCCGAGCAATTAAATAGGAGGTCTTATGACAACAAAGTTTGCATCAACTGAGATAACAGAATGTAGAACATCTACGGTTAGAAATATAACAAATTGCAGAACGATCTGCTGCTCTGATTGGTCCAATTATTATACTATGCATTTGATTTGTCAGACCTTTTAACTTAGCGTTGAGTAGGTCCTTGTTTAAATGACACAAAATTAAGATGTTATCACAGTGTAGCACAGCTCAAAGATCAGATTCAGTGAGTCCCAGAAGTGTATTGACGCAGATATAGATCTTTTACAGATATTTCTTCCCAACCACTTGAAAGTTATGCATTAACATATCGGTACATGGTTTGAAAATAAAATTGTCTTAAATATAGATCATTTCAACTCCTTACGATTTGTTCGATCACACCTAATTGGGTTTTGATAACCATCTAACTGAAGACCATCGCCAGTATGGATATCATCTAGACTAGTCCATATATGTGCAGTAACGTAAAATTCATCAAAATTATTCAATATTACAACATACGAACGGTACAAGATAAAGCTAACAAAGCATTATTATAACAGCGTCTTTACACAATGACATAGGGAGATTGAAAATACATCATTCAGTCCAACCGTTTTGTAAATATATTCAATTCTAGCTCTCTTGATAAAAATACAGATGATTAATGTAATTAAAAGATACTTACCCAAGGTCAGCAGCATAGCTGCCAGCAATATTATACGAAAGAAAGACGACTTCATCCCTCTGTATGATGAAATGTATCAAAATTATGAACTAAAAATTAAAGAAAACAATTATGAAATTGACATATAAGAATACTATTTGCGACTAGATTTAAAGTAAGCGTCAAAATAATGTTAAATCATACCTACCTACCTTACCTACCTATCCACACACACACACACACACACACACACACACACACACATTGTTAGTTAGCTTTCTTATTATTTTTATTTCTTTAAATGCTATTGTAATGTAACATTGTATGTTGGACTTGACCGTGTCAAAAATTGAATTCATTTCTGCTTGACCCAAATTGGCTTTTTATTTATTCAATTTAAACATCTAATACGTAGCTAAAATATTTCTCTATGAGTATAGATTTTAAATCAGAATTATTATTAATAAAGGTTTTGGAATTTTCTTTGTGTATTTTACTAGAAGTTTAGTGTATTCCAGATTATGGTTTTTATTTTGTAAACATCAGGATCATTCTAGAAGTTTTTTTTCTATTAGGAAATGGGGTTTTTCTTAGAAAATGCTAACTGTGGCCTGAGGTCGAGTAGAAACTATATAATCTTGTAATCGAGAAGACTTTTTTTCAGTTGTATTTTAAGACATAGTACTTTTAAGTTGTACTATATGTTGAGCAAAGTGTTTCATGTTTATGCAGCAAATTTTATTTCTTCAAATTATTGAATTCAAGTGATCATTTTCTCGGGAAATACAAATGTGTTCTTATAAAAGTCTTGAATAGAGACATTCACTGGAATTTAATGTAAATTATAAAGAAAAGAAACAAATTTACTGTGATTCAACAAAACCGTTGGCACATCAAGACTCAACAGGCTACCACTGGCATATGATCGTCTTAAGTGTTTGGATTATTCTGGACTTCTACTGAATTTCATTCAGGACTTAAATTATTAGGACTTGTGTCTTTAATTCTTGGAATATCTGGGAATTTAATTCGCAATACCGTAAGTTCTTTCTTCTCATTTTCACGTTGTATTTAATGGAAATAAATTATTTTGTTGAATTACACAAAGATTTTTGACTTTCACTCTTTTCTGTTCCTTATTTTAAGTGCATAGACTCGTAACAAAATATATAAATGGACATAGTTACGTTCGTAAATACATTCTTAGTTAAAATGATGGCATACAAGTTATTATGTAATGACAATTACACTGGTCTACAATTGTTTTGAAGTCGACTGCCTCAGAGATAAAATGTGATATTTATTATGAATTTTGACGTGCTGAATTCAAATTTGACAATTGAAACAACTGATTGGCTACTTTTTACAAGATATTTAAGTTTTTACATTTTACGTCTGCGTACAATGTGTCGATATTAGCGTTTTAAAAAATGTGAACCTAAGTCTTTTCATGTGTTTATGGTTGCTTTACATGATAATGTTTCACCTGGCATGTTTATGTAACACTTTGAAAACAGCATAATGGTTATATAAATAAAACTCATTACGAAACAAAATGCAAAATGAAACCTATTATTTTTTTATGAAACAAAAGGTAATACACTTTTATGCATGTATATATATATATATATATATATATATATATATATATATATATATATATATATATATATATATATATATATATAAGTGCATAGGTTAGTCCTTATTCAGAGTATATTCGGTGATTCTTGACTTGTCTCTTGTATTCATTAAACGAAGCATCTCTTGTCACTGTCCAGCAATAGTCTGAAGCATTGATGGGCTCCATTTGCCATGATAGCCTCTTTCCATTGCTGCAATGTCCTGGTGAAATCGCTTGGCATAATTGTCGCTCACTGCTCGGCAGATCGATGGAAAAAATCTAGATGAGAGTGCAATGAATGTATCTATAGTGACATGTTGCAATCAAGGCTTTTGGATGCCTTGAGGAGGTTTACCACCAGCTCCTGTAGTTTTCTGCCTTGTTATTTTCCAGAAATTTCTTGCCACTAACTGGAAAGTTGCCCATGCCATGCTTTTTCTTGCTCCGCAGTGCACGGTCAAATGCATCATCTTGAAAAAGTTTGCGAATCTGAGGCACCTTCCTTTCGCTTAGCTTCACTTAACCTTGTAAATTTTCCAGGGAGTTACTTGAAAACTGCTTGTGTTTTGTCCATGGCCTTGACAAAGCTCTTCATCAGACCCAGCATGATGTGCAACAGTAGTAACAAAATCTTCCTTGGTTCAGCAAATATTGGATGCTGAACACTTTTCCTCCAAGGCTCCAGTCACTGCCGGAGTTGCCAATCTCTCTTGATATAGTGGGAATCTCTCGTACAACTAGCCCATTCGCAGATTAAACAGCAGTACATTTCTATCCAGTCTGCAGACCAAGCAAGAGAGCAAGAACCTTCAAATCTCCACAAAGCTACCACTGATGTTGGTCATAGTTTATGCACCTCAAACGTTGTTTCATGTTTTCATATGTTTCTTTAATATGGATTATATGACCAACTGGAATTGATGGCAAAACATTGGCATTATGCAGATTTAAGAGTTGTCTTAGATGAATCAGTGAACAGTCTCACACATGACATATGACTACTCAATGAATCAGTGAACAGTCTCACACATGATATATGACTACTCAATGAATCAGTGAACAGTCTCACACATGATATATGACTACTCAATGAATCAGTGAAGAGTCTCACACATGACATATGACTACTCAATGAATCAGTGAATAGTCTCACACATGATATATGACTACTCAAATGAATCAGTGAACAGTCTCACACATGACATATGACTACTCAAACAATAATGATTATAAAGTTGACAATTGTTTCTATTATTTGGATTAGTGATAAATATCTACTTGTTAGCAAATATTGAAATAACATAAAATATCAATACTAACAGTAACCAAATTGAATTAAACATGGCAATCGATTTCGTTGAAATCCCCACTGCTACCTCTCTCTCTCTCTCTCTCTCTCTCTCTCTCTCTCTCTCTCTCTCTCTCTCTCTCTCTCTCTCTCTCTCTCTCTCTCTCTCTCGCTCCAAATGGACAAAAAAGCGTGAAAATCTGTACAGTGTCAGAAAAAATAATTTGAGCTGACAAAACCCGACATCATTTTTGTACAAGAACTAACCTAATGGAACCTGAGTCATTATAATGGTATGTGTCCGCTATGCATGTGCGACCTCCTTCAGGGACAGGCCAAATAAGCAATTTTAAAAGTCACACCCTAGCGAATAACACCAGGCCACGAACCGGTTCGGGCTCATATCTGTAGATTGCACATTTGATGTACGATTTGCATGGGATACCAACGGTACAAAATTCCAATAGCTAATGCAGACAAAACAGCCAGTAATATTCATTGGTTAGGTGGCACACACATAATGTAAAATATTGAATGCATTTTTGTGTTTGTACTTTTGAACATATAATGAGTTTCTAAAAAAAACAAACCACTTTGAAATATGAAAATATCAGAAGGTCCCATTCATTATCTCTTTCTCCCTCAAGGTAGTGTTTGGTCACTCATCAAGCCATTGTTACTTCATCTGACCCAGCTCGCTATATGTGACTGTGTCTCTGTCTCAGTCTTGATCTATCATGTTTAAACTGACACCTAATCAAGTTATAGATAGAAGGGTAATAAAACTAATCGTTTAACCAGTCCCATTTTTTTTGTCTCTGTTTGTCTCGCTCTTGGATGATCATTCAGATTGTCAAATTTTGCCACCCCCTCAACTCTCTCTCTCTCTCTCTCTCGCTCTCTCTCTCTCTCTCTCTCTCTCTCTCTCTCTCTCTCTCTCTCTCTCTCTCTCTCTCTCTCTCTCTCTCTCTCTCTCTCTCAATCAATCAAGCGATGAACAAAAATGTGTGGATTCTCTTCAAAGAATATGACCTATGGTGGAAACACTGACAGACAAATCGAAAATCAAAGAGAAGGAAATAGTGATGGAGAATAGAAACAAACTTATTGTTGGTAGCATTGATGGGCAAAACATAATAAAGACTTACATCAACAGCCAGTAAATTTACATACTTGAATTATCTCTTGTTAGTCCGTCATTTCGTATAGTCTCTATTCCCCAGTGTACTCGTCGGTGATCGGCTGGCAGCGCGTTCATTGCTGAAGAAGCTGGCTATGTGTTGCTTCTAGTGCACAAGTTTCTCATTTAAACCAACGAGTTTTCTTTTGAATTAAAAATATATACGTATATATATATATATATATATATATATATATATATATATATATATATATATATATATATATATTTAATTCAAAAGAAAACTCGTTGGTTTAAATGAGAAACTTGTGCACTAGAAGCAACACATAGCAAGCTTCATTAGCAATGAAAGCGCTGCCAGCCGATCACCGACGAGTGTATATATATATATATATATATATATATATATATATATATATATATATATATATATATATATATATATATATATATATATATATATATATAAACAACCGGAAATGTTGATCCCAAGCCGTTTCTAACACTTTTCTAAAATTTTGAATCTATGTATTTTACTTGTAGGATAATTATATGTTAATTAATTCAAATGACATAAAAGTGTGATAGATGTTACAAACTAATTTTTGACAGAGTAAAGGTATTTTAAAGAATGGTTGATTCATTAGTGATTGATTGGGCATTTAATTAATTGATTGATTCTTTGCTTAATGCTTAACGGCATATCAGCATCCATTACATTTCATCATCTGCAAAGACTGATTTTGAAAAATTTGAATTAGTTACTTCGTAAAATTTCTACAATATCTGAACTGAAATAATCCAGTTTTAATAGCAATTAATTAATTAAATGATTAATTAAAACTTAGTATGAAAATTAAACTATTGATTTTGACACAGTTACACATTCACGGTCTTTAAACGAGCTTAAAAGCTGCCAAAAATTTCGAAGATTAAAAAGGCACAAAATCTTGTCTTTATTCCACCCTGAGATGAAACATTCCATTCAACTAACCCTCGTCATTTTAGCATCTGTCAAATCTTAAAATGAACTAATTATAATATATGATTTAAAAATTACCCCTACCTTTGAAAGATAAGACCGTCTTGTGTTTTGTTTTTCCTTTTTCACCTGGTGAGATAAAAGAGCTTTTGTACCAGTACAGGTAACAGCCAATATCTGAGTAAACTATCCATGTTTAAAATATCTGAAGTATCGATCAACCACCAACCTACTATATTCCGCCTGATCGCATTCTTTGGTTTATTCAGAAACACTAGACAAATTGAAAAGAAAGTCTTTGTGCGCGATCCGGTCTTGGTTTTGTGTTATGTATTGTAGATGACTCATCAATCTTAACTGAATGCAGCGACCAACATTATAAATGCAAATACTGCTATTACAACAAAAACTACTACTACTATTAATACTATTGCTGCTACTACTGCTATTACTACTACTATAATAATAATAATAATAATAATAATAATAATAATAATAATAATAATAATAATAATAATAATAATAACAGTAACATTAATAGTAGTAGAAGTAGTAATAGTAGTAGTAGTGGTAGTAGTAGTAGTAGTCTTATTAGTGGTAGTAGTAGTAGTAGTAGTAGTAGTAGTAGTAGTAGTAGTAGTAGTAGTAGTAGTAGTAGTAGTGACAATACAGTGCACGCTTAGAACACTGTACCTGTGAACAAAATGAGTGCACAACATTTCTGCTCTCCATTGTTGCAGGAAAACTAATTCACTGTCTGTACAGACGGTATGACTTAATTAAGAACCATTGGCTTTGTCGTTTCAGTCAATTTTTTATATTGAATTTTGGAGAAATTTTCCTTTTCAGATAGTAACACCGTGGAAGATTTCGAAGAAGCATCATTGGTTTACTCCTCACAATGGGTTACCTCCTTTGCTTAAGATAACTGCACTCCTACAACGGGTGACAATTTGGTGATAAAATGCCACCTAGAGAAAACTACATTTAAATAACAGTATTACATTTAATTTAGATTGCATTTGCTACGATCTCTTCTCTAGAACAGATGTAATCATTTGGTCAAGATTGTGCAAAACATATACGAGGAAAACGTAAGGAATTATTTTACTTGCAGTGATGGAGTACAAAACTAATTATATACGAAGACAGTACGCGACCGACTGATACACTGATATCGAAATAATGAAGAACATCAGAATCGCCATATGCAGTTAGGATTTTTTTTTACCCATTTTATGATTGGAAAATGTATTGTTTCCAAATCCTAAATTTAACCTTGGAGTTTTAAAGCGTCGAGAATAACTTCATATGGTGGTTGATTGAGATATTTGTGCGCTATTCCCCTCGCTCACATATTCGAGTTTTGCTGAAATGTTCGCAAGGTTATTGCAAGAGTCAGACATACAATTATATCACAACGAAATGGCACCACCAAAGTTGAAGGTTGGCACGATGCAGGTGCCGCTTCTGGCCAAGTTATCTTGTTAACATTAACATTATGGATATCGTCGCTAATTCTTTCACAAGCCTTAGATGACCATTTGCTGACATATATGATGCCTTGAACCTCTAGAATGTTATCGTTCATCACGCACATCACAGATGCGTATCCAAGAAGCGATTTTGAGGGATGTTTACAATGCAAATAAGTAGAAAAAAAGAATACGTAAGTGTCCTAATACATGTGTTCGTAGCGTTTAAAAATATGTATAGGGAAAATAAAAAACACCAGAATGCTATGTTATTTTATGAACTATCAGTGTCTGAGATTTAAACAATGGTCATACAATGAAATTTTCCTGAACCTAAACGACAATCAAGTCGAAGGTGTATACCACAAACTATGGTCGTACCTGGATAGACATCAAAACATTGACACTTTTCTGCAAATTTACCAGAAAGACCTTTATACATTGTAGAAAAACATCATTACTTTTCATTGGAAAACTTGAGTTGCTTAAAGAGTCCGTGGTCGATATGTACTTTCATGCACGTGTTAGTGGACCCGTTCTTGGAGTCTATGATGCATGTTTCCTTCGCCACAAGTGGTTACAGATGCATTGCAGTAATTTTATCTTACACGTTTCTGTTGTTGGACGGCATGGGTCTTTGACGCTCCTTTAGAATTAATTCGTAATTAAATCTTTAGGGCTTTCAAATAATGTTCTACAACGATGTTTTAGCTGGCTTTATCCCAAAGCAGATTTTGATAATAAAGAGCACAATAAGACATGATTCCGGGATAACAATGAAACTTTCTTCTGGAAGGTTAACTGAAATTATCCCCGTATGGTTGATCCAAATACAACTTTATTAGATCAATGCTGTGAAACGAATTAATATCTCGTTGACGTTAAAATTATCCAAATCAGAGATTGCACAAATGTAAAAGTGACAACGTTAGGGGCTGTCGGAATCGCATTACATCGGAATCGCATTAAATCGAAATCGCATTACATCGAAATCGCATTACATCGAAATCGAATTACATCGATTATATATATCCTTGACTGAGGATAGGGTTTAAGTGTGTAACTGATTTTTGTCTTGTTTTTAAGTTATAAATAAGTTGTTTACTTAAAATTTAAATACAAAACATCGCCTTTAGTTTGAGCTTAAAATAATCTGGAAGCGAACTTGTTTTCAGTTTGGAGTAAATTTCCATTTAAAATAACTGATTTTTTTTCTTCAGGAAATACTATTGCAACATAGATGATTTTGTCAACAAGGTTTTTATTCCTATCTTAATATCAATCTTTGTCAATCCAGATCAGAAGTTTTAGTTGCGTTCAAATATGATCTGAGAAGAATCATTCATTTAAATCATTTATTTGAATTACAAAGATGTCATTGACATTTCGGACTAAAACACTACCTTTGGGGGCTATTGTGAGTTCGGTCAAAGACATTATGAATTATTTTATTAAAATATTTGAAGATTATTGGTACATCAGCATATTCAAGACTTGGATTTAATTTGGAATATTCTATAATTTTGGACTTGAAATAGACCTTTTAGGATTATATAGAACTTAATTCAGAATAAAGTTAGTTCCTTTTAAATTTTCGCTTTGTATTGTAATAAAATGTAAGAGATGTGCATCTGCTCCCAGTTTAAGCAAATCTTATGTTTGTGTGATTACTTGTTTGATTATTGGACTACTGTGCAATGGGAAATATTCCTTAGCCCGAATTAATTAGCCAATTACTAGGAGCAAACGTGACAGAGAGAAAGTGTTAGCGAGTTGCCGTGATGCCATGGTCAATGAGTAGCTAATTCAGATTCAAGCCGCATGACTGTCCCTGGAATAATGTAGTCCTTAATAAAATCTAGCGGTGTCCATTGGTGTTGTGACTGCAGTGGCAGTATTTACAGTAGGAAATTGGTAAATTACACAATGGAATAAACAAGTAGTTACTCGGCAGATACCGCTTATGTCGCCATGGTGGCAAATGTGATGCAGTTGCACTGGCGTGATGTGCCTTGAAAGCATGAACTGACTGGCTTAAGGTGGCGTAGTTAAAATAGTTCGCTGTGTTAGGGGATAGTTGTAGAGTTTCTATGCCGTGAACTGCTGACGGTACGGAAAGTTGACTAAGAGAAACTATGCAGATTGTGGTTGATATTGAGTAAAATCTATGTATAGAATGAACACGTCGGGCTTTCTAACTTACAACTGAAGTTGTATAGAAGTCTTTGAGAAAATTGGGTAAACTCTTGACTTCTAGCGGGAATCGCGCCAGGGTTTAACACCGCTCAGTCAAGCAAAGACCTCTGGCTTCTAACAATATTTTAGGAAAATAAATTATTTGTTGAGTTTTGCAAAACTTGTTTGTTTAGCATTCTTTCTATTACTTAGTTTAAGTCCATATGGTCGTAACATATTCATATAGCAATAGACAATATTCCAAACTTTAAGATATAAAACGAATGTTGTACACTAGTTAGGAAGAGCTAGCACGAACTCCCAAATTTCGAGATCTAGGAAACAAGGGTAAAAGAAACTAAAGAAATCAAAATTAATGTTGCAGTTCAATCTAATACATATTTCTCCACCATTTATTTCACTGTTGGTAAATGGACATTTATTCAACGGATTTTTCTCATAGAACGAGTTTATGACCAAGGGTCAGCTTGTGCAATGTTGTCCATTAACTGGTTGGTGTTTTCTGATTGGTTGTATGCAAATTACTGACACTGATTGCATATATGAATCCACAGCTAGACAAGGCCATAAAGGCCTATTTAAGGCACTTTAAAAAGAATTTATTATTTACAATATAATGTTCAACTTATGTCATAATTCAGTTTCATATTAGTATTAGCAATTTGTAATTACTGTTATTTAAACAAGAGCGTTATCATGTCCATAAAAACGTCACTCATCAGGTTACATGAAAATAATAATGGTGCAAATCATCAGTTTACATGTAAATAAGAATGATACAATTAATCAGTTCACAATGAAACCAAAATGACTTCAATCATCAATTCACATGGAAGTAACAATGATACAAATCATCAGTCTACATGTCCGTTAGACGAATTTAAATCACCAGTTTGCTTTGACACCTGATAATTTACTAGCAGATCACCAGTTCACATGGAAATCAGAATAATTTAAATTATCAGTTTATATGGTGGCAAACTAATTTAAATCAACCAATCGCATGAAAATCAGACTTATTTAAATTATCAGTTTATATGGTGGCAAACTAATTTAAATAAACCAATCGCATGAAAATCAGACTTATTTAAATTATCAGTTTATATGGTGGCAAACTAATTTAAATCGACCAATCGCATAGAAATCAGAATTATTTAAATTATCAGTTCACGTGAAAATCGGAATGATCTAAATCAACTGAAAACAGGATGGTTTTAATCATATGCTTTCACAGGAACCAGAACAATCTGAATCTTCAGTTTACATGAAAATCAGAATGATTTAAAGTCATCAATTTATATGAAATTCAGAACGATTCAAAGTCATCAATTTATATGAAAATCAGAATGATTTTAAAGTCATCAATTTATATGAAATTCAGAACGATTCAAAGTCATCAATTTATATGAAAATCAGAATGATTCAAAGTCATCAATTTATATAAAAATCAGAATGATTCAAAGTCATCAATTTATATGAAAATCAGAATGATTCAAAGTCATCAATTTATATGAAAATCAGAATGATTTTAAAGTCATCAATTTATATGAAATTCAGAACGATTCAAAGTCATCAATTTATATGAAAATCAGAATGATTCAAAGTCATCAATTTATATAAAAATCAGAATGATTCAAAGTCATCAATTTATATGAAAATCAGAATGATTCAAGGTCATCAATTTATATGAAAATCAGAACGATTCAAAGTCATCAATTTATATGAACAACAGAAGGATTCAAAATCATCAATTTATATGAAAATTAGAATGATTTAAGTCGTCAATTTATATGAAAATCGGAATGATTCAGGTCATCAATTTATATGAAAATCAGAATGATTCAAAGTCATCAATTTATATGAACATCTGAATGATTCAAATTATCAATTTATATGAAAATCAGAATGATTTAAGTCGTCAATTTATAAAAAATCCGAACGATTCAAGTCATCGATTTATGTAAAAACAGAATGATTTAAGTCATCAATTTATATGAGAGTCAAAATGATTTAAGTCGGACATCAGAAGGATTGAAATAATTGATATCACTTGGAAAATATTTTTTTTTTAAATTTGAAGTTTGCAAGAAAATTTTAGAAAGAATTCAAATTCTTAGTTTACATGTCAATCAAAATGATTGAACTCATCAGTTCCTATGAGAGTCAGAATCATTTAAAACATCCATTTACAGAGAAATCAGAATACCCTAAATTGTCAGTTTAAGTGGCAATCCGATTGATTTAAGTCAACTATTTACATGAAAATCGGATTTATATAAAATCGTAAACTCAAAAATGGCAATCACGTTGTGTTAAGTAGACAGTTTACATTGGGACCAGAAGGGCTTAAATAATCATTTTATATGGGGGCCAAAATGGTTGAAAGAATAATATTTTGATCATTAATGTACTTGGCAATCAGAATTATTTAAACCATAATTTTCATCATCAATGTACTTGGGAATCAAAATGATTTCAATCATGATAATTTTCATCATTAATGTATTTGGGAATCAAAATGATTTCAATCATGATAATTTTCATCATTAATGTATTTGGGAATCAGAATGATTTCAATCATGATAATTTTCATCATTAATGTATTTGGGAATCAGAATGATTTATATCATGATAGTTTTCATTATTAATTGTACATGAAAATACAAATTAATTGAAACCATGCTAATTTTCATCATTAATGTAAATGAGAATCAAATCGATTTAAACCATGATAATTTTCATCATTGATGTACATGGGAATCAGAATGATTTAAACCATTATAATTTTCATCATTAATATACATTGAAATTCGAACGATTTAATCGATAATTATTTTTCATTAATGTACATGGGAATCAAAGCGATTTAAACCATGATTAAACGATGAACCGACTTGGGATTCAGAATTCAGAATTCAAGTTGTTAGTTCACATGGGAATCGGAATGTTTTAAATCATAATTTCATCGGTTCACATAGGAATCGGAATGATTTATAACAGTTCAAAGTGGAATCGGAATGATTTATAACAGTTCAAAGTGGAATCGGAATGATTTATAACAGTTCAAAGTGGAATCGGAATGATTTATAACAGTTCAAAGTGGAATCGGAATGATTAATAACAGTTCAAAGTGGAATCGGATTGATTTATAGCAGTTCAAAGTGGAATCGGAATGATTTATAACAGTTCAAAGTGGAATCGGAATGATTTATAACAGTTCAAAGTGGAATCGGAATGATTTATAACAGTTCAAAGTGGAATCGGAATGATTTATAACAGTTCAAAGTAGAATCGGAATGATTTATAACAGTTCAAAGTGGAATCGGAATGATTTATAACAGTTTAAAGTGGAATCGGAATGATTTATAACAGTTCAAAGTGGAATTGGAATGATTTATATTATTTATATTATCAGTTCACATGGAAGTCAGATTTATTTATATCATCAGTTCACGTGGAAATTCAGAATGACTTAATCATCCACATGCACAGAAGTTTGAAATTATTAAACTATCAGTCTATATGGAGGTCCGAACAGTATAAATCATCAGTTTCCACCTGAATCAGTGATTTGAATCATTAGTTCACATAAAAATCGGAATCAATTAAATTATTAGTTCACGTGGCAGACGAACTGAATTCAATTTTCAGTTCATATTGGAATCAGAATAATTTAAATTATAAGTTTACATGAGATTCAGTACGTATTGGATTTTTCGTTCACATCAGGATCGGAATGATTTAAATCCTTAGATCACATTGGAATCGGGATGATTAAAATCATACAGTTTAGAAGGGTGTCAAAATAATTTAAACCCCAGTTGTTATAAACTTGCTTAAATTTAATAATTACTTTTAAATTAACATTGTTTAACAATGCTCTAATCGTATGACTGTGCTTGCATTTGTAAAATGTCTTTATCAATAATATAAAGATTTCTTAGTCACGCAGTTTGATAAATACACCTGATAAACACAGAAGTTAAGTACCATACAGAACAGTATTATGTTTGAGTTAACCTGAGAGTAAACTGATCTCATTTTAAAACGGATTCCATTTCTCCTTGCTTAACTATCAGATAGTAAACATAACGACAGTTCTAAAGTTAGAAAATGTATTATTTAAAGTCCATATTCGATTTCACGTCTTTTCTAACGACCGAACTTTTGACATGCGCACTCTTTCAAATGAATTAGCACAGTGAAAACCTGGACAAACTTGCGTTTGAGTACAGCATAGATATCTAGTGGAAATTATATTACGCCCATAACGAGTAAAATATTAGATACCTTAGTAAGTCTGATAGTGAGCAAGCGAATTAAACCAACCAACCAACACACACACACACACACACACACACACACATACATACACACACACACACACATCTGCACTAATTGTCCTTTTCATTTTCGTCGTCTATGTTATTCGGGATTTTTATTGTTCCTATTTTCGTTTGTTCAAAGAATCTCGGGCATAACACCCCTCACGCACCATCCACCCACCAACGTGCGCACGCATACAAACATCTGCACTAAATGTCCTTTTCATTGTCGTAATCTATGTTGTTCGGGGCTTTTGTTGTTCGTATTTTTGTGTGTACAAAGAAGCTCGGGGATATCGTAATACATTCTGCCCATCCGATATTGTGCAATGTCCTTGAATTACTCCTTCACCGGTAAAGCTGCGGATATAAAACTTGTGTCAATGATAGACCGATGGTCTTAGGTTTGGAGGGAAGCTATATTACATCGTGTGTATGTGTGTGTGTGTGTGTGTGTGTGTGTGTGTGCGTGTGTGTGTGATTTGGATTTTTAACGCAGCTTGAACAATGTTCCAATCATACCACTATAAAATGTGGTAGTTTATATTTATATCTAGCACTGGTGCATTTTGCCGCAGAGATCATCTTTCACACAATCACATTATCCTAACATCCTAATTAGTTACTTTCCTCTGCTTACGCTTCAGATGTGGTATTAAGTACGCAGTACGTGGATTAAACTGTAATCTACAACAAGAACAAAATAACATGGCATATTCCTCATATTAACAAACGTCAGCTTACTATGACATGAACGTCAGCTTACTATGACGTGGATGGGAAAAATTAAGCTGTAAACTGTAAATAATCTATAAATTTTTTTGACAGTAGTTCAAGTTTCGCGTTTGAAACCAGCAACCACACACACACGCACGCACGCACACACACACACACACACACATACATACATACATACATACATACATACATACATACATACATACATACATACATACATACATACATACATACATACACGCATATACATATACATATATACATACAGACATATATATATATATATATATATATATATATATATATATATATATATATATATATATACATATATATACATACATATACATATACATATACATATATATATACAGATATATATATATATATATATATATATATATATATATATATATATATATATATATATATATATATATATATATATGTATATATGTATATATATATATATATATATATATATATATATATATATATATATATATATATATATATATATATATATATATATATATATATGTGTGTGTATGTGTGTGTGTGTATGTTTGTGTGTGTGTGTGTGTGGAGACAGACAGACAGAGGCAGATAGAAAAAGAGAGACATAGAAAACATCACTCAAATGAAGATTTGATGCTATATTTGAAAGTCTTCGATCTTTTTTTCTGTAAATAAATTCCTATGAGGAGACACGTAATACAAAAAATACAATTTGTAAGGTGAGCAAAAATAGTTTTTGGTGAATGTTTTAGTTTCAAATCTCCAAAGTACTGCTGTTTCAAATAATTGACTTGGCCAGGCAATTGTCTTTATTGGTATAATTGCCAAATATTCTTATTACAATTTCTTTGATCTATTGTTGTACAACCTCAATTCTGCTAGTTTTTCAGTTTGTTTGGATTCAAGGTTATTTACTAACAAAAATTAAAAATCCTCTGTATTGGCATGCTATCGTGTGGAATAATATATCAAGTATCAATTGACCGGTTAACGGAATTAACTCTGGATTAAATGTAGGATTTCTAAAGTATTCATTTGGAATACAAGCTTTGCTTATATCTTATAGAAGCGATTCTCTGCTAGCTAAAACTCAACACCAAATATGACTATTCCAACTCAATTAGTACAGAAGAAATTCGTGTTACAACAAGAGTTCATTTTAGATTTAAAAAATGCAACTTTTTCAGCCTGGGGGTGTGAAGGAGGGGATGGGTAAGAGGAGGGGGGTAAGTTTTTTTCAAGGATACAAAGCTGTAGCTATGCAAAACATTTTTCCTTATTTAATCATCACCGTCCCTTGAGAATTCAGGTTACTAGGACAACTGTGGTGGGTGGACGTACGCGCTGACACATGGAAAGATGGACCAATATGACCAATCACAATATAGCAACAATGTGTGAATATGAGTGATAGAGTATCGGATAGATATATAGATATATATATATATATATATATATATATATATATATATATATATATATATATATATATATATATATATATATATAATGACACCCTACGAATCTCATCCTAGATGATGATTTGGAAATATATTTCTCACCCATTCGCTTAGGTGTCCAAGTATCTCCACGCAATCTGAAGAAACTATGGTATGTACATGATTTTACTCCTTGTTGTTTTATTTGTGTATATATATATATATATATATATATATATATATATATATATATATATATATATATATATATATATATATATATATATATATATATATATATATATATATATATATATATGAAAAACTAGTATCTAACTAGCCTGAACTTTTTTGACTCTTATTGAACCTTTTTCAAAGGCTTATACAGAACATAGACAAAACTTATAAATAAAACCCAAAAGCCGTTATGTTTGCAAACCTCTACATGGCTGTTTCTACATCAATTAAACCTTTAAATGTATTATGTCTCAACCAGCCTATATCAACTTGTTGCCTATACTGGAATGTATTTGTATTAAGCTTTATTTGAATTTATATCGTGTCCGTGTATACGTTCCAATTTTTCCGTCTTGTATTTAAATAACTGCTGGAGCTATGTGATAAACAAACTCCCAGCTATGTTTGGGTGGGTGTCATGGCTTTGGTTACCGTTATCTTGAGCTCACCTGGCCCATTCAAAATAAAAAATAAACAACCTAAATCTTCCGTTACATTATACTGGGGAAATAGATTAGTACCTTCCCTTTTCGGTAATATAGATAAATTCCATCCTAATTTCAAACATATTCTATGGCTATCTAATCTAACTGGCCCTGACAGACCATAAACAACCTCGTTTCATAAAATGAATGGTCAACTGAATGGCCAGTATAACGTCCCTACCGAGACATTAGTTCTAAGCTAGTCTCAATTACACCAATGAATGAACGTCCTTGCTACTGTATTTATAACACGAATCAAGTGGCTTCAACGTCACTTTCTTCTTATCCAATAACTTAAATGTGAACTCCTCCAACTTCGTCTTGCTTGGCCGTTCTGTCAAGACGCTTTCATAATATTGGAGTAACTACTCCACATCATTACATTGCTCTGACGTTAACGTACCGTCAAGTACTGTCTCTCCTCCGTTGATATCGGGTTCTTTAGTTACAACTGTAGCAATCACGAATTCTGTGGGTGTGTCTATCACGAAAACGTTTAAAGAGATTTATGTGGTACAGCTTCTCCATCTCTCCTACCCGCAAATGGCAGTTCTGTCAATCCGTTCTCTCCGTCACCACAAAGGGTCCTCTCCATGAGACTTGAAGCTTGTTGTGCTCTAATGGGAGCAACAGCAACACATTGTCACCCAACTCGAAGTGACGTTCCTTCGTCCTTCTGTTTTAGCAATTGGCTCATCGTATTCTTGCGTCGCGGAGATTCTCCTTGGCCAATTATAAACTTCTTATAACTTGTTGCGTAGGTCAACAACATATTGGTATTTTGTACGCACTTCCTCAGATGCTTGCTCATCCGTCCATATCTGTTTTAATATAGCCATGTGTCCCCTTAATGTCCTCCCATAAACTAACTCAAAAGGTAAAAAACCTAAACTAGCCTGTGGCACTTCTCAATACGCAAAAACTATCGCCGGAAGGTATGGATCCCAATCCCTGGGTCGACCTTCACATTAGCTTCTTCAGCGCCTGTTTCAAAGCCACATTGAAACGATCCACGAAATCGCTGCACTGCGGCTGATACGAGATTATTGTCAGGTGTCTGATGGACAGTGACTTTTTTGCCTATTCCATCACTTGGCTCACAAACTGCGTCACCTGCTCACACCAACTCTCAACCAAACTCCTAACAAAGCCTCAGCCACTGTGACTGAGTCAATGGTTTTCAAGGCCACGGCTTCCCGGTATCGGATGGCGTAATCTACTATCGTTAGTATGTAACGATTACCACTTTCTGCCGCCGGCTTTATCGGACCCCCAGGTCCATTGCCGCCCTCGAGAAAAGCTTGTCAATCAGTGCGGTGGTTCCTAGTGGCACAGGGCGATGTGATGTCTTATGTGCCATCCGCTACACTTGTCAGACTACAATCGGAACCTTCCAACATTCCCATACACACCTGGCCAGTAGAACTCCCTCATTAACCTCTCTCTGGTCTTCGCCATGTGGCATCCAAGCAGACCCTCATGTGTCAGCATAAAATTTCCTGTCGCTTCGCTATATGCACAAGAACTTGTTTAGACGTATCGGTCCCTTTCCTAACGTACTGATACAAAATACTACGTTTCGTCGCGAAATTTACCTCGCCATCAAGCGATTTACATATGGACCACGCGTACCTTATTGAGAGACAAATCTTCTTCTTGAAGTTTCCTCAACTCGCAAGGAAGCAAATTATCTATTGTCGAAGTCGTGGATCTTAGCGGCGTTGAACTTGACCTTCGCTTTAAAGCCCTCGTCTCAACGGACCCCACGTATACAGGTGTACACGTCGCAGGGTTAGGCTGTGGCAACACTTACTTACAACCTAATAGCACGTTATGAGATAGTCCCGACAAACACGCCGCTTGGATTCGCCCCTTTACATATGGCGAATCACGGGCTATGCTAACCAATGGGAGTGAATCTTTCCACTTTGGTCGGCACACTTCGATAAGTACAAACAGGGTAGACTAATTGCTTTTGTTCGAGATCGTTGATCATAAAGTTAAAAAGACTCTGTACACATCTCTGTTGAATTCCATTATCTAGAGTGTTTCCGAGCATTGTGTTCCCATACTTGTTGTATCCTGCGACCTGTTCAAGTTGGATATCCATATGTGCATGTGGCCTATTATTCCTTAGCTGTCTAGTTTTGCAATCAATCTTTTGGTCCACATCATATCATAAGCCTATTATATGTTTAGGATTTAGGTTTTGCATTTAATCTTTCTATTAATAGCAAAAATGATGCTTTATTGCATTTATATTAATTGATCTAATGTGGACAGCTTGATATAAAATCCACTTTAGCAATGTGATATTAATTAAGTCCTCTCCAGGTGGTACTTCATCCTATTGATGATCACAGTTTCCATGATCTTGCATACATTGTTGGTGAGAAATATAAGCCAGTAAGAATTTGCTTCCCCTGGATCCTTTTAAGGTTCCAGGATTGCTTGAATGATTGCTTGGCATTCTCGTTTGTTTGTTCGTTCGTTTTGTTTACATGGTGTGCAACCATGCGGTGATGTGCGATGAGGTTAATGCCTACAAAGAATGCTATTTAGTTTCTCGTCGGGTAGTAAGAAAGCATCTGCTACTACCAGACGCTTTAATATGGGTGCCATTCAATTAGTCATCAGACGAGAATGGAGTCACACATCTGACAACACACCGGCTACGTGCACGTCGCACTTCGTGAGACTGATTAACGCGACGAGTGGTAAAAGGAGCCACGCAATCATTGCTGTCTGCGCTGCATGTCTCTAGAGGGTATGCATGCCCGTACGCGCAAAAGGAGGTGAAGGCTAGATGAAGTCTCCAAGCCTCACATCAACCATTTGATATACCATGAGTATGCTACAAGCTAAATTCTGCCTAGTTATTTATGTGGGGCTGTTCCTTAGTGCCAATTGTGTGGAAGTCACATGTTGTAATTAGAGTCACACTTACCAGTTGTCAATTTCGTAACGATAACAAATTAGAATTTGTTTTACAAAGTGTACATAATATTCCGAAAATACAATTAATAAAGAAAGTCTGAGTGACGAGTAAAGTTTGAGATCAGGCTTAATAAACTTGAGATACTATTTTTGAACGGTGATCAAGTGTATCATATTTGTTGATAGATCAGTGATATCCAAAAATGGTTTTCAAGCCAAAAACAAAATCCTAGAATATGAGGCAATTTGATTATTCTGAATGCCCCTATGTGGGTTCCCATCAGTGAAGTCATAAGGTCACAAGTTCACATCATCCAGCTGTTTATATTAGCGGGTGCAGGCGTATGTACACACCCTTAGACAAGTCCTAATGTGCAAAACAGATTAGAAATTCGGAGGGTTTTCTAGGTATATCGATTTCATGTAAACCCTTTCCCCCTTAAATTTAACCACGGGGAAATGCAAAACTGCACTTTGACGTTGGCAAGGTTACATGAAAATTTTATGGGGTTCGCTTGCGTCCCCAAATATTACTTAAATAATTATTTTTAAAATAAATGGCATCCAAACAGCACCCTTGCCAATATGTCCGGTACGATGAATCGAACCCTAGACCTCTGGTCTAAACTTCGATTACGAGAGCCAGACGCTTTAGCATTGCACCATGAACTTAGTTACAAATGTACGCTTCAAAAATAAAATATATAGCTATTTTAGTTTTGACTCAATTGCCTTGACATTAAGTCATGATAAAAATATAATATCAGATTCTGAATAAAATCTGCAATTTTACATATTTCTGCCGTTTTAACTTTGGTTAAAATATTTATTTTCAAGCCTCTTGTCACAGTCAAGGCAGAACTATGTTAGTAATATGCTTTGGATCGATATTATACTAGTTCATTCCGGTCTGAGCAAAAAAAAGATAATAACTCTATATATCACTGGTGAAATATCTATAGCGTGGTTCGTCCCTATTTTATTCTTGAGAACAGATTTTTGTGCTTGATATCATATGAAATAGGTAGATTTCTCAGACTTTAGTGTTTCAGTGATACAGGGCTGAGAAATCGAAGTCAGAGGAGAATATGACTGCATAGATATGAAACTATTAATTATAATGGAAAAGAACTGTGCACCGTTTATCAAGATTGCCATATCCTTGAAAGTATCACTGATAGTCAGGGGGAAATAACTGCATAATCACTCTATCGTTGTGACAGAGTTATACAGCATCAAAGACAAAATATTTTATCAATACCTAAACGATACATCGATCAAGGATCATGCAAGTTTATCGTGATAATCCGTGTGTCGTAGCTTGTGCTTTTGAAAAGAGATTTTTAAATTTAATCGTGTTCATATCCCCTGAACACCAAGTCTCTTGAATATTTCGCAGCGTAAGTGTATCGACTCCATTAAACACTAATAAAATATTACAGTTATCTCTTATCTCTTTTGGAATTTTTGTATAACGCTGGGTAGCATAAATCACGTCCTTGTTTTATTTGGAAAATATTCGGGCAGGATTTGATTGTTTATCCAGGATTACATCATCGTATGCTACAAGAGTGTTAATAAATCCGTAAAGGTCCTCTACGGATGGGGCTTAATCAATATCGGTAATAAAATCAATAATATTATCGCAATTTTCATTAAATAACTTTGCATTTTCATTAAAATCCTCAAGAAATTCATAACATCGCTGATCATCCACGGATGGAGCTATTAAATATAATTTATTCCACTTGAGCCATCGCATTATGAAATTAAGTAATAATTGTGTTTTGCATGATCCAGATGGACCTATTATGATTGCCCTAATAGAATTTGGCAATGCTGGATGATCCTTTATTTGTTCTTGTTTTCGTGTCGCCGAAAAGTAAATTATATCCGTAATAATAAATAGTATACATTTACATTGTGCTCGATGCAAGACAACCACCTCCATCACTGGATTAACGACAACAAAAAAGGCGTGCACTTACAGGTAAGTGGGAAAAACGTGGTACACAGAAATACAAATTTACTTCATCTAGCACAAAGACAGGAGATGATAACACCGCTTCGTTGGAAAAATTTACCTGGGGTTCCGTGGCCGAAATATCATGGGGAAAAAATCTACCGGTGTATAATTATTGTTGTCATGGTACTCGACTTGATATTCAACTTGATCAAAATCAACCAAGAATAGGAGAGAGCATCCAATAAACAAGATTAATCAAGCGTGTCATATTCATGAATTCGTGTATAAGAGTAATGATTAACAACAAAGTCATCTCGCAGGTGTAAATTTGATTCACGCGTTAAATTCTATGAAGAATACGTCTTTTAGAGAAAAACTCGCTAGTTTTCAAATAAAAAGATGCTATGAAAGGTAAAATAATGATATGGGGTATATGAGTATTATAATGGAGTCCATTTATTATAGCCCAAAAGGATATTGGAAGGGCAGAGCAGCGATTAGCAAACTCGCTACAGCAGCAAGTCTCACGTGCTATTGCTGCAGTGTGGTTATCACGGCAAGCAATAGGGCAAATCTATCTACGTTCACCTAAATCAATTCAGTACACGTATTTTTACGTCAGCGTTTCCAATGAAATTCATCAAGCAGATATTTTGTCTTTACCACATGATGCCATTAAAATACTTGGACGATAATCACGCACATGAAAATACGCGTTAAATCTCGTTGATGTTGCAAGTAGATATAAAAAAACGGAGCCGCTATCAACAAAAACAACATCTAAAGTTGTTTCTGCTTTTAAAGGAATTTATCAGCTAGGACCAATACGATGACCACAGTTGCTACAGGTTGATCCTGGCAAATCAATTTATCGATGAAGTATCATCGCTAATAAAATAATATATCGTCAAAATCAGACGAGGACACACTACAATTCATCGTGATCAGGCAATACTTGAAAGATTTATTCGAACACTCGCTGAGCGGTTATTTGGATACCAGTATGCAAATGAAATAATTCAGAGCGACAAGAGATCTCGTAAATGGGTTGTACGATTGCCGAGTGTGATAGATGCGTTAAATAATGAGATTACTCTTGCAATTTCTAAGAAGCCGATTGATGCGATTACGGAAAAAATATAAAATAACTCGGAACAAAATCGTAGTCTCAACCAGTATTAGGCAATGTGACTGTAAGATGTCTATATGAACCTGGTGATTTCGAGGTGGGTAAAAAGAGCAACTGATCCTATCTGGAGCGTGAGTACATATACAATTTCTAGCGTGGTTAGATCCAATGGTTTGCCAGCAAGCTACAGACTGGATTCAACTGCTTCTCAGCGTGGATTTGTATGTGAACAATTACAAGTAATTCCTGAAGACACATAATTACCACTGCGTTCACTTTTGTAAATTGGAACCCCGACGTCGATTACATTGAAAACATGTCAGTATGACATCACCACGTGTATGACCAAGATCACTATTAATTCTATCCACGGTAAATTGTTTTGGATTATTAATCCAATGCTTCCATAACATATGACAATTACAAATTACACAATGATTATTCTGTTGCTATTTTAACGTAATGATAAATTCAACATCGATTTCAAAATCACATTTTTTTTTAAATCGCATCGTTTATAACTGGATAATTTTTATCTTATTACTTTAACACTAACAGTTTGATTATTATTTTCAGTGGAGTCTCTGACAACTCTGTGCAGTTGAGATATTCTCCAGACTCTAGATAATCCGAGATAAATTAAATTTGACCATTTGATTCTATCATCGACATCTAAATATTTGTATCAATAATAGTTAGTTCTTGTGACGAGTGAATTGTTATAGCATATCCCAATTTCATTTGGTACGAGATCCTGTTTCTGGACACTTTCAGTGTCTCTTCCTGGAATTTTAACCTCAATATTCTGTAGTCGAGTATCTGCTGGACGATAACACAATTGCACAAGTAAATTTGAGAAGTTTTCTTTGTGTAATATAAATAATTTCTCCTGTAATTCACCACAAAGTATTTTTCTGCTAGCAATTATTAAATGATTTGGTGTCCACAAAATCCAGAAATCATTGAAGAGGGTTACCTTAATTATTTCACGCGCTATTTCACATTGTATTACATCTGGTTGTAGTCTGATTAATCTTTAAAACTCTTTCAGAGGTTCATCAATAGCTCTATGATCATTCGTTATCTCCTCATAATAATCCACAAATGATTTTAGCCACATATGTGGAGATTGACTCATGAAAGGTGGCGGTTGACCATGATCACCGCACATAATTACCGCATTATTGTTGGTTAATAACCAATTAAGAAATATTTTTAGTGTTTCTAATGACACCCTACAAATCTCATCCTAGATGATGATTTGGAAATATACTTGTCACCCATTCGCTTAGGTGTCCAAGTATCTCCACACAATCTGAAGAAACTATGGTATGTACATGATTTTACTCCTTGTTGTTTTATTTCTCTTGCTAGTATGTGTGTAAGTATCAACACAATCATATCTGAACTTTGACAAACAATTCATTGGCACATGTTGTTTTACCAGAACCTCCATGTCAATTGAGATAAATGGTTTTATGCCTAGCCACGGAATCAAATACAGATGATGATATTGATACCAGTATTTCATTCTCATTACCGTAATGTATTTCTTTGATATTATCGTCTGCTGATACAGAATTATCGACTATACTTTCGTGTTTTATTCTGCATGATCCCCATTCATTGCTACCGAGTAATGGTTTTACCAAATCTATGTGCGCGCTATTTTTATAAAATGAATCTGTAGCAACTCTGACAGCGTAACGAGGAAATCTATTTATCATCAATAATACATTTAAAGAAACAATTAACAGTAATTGTTCAACTTCAACATCATTGGAATTAAATTTCAATGAAAGATTCTTCATTTCTTTGTGAAGAGATACTCTATTGTAAATCTTTCCATTAGGTTTTACAAATTGATTGTAGTTCACAGATTCTGAATTTGGAAATAACTAAACAGATACAGGGTCATTCTTACTGATATTGCTGATAGCATCAAATACATAATCGGCATAAAATTTAAATATTCTATCTCGTGGAAATATTGTTACATCCTTAATCCATGCATGTGAGTTATGATCAATGATTGTTATTGTAGTTCCTTTTGATGTGTATTTTGACGCATATAAAATCTCTCGGGTTAGTGTTCTTAATGTTATTGAAAATGTTATTTTTTTTCTAGTTCATCAACGTCTTTGACAGATGCTCCGGTATTTTTAACTGTTTCTGCACATGAGTTAATTATTTTAAGTCTTATATCTGTTAAGCTGTTTCCGCGTATTGGTTTTTTGAAATGTTCCATAACTCTCTCAGCTACACAATTCAACCGCAATAATTCCACCTGTTTGAGATTTTCAACGCTGGGTTTATCATTTAACGGAAATATTGGATAAACAACAGCGGTTACAGGATTTGCTCTTTCTTAATACAGTTTATCAATACCGGTTAATAAATTTAATCAGAATAATATATCGCTATTTATCGAGGTAATTGATAATACTTCTTCGTTCGTCATTCATATTAGTGTCGACGGTATCTCTGAGTCTGAACAAGTATGAGTAGCACTATCATTTCCAAAATCTTGTTTATCTTCACGAATATGATCGGATTTTACATTATTCATCAAAGCAATGTCTTGCATTGAGTATTTAGATTAGGATTCTGGTAATTTATCAAGATCAAATTTTGCTCTAGAAGGTTCAATTACGGATAATCTCTTAAATTCCTCCATAATAATAAAGACCTAGATTTATTTAATTAGATTTTCATTCATAATATAGGATATAAACAAATAACAAACACAACTGGTTAGTGATCGTTATGTCATGTAGCAGCAATAAACTATGTGAAACAGAATGTTGCGGATGCCACATGTATGCATTCGATGCGGTGTTGGAGTCAGAGGAAAAACTCAATTATGTAGGCAATTGGCGGCAAAAATACAGAGAGCTGAAGCCGTATTATGATGAGAAATACAGACCATCGGCATCTCCGTTTAATATCATACATGATTATTTGGTTAGGTTTCATAATAATTATATATATATATATATATATATATATATATATATATATATATATATATATATATATATATATATATATATATATATATATATATATATATAAAACGTTTACGTTGTGAGCAAATATACGATCATGTACGACGGGTTAATAACTATTAAGTAGGCTATTCAATTTCTTGTTGGATGGTAGGCTTACAAGTGCTGCTAGCTCACACTTTAATGCATACAAAGTGGCTACTTAATTGGTTGCCAGGTGGAAATTAAGCCATTCACCCGACAATACCCCAGCTACGAGCAAGCACTCACCTCGGTTATATGGTTAATACAAAAACACAGGCATTAGTCGCTATCTATACTACATGCCTCTCGATAGGCATTCCCGTAAGTGGAGGAGAAGGCTTGCGAGAGACTCTTATTAGCTGAAAATTTTATTATCTATATCATTTTAGAATTATGAGTACAGAGTGTACATCCTTCTGGAATAAAAGAAAAATACAAATACAAGGTCTAAGAAACCTAAAGAAATTTGGAGTCAAGGTCAATAAATCTGAGAATCTATTTTTTGAACAATGATCAAGTGGATCATATTTGTCTGAAGAAAAATGACATAAAATGGGTTTTCAAGCCAGAATGAAAGCCATCCTGTATGAGGTAATTCGATTTGAACTCTGGAAAGGACTGAACTCAGATTTCTGATGGGAAGACCAGGAATGGCCTTAGATATTCAGGAGGCATGAACGTATTTCTGGTTTGACCATTGTCGGTGATATGGTCGATGACATCTGTTATGACCTGGTCTTCTCACTCTGTCCGATAGAGAGCGGGCTGGACCTCAATGATGAAGGGTCTTATCATCTTGTTTACGATGACAATCACTAGAGGAACTGAACAGTGACACTGACAATTTAACTTTAATCGTACCCCTCCAGTGGCCTAGTGGCTAGAGCGTTACACCTCTGATGTGGGAGGTTGTGGGTTCCAACCTTTAAAATATGGTACTGAAAGCTGCCTTGCTAGGCGTATAAGAGGTTAGTGTTAGGACTGGTCGACCTGGTGTCAAGAAAATGTTACTGGCCAGGACAAACTGCTAGATGTCTGTGGCATGATGCCCCCAGTGCTAGACATGGCGATAAAACTGAATTTTTTAAAAGCTACATTAAAATCTCTCTCTCTCTCTCTCTCTCTCTCTCTCTCTCTCTCTCTCTCTCTCTCTCTCTCTCTCTCTCTCTCTCTCTCTCTCTTTTTTAAGTTTATATCAGTCCAATTTATGGGACACAAGAGTATCTGCTTCCACCGGAGGTGAGACAGTACACATTTGCTTTTGCACCACCTGGTGAGCTAATCCTCGTTCCCTTACTCTGCTGAATGGTTCCCCTCTCATCTTGCCTGGACAAGTGATATTTACTTTGTTCCAAGTCTGATATGATATGTATTTATTTGCTATTGTTTTTAATTTACTTATACAATTGATTCATAGATAAGATTAAGGCAGTTAATAGTTATGATATTGTATATAATGTTATTATGGGTTTATATTTTGCCTTTGTTACATATTGCAGAAAGGTATCTAAAGGTATTGTTAAAACACCATATACTGATTTTAAACGTATCAAAGACTGTTTACGTCAGAAATGGCAGGCATCATGGAATGATGCCGTGAATAATAAACTTCATACCATCAAGCCAATTCTAGGAGAATGGACTCCTTCCTACAGAGCCGACCGTAGAGAGGAGGTAGTCATTACTAGAATTCAAATCGGCCATACTTATTTAACCCACTCCTACATACTAAAAGGAGAAGACCCACCAGAATGCATATCTTGCAATGAACCATTCACAGTTAAGCACTTTATGCTGGAGTGTTTTGACCTCCAATCTACACTTTATGCTGGAGTGTTTTGACCTCCAATCTACACATTATCAATATTACAATATGAAAGACATGAAGGAGATCTTTGATACAGTTAGTATTTCTTATGTTATAGACTTCCTTAAAAAAGTAAACCTATATCATAAGTTATAACTTCTATTTTATCATCTTAAACATTTTTATGTGCTTTATATACATGGTCGCTAGATTTTAATTACCTTTCATATGTTTTCATTGTCATATATTATTTGCAATCCCTGTTGATCTGGAAACTATTTTTTATCACCATTACCATTCTTATCATTTTACCTTTAGCTTTTTGGTTTTGTATCGCTGGCTGATACAGACCCTTTTTACCATTTGTATATAATAAGAGAATATAACCTCTTGTATGGCGCTAAATGGCCTCTTTGTGCTGGAGCGCCGTTAAAAATTCAACCAACCAAACAAGGTATTGTTGAACATCAAATCGATATTTTAGTTACTGGCTGCATGAATTCTGGATAGGTTAATGGGGCTGTCAGATTTTTCTGATCGTCTTGGAAGTTTTTCCCTTTCTACGTTATATATATGGCAATCGTTTATGAAGTGTTGAGGGTGTCAGGGACGGGACAATGTCAACAGTTTGTGATAGGACAGTCATTCCTGATGCTTTCAAAAACAAAAACAAAAAACACAAAGGAACATCCTAACATCACTTAATTGGCATACATAGTGAAAAACCAATCAAAGATGTTTCCAATTTATATGTAGTCAAAAGAGATTTAACACTTTAAGATGAAGTTATTTGATATTCTTTCTCCCCATTTCACTAACAGCAGCAATATCAAATAGCACATAAGAAGCTCAAGCTAGAAAGATGAAATATGGACGAAATTCATTAAGAATTCATTGCAAAATTACATGAAGGTTTGTACTATTACAGCCATATTTGGTGACAAGTCAGCACTCAAAAACCTTGATAAAGCATGATGGATACAATGCCATAAGATCACTTGGACTCTTGAGCTAAAATTTAGTTTTCTACCACGTTGTTAAGGAAGCCACATAAATACTTTGATACAGTATGTCCTAACAAAACATTCCACCAAAGTTTTATCAAAGCTAGCTAAGACTTTCTTGAGAAAAAGTGAAAAAAAATTTTTTCCTCATAGCTACAGAAGCTACATTGTTGCTACTGAAACCAAACTGACACCATAAATGTCCTAAATAATTTGTCTCCCATATGTTTTACATATGTTGACAGGGAATTTAGAAAACTTAAAAATAGTCAATGTCAACCAAGGACAACAGAGGGCTATAAACACAGGGCAATACCATTAACTCAAATACTGTAACTATGGCTAGGTGAGATAATATAAATATGATGCACTATTGTTCATTGAAGCACAGCATAAAGATTAAAATATGATCTCATAAGTTAAGTGAGCTAACTAAATAAAAGTGACAGAATCATAAATTGTCTATAATTAGCAGAAATTAAATCATCTAATACAAAGCTGCAACATGCAAAGTTAGACATACATGAGCTGAAAGCCAAATGGATGAAATAATTTCTTCAGGATCCCACATCTTAAGGTCCCTTAAGAAGTTATTATTTTGAGAACTTATCCCTAATGGTGTTTTGTACAATGGTGGGACAAAATGCCCATGTTATTGTCTTTCTAAATAAAAATGCAAACTAGAACAATAATGCATGTTGCTCACTGTACTTTATTCTGCTGATTTCACCAACTTATTTAAATTCTAATACATAAAATCACATGTACAATATAAGCATTTGTGTCATGTACTGCAATCATATATTCAACAGTTGGTCTATCAGCCTAATAAAACAATGGCAAATGCCTGTTTAAATAATGAACAGACTCTAGTGTTGTGGAATACAGTCAAGTCTGTCTATGATGACCACAAGGGGAACTGCACAAAATTAGTTCATATTGACAAGTACTGTTTATACAGAGGGTAAGAGTTGCTTACTTGAGTTTGAGATAAATGATGAAGCACTGATACATGGATAGGTAAAGAGGTAAAGAAGTTTGTGAGAATGATTGTGATTAATTCTAATTATAAAAAAGATATTTGCATAATCAGAGAGCATCATTGTCCATTGGACATTAAGAATGGTGCTGCTTACATTGAGCAGGTAGTTTCTATATGGAAACAAACTGCACTGTGAACTCATGCTGACTTAAAAATGATAATCTCTATTGGCACATTGTTGTTTCATGAAAACTGACTATGCAAGTTTTTGATTTGATATACATCAATCTAATGCAATACACTAATGAAATCATCATTAAATAATAATAAGAACATGAAAAGTTCAAATAAGATGAAATACAAACAGAAATAAATTGTTAAAAGTGCATATCTATGATTCAAATCATATATTTACAATTTCTTTTTTTTGTTTCTTTCAGTCAACTAAATTAATTTAAAAAATGCTAATTTGGAAAAAGTTAATCTGAAAATATGAACAATATACATGTACCTGACAACAATATACATGTACTGGACAACACTATACATGTACCTGACAACAATATACATGTAACAGACAACACTATACATGTACCTGACAACAATAGGGATTTTTAGCCAGCTAGCCATGCTTCACTTAGTTTTTATGGGTGATGGCTACAGGTTTCCAATACACCCCCAAGACATGGGATGGGGTATAGAATGTTTGTGGAGACAGGCATCCACACATGAAGACCTTTTATGAACTAGTTTAAACAAATCCTAAGATTCATGTTCTATGGAATAACAACTTCAATGATGCTTGAAAGCAAATGAAGCATCAATCTGAGGATTTTGTACCCACATATAAAAAAGCAAACAAAAATACAATATTCAAGGATTCTCTCTCTCTCTCTCTCTCTCTCTCTCTCTCTCTCTCTCTTTTCATCTCTCTCTCTCTCACACCTTATCTATGCCTGATATGCCATGTCTTGCAGTTGAAAAGAAAATATATTTGATTTTAATGAATACATTTTAATAAACACAATGCCTTATGAACAAAAAGCTCCAGTAAGCACTGAACCATTCAAGCCTAGTTTAAACTGGCATAATAGTAAAAACTGGAAGAAAGTCTGAGAGAAAATTTGGGTCAGAAAAAAATGTCAAAAATTGCTAAATAGCAGATCCATGTATAACTAGCAACAGTTTAGAATGACCCAGAAAATATATGTATAAGTATCCACAATTTAGAATGGCACAGAAAATACATGTATAATTATCAAGTTGAGAATGGCACAGAAAATACATGTATAATTATCAACAGTTTAGAATGGCACAGAAAATACATGTATAATTATCAAGTTGAGAATGGCACAGAAAATACATGTATAATTGTCAACAGTTGAGAATGGCACAGAAAATACATGTATAATTATCAAGTTGAGAATGGCACAGAAAATACATGTATAATTGTCAACAGTTGAGAATGGCACAGAAAATACATGTATAATTATCAAGTTGAGAATGGCACAGAAAATACATGTATAATTGTCAACAGTTGAGAATGGCACAGAAAATACATGTATAATTATCAAGTTTAGAATGGCACAGAAAATACATGTATAATTATCAACAGTTTAGAATTAAGTAGCAACTGTTGAAAGCTGTATTACATTCTATCTCTATAAATCTATGAATAAAGCATACATGAGACACGTGATATTTGAAAAAAAGTTTAGTTATAAGTTTAATGCATATCTGCATCATGATCAATCTAATTATTGATTTATCAAGTTATGCCAACCTGGTATCAGAATATTGATTTATCTAGGTATGCCATCCAGGCCTTTAATTTTTGATTTACTAGTTATGCCAACCTGGCATTTGGTTTTTGATTTATCAAGTTATGCCAACATGCATTTGATTACTGATTTTACTAGTTAATTTTTTTATTTATCCAGTAATGCCAACCTGGCAATTGATTATTGACTTATCTCATTAGGCCAACCTGGCAATTGATTATTGACTTATCTCATTAGGCCAACCTGGCAAATGCTTTCTTTATATTATTCTGTGTATGGTTATGCATAAACTACAGTTCAATCATTGCTTCCTGTACTGTGTATGGTTATGCATAAACTACAGTTCAATCATTGCTTCCTGTACTGTGTATGGTTATGCATAAACTACAGTTCAATCATTGCTTCCTGTACTGTGTATGGTTATGCATAAACTACAGTTCAATCATTGCTTCCTGTACTGTGTATGGTTATGCATAAACTACAGTTCAATCATTGCTTCCTGTACTGTGAAGATTGATTTCTGAGTACATAAAAATGTCCATTGTGTTGATGAATTAACTAGGGCAAAATACTTTTATTTGATGGGAATTTACTGCCATAATAAGTGTACTATGATAGTGGCAAAGCATGCCTAGAAGTGTACAAATAGAAATAAGGACACCTAATGGACAGATGCTTGTATAAAGATATTGATTAAAATCCAAGTATTGAGAATACTAATAGAAATAAAAGAACTGATGACAAATTATAGTTCCAAGAATAATATTATTTCATGATCCTTTTTATTTTACACATACAAATCTTAGCATTCTTTACACTTATCTAAATTTTCTTTTTATTTGTCACTACAAACTATACATTTCTGTTTGAAATATTGAAATATTTGTGTGATATCTTATTATACATGTTTCATAATATTGTTTCAAGTTATTACCATCAGTGGATGAGTGTAAACATGTATAGAGTGCTATCTACTGCCCATGGTTGTGAGGCTGTACTTCAAGACAATATCTGTAAATATGTTGACAAGACCTTTTGGCCATAAAGAAAACAGGAAGCAAACTTATGACCAACTTCCTGTATTTTTTGTTCTCAAAAGGTCTCTTTTGAATGAATTAGCTTTTCTAATTTATATACTTGGTAAGTAATGATGTAAGAATAATGAGAAATGATGGTTTACAGCATACCAATATCAGCAAAAAAACTCAGGAAAAATTCATAACATTAGAAGTCATTAAACAATTTAATCAAATTGATCCATGTGTAACAAAATTTGGGTTGAATGATAATTGGTCTCCTAAGACAGTAGCCTGACAAGTATTGTTTGGCTACATTCATTAACAGCTGCTAAAATTTATTTATGTAATTATTAAAGATAAACATTATATTTAATGCTACAGAGATGATGATGACCCAAAATACTACACATGTTTACAGCAGGTCCCAGTAATCTAATTTAATGTTTTCCATGAATGAAGATTTTACATCATTATCCCTGTATATTATGCTCGTTTGACTCTTTCTCTGTCCCAGAGAAATTTTGATTTCTAATTTCAGTTGGTGATGTCTTTAGAAAATTCTACTAACTTTTTAAAGTCACAAAGAACAGAAAAACTACTTCCTAATTTAAGGAAGGAAGTTTGAAAAGTTTAGTTAAACAAGAGTATTTGGAGAATCTCTATCAAATTATAACTTGCTCTTAATCAAGTGTGCAGGTGTTTGTTTTGGAAAATCAATGTCATCTTAATAGCTGACAAAATCCACTCATCAAAATAAATTTCTATGTGCACTGGATACAAGCAGTCTATATTTTCACCCTGTGTAAATTTAACAAATTTCTAAATCCTCATTTTATTTTACAGGCAATTAGTACTGGTGCACTTTTTCCCATACTTTCTAATGAAATTATCATGTCATGAGAGTAGATATTCAACAAAATTCAGAAGAAACAAATCCCACAAAATAACTTGTACATCTGTAAGTGACGTAAGTTGGTTAGGACACTTAGCTACATAAACATATAAACTTTTCACTCAGTTAAACACTCCAAAATTTCAGAAATTTATTCATCCTTTATTTGGTTTTCAGTGTTTACAATAACCAGAACATAAAATAATTTAATTAACAGTATATGATTATCATCCAAATGCCAATACTGTATACTGATATCAGTAATTGCATAACATCCAGACAAATGGGGGTATACTCTGTTAACATTAATTACTAACTATAATATCTAGATAATAATCATTAATTATTTACTGTCATATCCAGGAAGTAATCCCTATTTACTGTAATATCTAGACAGTAATAATTATTTACTATAATAATAAGAGAGTAATCAACATTGACTGTAATATCTAGACAGTAATAATTATTTACTGTAATAGCTAGAGAATAATCATTATGTACTGTAATTTATACAGCAATAATTAATTATTTACTATAAAAGCTAGAGAGTAATCATTATTTACTGTAATATCTAGACAGTAATAAGTAATTATTTACTTTAATAGCTAGAGAGTAATTATTTACTGTAATATATGGACAGTATTAATTTATTATTTACTGTAATATCTTGGAAGTAATCATTTATTATTTACTGTAATGTCTAGGAAGTAATCATTCATTATTTACTGTATTGTTCAGAATGTAATCATTAATTTACTGTAATATCTAATAATAATGATTAACTGTATACTATTAATGTAATATCTAGCAAGTAATCATTGTTTACTGTAATATCTAGAGTAATTATTAATTATTGTATATCTGGAGTAATTATTAATTTCTCTAACATATAAAGTAATGATTAATTTTATACTGTATCAAGAGTATCATTATGTACTGAGAATAATCATTGTTGACTAGAGTATATAGAGTCTAATCATTAAGTATTTACTGTAATATCCAGAATAATCATTGTTTACTAGAGTATGGAGTCTAATCATTAAGTATTTACTGTAATATCCAGAATAACCATTGTTTACTAGAGTATAGAGTCTAATCATTAAGTATTTACTGTAATATCCAGAATAATCATTGTTTACTAGAGTATAGAGTCTAATCATTAAGTATTTACTGTAATATCCGGAATAATCATTGTTTACTAGAGTATGGAGTCTAATCATTAAGTATTTACTGTAATATCCAGAATAATCATTGTTTACTAGAGTATAGAGTCTAATCATTAAGTATTTACTGTAATATCCAGAATAATCATTGTTGACTAGAGTATAGAGTCTAATCATTAAGTATTTACTGTAATATCCAGAATAATCATTGTTTACTAGAGTATAGAGTCTAATCATTAAGTATTTACTGTAATATCCAGAATAATCATTGTTTACTAGAGTATAGAGTCTAATCATTAAGTATTTACTGTAATATCCAGAATAAGCATTGTTTACTAGAGTATAGAGTCTAATCATTAAGTATTTACTGTAATATCCAGAATAATCATTGTTTACTAGAGTATGGAGTCTAATCATTAAGTATTTACTGTAATATCCAGAATAATCATTGTTTACTAGAGTATAGAGTCTAATCATTAAGTATTTACTGTAATATCCAGAATAATCATTGTTTACTAGAGTATGGAGTCTAATCATTAAGTATTTACTGTAATATCCAGAATAATCATTGTTTACTAGAGTATAGAGTCTAATCATTAAGTATTTACTGTAATATCCAGAATAATCATTGTTTACTAGAGTATGGAGTCTAATCATTAAGTATTTACTGTAATATCCAGAATAATCATTGTTTACTAGAGTATGGAGTCTAATCATTAAGTATTTACTGTAATATCCAGAATAATCATTGTTTACTAGAGTATGGAGTCTAATCATTAAGTATTTACTGTAATATCCAGAATAATCATTGTTGACTAGAGTATAGAGTCTAATCATTAAGTATTTACTGTAATATCCAGAATAATCATTGTTGACTAGAGTATAGAGTCTAATCATTAAGTATTTACTGTAATATCCAGAATAATCATTGTTTACTAGAGTATATAGAGTCTAATCATTAAGTATTTACTGTAATATCCAGAATAATCATTGTTTTCTAGAGTATGGAGTCTAATCATTAAGTATTTACTGTAATATCCAGAATAATCATTGTTTACTAGAGTATGGAGTCTAATCATTAAGTATTTACTGTAATATCCAGAATAATCATTGTTTACTAGAGTATAGAGTCTAATCATTAAGTATTTACTGTAATATCCAGAATAATCATTGTTTACTAGAGTATAGAGTCTAATCATTAAGTATTTACTGTAATATCCAGAATAATCATTGTTTACTATAGTATAGAGTCTAATCATTAAGTATTTACTGTAATATCCAGAATAATCATTGTTTACTAGAGTATAGAGTCTAATCATTAAGTATTTACTGTAATATCCAGAATAAGCATTGTTTACTAGAGTATAGAGTCTAATCATTAAGTATTTACTGTAATATCCAGAATAATCATTGTTTACTAGAGTATAGAGTCTAATCATTAAGTATTTACTGTAATATCCAGAATAAGCATTGTTGACTAGAGTATAGAGTCTAATCATTAAGTATTTACTGTAATATCCAGAATAATCATTGTTTACTAGAGTATGGAGTCTAATCATTAAGTATTTACTGTAATATCCAGAATAATCATTGTTTACTAGAGTATGGAGTCTAATCATTAAGTATTTACTGTAATATCCAGAATAATCATTGTTTACTAGAGTATGGAGTCTAATCATTAAGTATTTACTGTAATATCCAGAATAATCATTGTTTACTAGAGTATAGAGTCTAATCATTAAGTATTTACTGTAATATCCAGAATAATCATTGTTTACTAGAGTATAGAGTCTAATCATTAAGTATTTACTGTAATATCCAGAATAATCATTGTTGACTAGAGTATATAGAGTATAATCATTAAGTATTTACTGTAATATCCAGAATAATCATTGTTGACTAGAGTATATAGAGTCTAATCATTAAGTATTTACTGTAATATCCAGAATAATCATTGTTTACTAGAGTATAGAGTCTAATCATTAAGTATTTACTGTAATATCCAGAATAATCATTGTTTACTAGAGTATAGAGTCTAATCATTAAGTATTTACTGTAATATCCAGAATAATCATTGTTTACTAGAGTATAGAGTCTAATCATTAAGTATTTACTGTAATATCCAGAATAATCATTGTTGACTAGAGTATAGAGTCTAATCATTAAGTATTTACTGTAATATCCAGAATAAGCATTGTTTACTAGAGTATAGAGTCTAATCATTAAGTATTTACTGTAATATCCAGAATAATCATTGTTTACTAGAGTATAGAGTCTAATCATTAAGTATTTACTGTAATATCCAGAATAAGCATTGTTTACTAGAGTATAGAGTCTAATCATTAAGTATTTACTGTAATATCCAGAATAATCATTGTTTACTAGAGTATAGAGTCTAATCATTAAGTATTTACTGTAATATCCAGAATAATCATTGTTTACTAGAGTATAGAGTCTAATCATTAAGTATTTACTGTAATATCCAGAATAATCATTGTTTACTAGAGTATAGAGTCTAATCATTAAGTATTTACTGTAATATCCAGAATAATCATTGTTTACTAGAGTATATAGAGTCTAATCATTAAGTATTTACTGTAATATCCAGAATAATCATTGTTTACTAGAGTATAGAGTCTAATCATTAAGTATTTACTGTAATATCCAGAATAAGCATTGTTTACTAGAGTATAGAGTCTAATCATTAAGTATTTACTGTAATATCCAGAATAAGCATTGTTTACTAGAGTATAGAGTCTAATCATTAAGTATTTACTGTAATATCCAGAATAAGCATTGTTTACTAGAGTATAGAGTCTAATCATTAAGTATTTACTGTAATATCCAGAATAATCATTGTTTACTAGAGTATAGAGTCTAATCATTAAGTATTTACTGTAATATCCAGAATAAGCATTGTTTACTAGAGTATAGAGTCTAATCATTAAGTATTTACTGTAATATCCAGAATAAGCATTGTTTACTAGAGTATAGAGTCTAATCATTAAGTATTTACTGTAATATCCAGAATAAGCATTGTTTACTAGAGTATGGAGTCTAATCATTAAGTATTTACTGTAATATCCAGAATAATCATTGTTTACTAGAGTATAGAGTCTAATCATTAAGTATTTACTGTAATATCCAGAATAATCATTGTTTACTAGAGTATAGAGTCTAATCATTAAGTATTTACTGTAATATCCAGAATAATCATTGTTTACTAGAGTATAGAGTCTAATCATTAAGTATTTACTGTAATATCCAGAATAAGCATTGTTTACTAGAGTATAGAGTCTAATCATTAAGTATTTACTGTAATATCCAGAATAATCATTGTTTACTAGAGTATGGAGTCTAATCATTAAGTATTTACTGTAATATCCAGAATAATCATTGTTTACTAGAGTATAGAGTCTAATCATTAAGTATTTACTGTAATATCCAGAATAATTATTGTTTACTAGAGTATAGAGTCTAATCATTAAGTATTTACTGTAATATCCAGAATAATCATTGTTTACTAGAGTATAGAGTCTAATCATTAAGTATTTACTGTAATATCCAGAATAAGCATTGTTTACTAGAGTATAGAGTCTAATCATTAAGTATTTACTGTAATATCCAGAATAAGCATTGTTTACTAGAGTATAGAGTCTAATCATTAAGTATTTACTGTAATATCCAGAATAAGCATTGTTTACTAGAGTATGGAGTCTAATCATTAAGTATTTACTGTAATATCCAGAATAATCATTGTTTACTAGAGTATGGAGTCTAATCATTAAGTATTTACTGTAATATCCAGAATAATCATTGTTTACTAGAGTATAGAGTCTAATCATTAAGTATTTACTGTAATATCCAGAATAAGCATTGTTGACTAGAGTATGGAGTCTAATCATTAAGTATTTACTGTAATATCCAGAATAATCATTGTTTACTAGAGTATGGAGTCTAATCATTAAGTATTTACTGTAATATCCAGAATAATCATTTTTACTAGAGTATGGAGTCTAATCATTAAGTATTTACTGTAATATCCAGAATAATCATTGTTTACTAGAGTATGGAGTCTAATCATTAAGTATTTACTGTAATATCCAGAATAATCATTGTTTACTAGAGTATAGAGTCTAATCATTAACTATTTACTTTAATATCCAGAATAATCATTGTTGACTAGAGTATATAGAGTCTAATCATTAAGTATTTACTGTAATATCCAGAATAATCATTGTTTACTAGAGTATAGAGTCTAATCATTAAGTATTTACTGTAATATCCAGAATAATCATTGTTTACTAGAGTATAGAGTCTAATCATTAAGTATTTACTGTAATATCCAGAATAATCATTGTTGACTAGAGTATATAGAGTCTAATCATTAAGTATTTACTGTAATATCCAGAATAATCATTGTTTACTAGAGTATAGAGTCTAATCATTAAGTATTTACTGTAATATCCAGAATAATCATTGTTTACTAGAGTATGGAGTCTAATCATTAAGTATTTACTGTAATATCCAGAATAATCATTGTTGACTAGAGTATGGAGTCTAATCATTAAGTATTTACTGTAATATCCAGAATAATCATTGTTGACTAGAGTATATAGAGTCTAATCATTAAGTATTTACTGTAATATCCAGAATAATCATTGTTGACTAGAGTATAGAGTCTAATCATTAAGTATTTACTGTAATATCCAGAATAATCATTGTTTACTAAAGTGTAGAGACTAATTATTAGGTCTATGCTTTATGGCAATGGTTTCACATTATGCAAAGGCTGATATGAGTCTATGCTTTATGGTATTGGTTTCACCTTATGCAAAGGCTGATATTGGTCTATGCTTTAAGGCATTGGTTTCACCTTATGCAAAGGCTGATATGGGTCTATGCTTTATGGCATTGGTTTCACATTATGCAATGGCTGATATGGGTCTATCCTTTATGGCATTGGTTTCACATTATGCAATGGCTGATATGGGTCTATGCTTTATGGCATTGGTTTCACATTATGCAATGGCTGATATGGGTCTATCCTTTATGGCATTGGTTTCACATTATCCAAAGGCTGAAATGGGTCTATCCTTTATGGCAATGGTTTCACCTTATGCAAAGGCTGATATGGATCTATCCTTTATGGCATTGGGTTCACCTTATGCAAAGGCTGATATGGGTCTATGGTTTATGGCATTGGTTTCACATTATGCAATAGCTGATATGAGTCTATGCTTTATGGCATTGGTTTCACATTATGCAATAGCTGATATGAGTCTATGCTTTATGGCATTGGTTTCACCTGCAATGGCTGTCTATGCTTTATGGCATTGGTTTCACATTATGCAAAGGCTGATATGGGTCTATGCTTTATGTCATTGGTTTCACATTATGCAATAGCTGATATGAGTCTATGCTTTAAGGCATTGGTTTCACATTATGCAATAGCTGATATGAGTCTATGCTTTATGGCATTGGTTTCACATTATGCAATAGCTGATATGAGTCTATGCTTTATGGCATTGGTTTCACATTATGCAATAGCTGATATGAGTCTATGCTTTATGCCATTGTTTTCACATTATGCAATGGCTGATAGGAGTCTATGCTTTATGTCATTGGTTTCACATTACGCAATAGCTGATATGAGTCTATGCTTTATGGCATTAATTTCACATTATGCAATGGCTGATAAGGATTGATGCTTTATGCCAGTTAGTGCCTATTATGCATTGTTACTTATGGGCCTATATGTATGTCACCATTACACATTATACAATGTTCAAGTGGATCAATACTTTTTGCCAGTCCCATTATGTACTACCTCAATTGAGTCCCATTATGTAATAATGCATGTGGGTCTATACTTTATGTCATGGAGTGCACATTATACAGGTTTAAAGGTGGTATATGAATTTATAGCAATTATGACCCCTTGTTATTATATATTTGAGTGTTGGATATGTGAAGAAACAAGGATGAGGTGAATTAAAAAAACACAGAAACACCAATAACAAATACTAACACAAATTATACAATAATATTTATGAGGCACTGACAATATACATGTATAATCATTTTTACAGAAATGGTCATGTTATAAATAAATTAAATATTATATTCAAATTGACAATCTTGTACAAAAATATTAATACAATTTTTTTCACAGAAAAATTTGACTATAAAAATAATGATTACTCAGAATATAGTATCTTGCCTGCTGTGATGCCCCCCACAGTCAGGAACTGGCGACACAAACGTTGCTGTGATGTACTCCACTGTATGTGACAAACACTAACACAAACCTTGCCATGATGTACCCCACACTATGTGGCCTGATGTGAAGTATCCCACTGTATGTAACAATTAAACACTTGTAACACAACCCTTTGGAAAGAAGGTGGCGATAGAATCTAAATTTCAAATGATTACACAGTTAAATTTTATTTTGAAGCACATGATGTTTTGTATTTCCTGTGTTCACGTAAATGGGTCAAATGAACAAATGATCTTTAGACTTTGTTTAGCATCTGTAGATTTAGGCACTTTGGGTTCAAAACTACTGTAAATGTTTCTGATATATTGCATGCATTCATATAGAATGAAGACAGCTCTGTTTAATATGCATTTTCATTTTATCATGCTGAGAACTATTTCTGTCTCTTCACACAGGTACTGTTTTTCTTCATGTTTTATGATGTAGTGCAGGTAACTAGCTCTGTGTATTATGGAAAAATCATGGAGCATTTCCAATAGCTTTTATAGGAATAATGTTAATTTTATTGCTGTCAAAGTTTAAATTTCTAATACTTCTAAAAATATTGAATTCAAACAATACAATACAATTTATTAGACTGGTCAGTAAATACACACCTTCATTTATCAGTTTATGGTTTCTTTAAGTTTCAAAACTAAAACATGAAATTAAATGTAAAGCCCTTTGTTAATGATGACACCATTACTGGAATATAATACATATCATTTCTCATTTGCTAAATGTGGGCTCAATAAAAAGTAATGATATAGAAAACTGAGAAATATGGTTTAGAAACATCTTCTGCCCTTTTGGTGTCACTTTTATACCATACAATTTTATAACTGACAAAATACCAATTCTGATTATTGTCTAGCAATATAATAACAACCAATGACATAAGAATAATGCTATTTCTCCAATATTCACCCCCCAAACACACAACATAAATAAATAAGTGAGGATGACTACCTTTCTTAAAAACATATCATTTAATTATTAAAATATCCCAGAGTTGCAAAAGTCTGAATCTGGTGTCTGCCTTTGATCAGGTAGTGGCCAAAAGCCATACAATATAGCACCAATAACAACTACAATGATTAAAAAAAGCTGCAAATAGAAAATTCTTTGGACGGATGTCTGTAGAAAGTGAGTCCTGTCCAGCAGCACATCAACCTGAAAGGTAAAACAGTAATCATTAATCTAAAATTAGAACTTCAATTTCCTTGAAACCATGAATATATAAATTACTTTGAACTCACTATTATTTGTGGCATACAAATTTTCATGGATTATGTCAGTGCTTCAAAGCATGACCAATTCAACAAGACCCAAATTTGAATTAAAACCCAGCTAAAAAATGAACTTATAATGAGATGTGATCTGAGCACCCTACCAAGGTACTGTACTCATAATGAGATGTGATCTAATCAAACTATCAAGTTACTGTACTGATCTTGAGATGTGATTTGAGCACCAATCAAGTTACTGTACTGAAAATGAGACTTGATCTGAGCACCCAATCAAGTTACTGTACTGATAATGTGATATGCTCTGAGCACCCTATCAAGTTACTGTACTGATAATGAGATGTGATCTGAGCACCCTATCAAGTTTCTGTACTGATAATAAGATGTGATCTGAGCACCCTATCAAATTACTGTACTGATAATGACATGTGTCTTGAGCACCCTATCAAGTGTTTGTATTTAAAATGAGATCTGACTGAGCATCCTATCACATTACAGTACTGATAAGATGTGATATGAGCTCATTCTTAAGTTAATGTTAACCATATCAAGTTACTGTGCCAATAATGATTTGAGTACCTGATTAAGTTAAAGGACTGATAATCAAAAATTCATTATACTCTGATATTGCATAATACTACCATGCCATACATGATATTATGATGCCATCATACTCTGATATTACACAATACTACTACATAATACTACCAATTATTATTATTATGATGGCTTGCAATGCATTGATGACAGGTCTTAAAGAGCCTTGATTATGGCTACAAGTAAAATAAAAATAAATATACTTTATGGAGTAAATTAAAGAATTTGTAATGGGATAAATAAAATCTTACTATTATTCATGTTTCGCAATGAATATTATAAAAGTTATTGAATAATTCTTTTGATCATCAAAGTTCACAAATCTCTGCAATCTCTGGACTTGCTATCATTTTGTGGTATAATATCATCTACAAAGACTGATGACGTTTCAATGGTTTAATGTAAGTGAACAAATATTTCCATTTTTATACACTTGAAAATTGACTGATGACATTTTATGTATCTGCCTCATTGTGTGACATAAACAAATGTTCTTCTACAAAACACCCTGCTCATATGCTCAAAGATGTACAATAATGTACATGATGACCTCTGAGTAGACCAAAAGGTCAACTAGGATTCATAAAAAACAGATATTATAGTGTTTTAATCAGAATCATTCTCATTCAAAACCAATACTGTATGAAGTGTTAAAGTGGAAACTAAATGTCAATTTATGCAAAAAGGAGTAATAATAACAAGATTTCTGAGATGGCCACTATGCTGACATAATGAAGGTCTGACGAATGTCATTTACATTCAGAACATAGTACTATGGTGCTTTATTGTGAAATTCCATGACAATATAAATCTTCAATTAGAAGAATTTGCCATACAAAGATTTTCTTGACAACCATCAAGGCAACCATTTTAGAGGTTAAAGTCAGTTTTATTCAAATAAGGAACACCTATATATTATAAGAAATAATCATTTCATTTTGTTTTAAAAGCTGATATGGGATACCTGACATCCATTACTATTTGGAATTATTGTAACAATATGATATACAGAATTATGTCTTCAGTGTACATTTGTATCAATTACACTTGTAGGTACATTGATAAAATAAAATTAATGAAAGCAATAGAAAGATCTCTTGAAACTGCTCAAGTTTTGGACATCACCAAGCCTGATGCAAGATTTGCATCGATGACTTTATGAACTGCAGCATAATAGAAGATATTACACTAGATAAAGTGTGCTGTATATAAATGTCAAGTTTTGTGTTTGAATTTTTATGACATGTAACAGAATTTGCTAATCTGCAAGAAGATAAACTAGCTGCAGATCAAGTATAGTAAACAAAATAAATGTAATTTTTTGTTAATTGTGATATGTAATACACTGCACTTTTTGTACTCAGAAAATGCTTTTGCCCACATAGATTACAATTCTATAATATCAGCAGTTGGTATGACTATCCATTCTGAGGAAACTGTTATGATTCTTCAACTTCTGGGAGGTCATACTGGCATCATTTGTTTTTGTAATTACTACATGCAGTGAAAAGTCTGTTAGTGAAAAACCTTGTGTTGATATGACCATCTTTTAAAAAGCAGCACTAATAACAAGACTTTTAAGAACAACTTGGCAACAACTTATTGAACAGCATCGATTTTATTGAAGACCAATAAGATTTCATAAACATTCTTTTAGTAAAAAAAACTGTAGATATGATCTGTTCAGCCGAAGTAGCTAAAAGTTTTTAAGACAGCTACAATGGTGGAAATATTTGAGGTTTGTGCATCAGTAATTCCATTTGGGAGCAGCTACATACCATAAGAAGTTCCTTAATTGATAACCTCATGCTTCTACAACTATTAATTTTAAAGCAATAGCTATAACATAGTTTAAAAGATGGCCACCATGCTATGAAAATGGAAGTCTGATTAGTGCCATTTTTCATTTGGCAACAACTAGACACCATAAAACTTGCTTGAGTAAAAGGACCATGTCAATACATGTATCAATTCATGTCAAGCAGTGATAATATGATTTTCATGACGACAGTGTGGCTTAATTGCTGGATGTACAATCAGTGCATTTTTCATTTCGGATAAACTAGATAAAGAGTCATCATTTTTTAAAAATTTCCTATCAAAATGGCCATCCATTCATGAGAAGTAGTAAAAGTTAGCTTTACAAGATGACACCATGGTGGCCATATTGATAGCTCAAGGACACTCTTTTCAATTAGGACAAACTTGACATCATAAGAAGTCTTTCAGCAAAAATATCATGTGACTATCTGCTTAGATGGAGTAGCAATAAGATATTAAAAATGGCCACCACAGTGGCTATACTGAATATCAAGGAAGCACCATTTATAGGACCCAATTAGACCTTGTGATGAAAGTGTGTGTCTGTGTTTGTGTGTGAGAGTGTGTGTGTGTGTGTGTGTGTGTGTGTGTGTGTGTGTGTGTGTGTGTGTGTGTGTGTAAATATTCATGATAATCCTGCCAGTAGTTGATAAGAAACTGTGATAACATCTTTGTGCTAACAGATGAACAACAGACAATGGGCCACCACATAAGCTCTTGTGGACCATGCCTGGACAAGCTAATAATTCTTTAAAATATATATTTCTTAGCACTATTACATTACACAAAAAACAGTGAGTGGGATTTAGTGGCACTTTCAAAATACATTACTATTTCATGCCAAGGTAATGGGAGCAAAGCTTGTTTTCTCTGCGAAGGACATAGTGTGACAGCTTCCCATGTCTGGGTCTGTACTAAAACTGTGACCCTTGGATTATGAGTCTGACACTCTATCAATGAACTAATTCAGCTCTCTCTCCCACCAAAGACAACCACCTGTCAAAGGCGAAAATCATTAACTATTATTTCATCATGTATTTCTTATTCATCTCAGGCATAATTTCATGTTAATACCTTACACCCTAATGTATCTGCCAACATATTATGTAATCCAGATATGTATATGCCAGTTATGTGGTTCTGTTATACATGCCTATGTATTATATGACCCTGATACATCTGCCAATGTATTATATGACCCTGATACATCTACCAATGTATTATATGACCCTGATACATCTGCCAATGAATTATATGACCCTGATACATCTACCAATGTATTATATACTCTGATACATCTGCCAATGTATTATATGACCCTGATACATCTACCAATGTATTATATGACCCTGATACATCTGCCAATGTATTATATGACCCTAATACATCTACCAATGTATTATATGACCCTGATACATCTACCAATGTATTATATACCCTGATACATCTGCCAATGCATTATATGACCCTGATACATCTGCCAATGGATTATATGACCCTGATACATCTGCCAATGGATTATATGACCCTGATACATCTGCCAATGGATTATATGCCCTGATACATCTGCCAATGGATTATATGACCTTGATACATCTGCCAATGGATTATATACTCTGAAACATCTGCCAATGTATTATATGACCCTGTTAATCTGACAATGGATTATATGCCCCTGATACATCTACCAATGGATTATATGACTGATACATCTGACAATGGATTATATAACCTGATAATCTGCCAAGGTATAATGTGACCCTGGTACATTTGCCAATGCTGTGACAGCAGATCTGGGTGTATGTTATTTGCAATTACACACTCCACACAGGTGGATGTGCTATTAGCTGTATATAATGGTTTACATATCTCTCTGTCTTTCTCTCTGTCTGTCTGCCTCTATCACTCTCTCACACACACACATGTGCACACACACACACACACAAAAACAGAGTTTAATGTGCTATTAGCAGCATATGATGGTTGCATACTATACACACAGCTAAATGTGCTATTGGCAGTATATAATGGTTGCAAATCACACACACTCCACAAACATAAATGTGCTATTGGCAGCATATAATGGTTGCATGTTATAAACACTCCACACAGGTAAATGTGCTATTGGCAACAGATAATGGTTACATATTATACACACTGCACACACAGATAAATGTGCTACTGGCAGCATATAATGGTTGCATGTATACACACACCACACTGATAAATGTGCTACTGGCAGCATATAATGGTTGCATGTATACACACTCTACACAGATAAATGTGCTACTGGCAGCATATAATGGTGGCATGTATACACACTCCACACTGATAAATGTGCTACTGGCAGCATATAATGGTCGAATGTATACACACTCCACACTGATAAATGTGCTACTGGCAGCATATAATGGTCGCATGTATACACACCACACAGATAAATGTGCTACTAGCAGCATATAATGGTTACATGTATACACACTCCACACTGATAAATGTGCTATTATACCTTCTGTGCAAGCAAAGAGAATGGAACAGCACTGGACATGACATTATATCCCTGGTCCTCAGGGTTTGCAACGGTCACAACACATCTCAATCTGGAACACAAGAAAACACAATCTCACATGACTAGCCAGGCCATGGTGCTTTGAGATACGGAAATTTATTATATTGGTGAGTGAAAATGTTGCAGTTGCATCTGACCAGAAGTATAAGTTTTCTGATGTGATTATAAAATTCATCTTTTGCAAAAGTATTTACTTGCTGGTTTCTTTATTTGGTAACTGACCATATAAGAGTAAAAAAAAAATCATCAATAATTTCCTAATTTAAAATTGTGCAATGCCACTTGGCAGATTCCAACTATTCTCACATGTTCAAGCAACTGTGTAAATTATGCAAATTGTACTTGCCCCCTCTATTTACCTGAGCACATTCTAAAGGCAGATAAGTACACACAAAAGTGTTGTAAGCAGTTAAGTTACTACAACAAGAATAATAAAATCTTGTTTGAGCTTGTACTTTACCTCACACTTGTTTAAAGTCTTTTCTGAACACAATCAAATGAATTTCTACTCATACATTTGCAGCAAGTATTCATCACTTGAAAGATGTATAGAGTAGAAATTGGTCATGAAGCTGTGGAATACTCCACAATATTTGGAAAATATAATAACCATAGATATTCTCATCCGAATTATAACTAGGAAAAAAGATACATTTTCAGGGAATGTAAAGAAAAACAGCTAATCACAGAACTAGAAATGTTTGATACAGATGTCCCTGGCAATAAGAAATTGAAGAAACTTTAGTTTTTAATCAGAAATGGCAAATTTCTAAGTCAAAAAGGGGACATAAATAAGTTAAAACAAGATGGAAAAAAGTATAAAGTCTAACCTGATCTACTCCTTAAAGATATATTGGCCTTAAACATGGTTTCAGTCCATCTTGTTCTTTTAAATTTACCAAGAAAAGATAAAACTTGTGAAAATTTCGAGATCAACAAGGACTGTAACTCATAAATTTGGAGGAAAGAAGTGAAAGTCAAGTCATATTTGACCATTGTCTTATAAAGCATATACCAGATCTACACCTGGTTTATAAAATCCTTCAAAAGTTATTCACAGAAACAAAATTAATGATGTAAAGGACAATTTATTGTCAAACATCAGACACAACATAAAATTTTTTCAGATGAAAGGTGAAATCTAACAAAACCTAGGACTACTTTACACAGAATCTCATACTCAATTTTGTTTCAATTTAATAAATTTTTCAAATTTTTTTTGGAAACTAACTTCTTGATATGTAGATGGATGAAATGAATATCATGCATGAATCATCAGTGAATCGCCTTCTTCGAATATGAAGGGGGCATAATAACATATCACCAGTGAGAAAAATGACAAAGAGATTGTATTTCCTCAATCCCTTTACTGACTAGAATTTTTGATGTTTGTGTCAAACATTGCAAAGATCAGAAAGTCAATCTGACCTTGACATGCCTATTCTGGCCTACTCAATCTTTTATACCTAAGGAAATTACATACCTATGTTCCATAATAGATTCTTTTGAAACATTTTTCCATATCTCTGTGACATTATCTGTTCCACCATCTGTCATCTCCATTGCCATAATGAGAAATTTGTCCTTATGTGCTGTTGCAAAGTACTCTGAAATAAAGAATTATAGTTGCAATGTTAGTAACTTGTCCTCATTGGTAGTCTTGAAGAACTCTAAAGAATTTTTAGTAACTTGTCCTGACATGCAGTTTTAAAGTACTCTGAAATAAGTAATTATAGCTTTACTCTGAAATATATTGTCAAAAACTTCTATACTGGTAGTTCTGAAATACTATGAAAAAAAGAACTGTGACTCTATTGTTAGAAAACTGTCCTTTAAGGCCGTTGTTAAATATCTTGCTTTCTATCAAAGTTAGGAAGATTTTTTTAAAAGTGTTTTTTTTTAATAGATAAAGTTATTTAAACATTTTTCTATTTTCAGCCTACATCAGATCAGGATTATTTCTATAAACTTCTAAAGGTCTTCAATCCAGGATGCTTTCTGTCCAAATTTGATCTAATTCTGCTGATTGGTTTTTAAGAAGTTTCTATAGGTGTTTCTGTTATTACCAGTATCCATATTTCATGGATCTGCATTGATTGAATACATTTTCAATCAACTGTGAAAGGAACTGTTCCGTAAAATTATGTCAGATTCTACAGATAGGTTCTCAAGAAGTTACTGAACTCATTTTCCCTTACCAGTATGATATCTCCCATATGATGTTAAAAAGTACTGCAGTTAACCTGGTATGTGTACTAGGCACCACCAATGAGCACTCCTACTTATGCCATATGACTAATTATTCTGGCACATGCCACTAGTTGATTTTCTACCATATGGTATATATGCATGCAATTCAGCCAATCAAAATTTAACTTACCTTAGGGATCCATAAATTTTTGAAAGTGCAACCAGATATTCTGATGTGCATCATAGGTATATATGAAACTACTGTTTGTAATATATACTCATTAAAACAAGCAACTGCTTCAATTTTCCATTGGTCTCAGTGAGTGGCAGCAGCAAACCATAAGTTTATCTTGATGATTTGCTATGGATTTCTCCACAAGTCTTTTGTGTGTGCAATTTATGAGACTTTGGGGGTGGGTTGGCTTCTTTTTCAGACAAAACATATATGTACAGTGATCATGAGGTTGCCGCATCTGAACTATGGTATATCCACTTACTTAAAAGTACATCAGTTAAGCAAATGTATTCTCTCTATTCTGTTCATACAAATATCTGTTTCAATTTCTGTTTAGCCTTCTGACTGACAGCATGGGATCAAGTCTTTTATATCAACAATGTAACAAAATCTGTTTGTGGCACAATATATAATTTACATATACAAGTGTGCAATTTAAATCCCTGAAAATTACTTCAGAGGAACATAATCCTTTGATTAGTTTCAAGTATGGACATGGACATATTCAGCTCCTTATACTGAGACACTCCCACCCTGTATTAAAGCCACCAAGAGTGAGATGGCTGACACTGAGATAAATTCAACTCAATCAAAGATAGCCAACAAGGATATTCAGCTAGGGGGAGTAATGTAAACTTTAAGCAAGAACAGTGATCATTTGTAAATGAAATGATAGATGAGTCTAATAGGAACTAGGAAATGGAGACTGTGAGTAAGCTAATTATAAAGAAAGGCCACTTTGAGATTTGTGGTGACTAATCTTGTAAATCGGATTTGGAATTGGAATTGAAAGCTTTATAGGTAAGATGATGTCTTGGCTGAATTTTATGCTTGATTTGAGTCCAATAGATCATTACCTTCTATTACTGTAATTATGTTTAAGTGAGTTATGACATGTATTTGTATTTATTACAATGTCTGTGTTAGGATGTGAATTTGCTTTAATTAGTATGAAATAAGCTTAGATTGATGGTTATTTGAAATTAGACCCTTAGTTATATATATATATATATATATATATATATATATATATATATATATATATATATATATATATATATATATATATATATATATATATATATATATGTTTCTTAATTCGTATGATGCATATGGTATGAATCAATACTACACTATGTTGTAGGTTAACCTGTAGGAATATATCAATATTTAAATGGTCTTTATCTGTTACCATATTCACAGAAGTTATATTATTTGTATGTATTTGTGGAAGGCATGTACAAGTTATGTAAGTAGGGATTTGTGGTTGTACATAGAACCTTGTAAGATTGGTCACCCATTAATCTGATGAAAAGTTTGTGAGAAAGTAATGGATTCCTTAAAAGAAAGGGTGGAGATGCAAGAAATTATGTCCCTTGCCGCATTCTGGTGCATGCACTAGGTGGCAGAATAGTAGAAGGAGAAATCGAGAGAGATAGGAAAGTGGGAATAATTAGGAGGATTTTGATTTAATTCTGCTTCCATCACTGTGAGAAAACTCTCCACTTACCATCTTAAGGTTTCAGAATGGTAAGCCTTCTCACCAGAGTGAATCTGTCCACCAATTGTTCTGAGAAATGTTAAACCCTGAGGGATTTTTAAATATTATTCAAGAAATAAAGGATAAGAGATGTTGGAGGTTACGTGTATGCATCCAGACCATTACAATATATGACAAGAGTATGATGGCCTGGATCTTAGGTCTGGAAAGAAAAAGACGGGGAGTTTTCCATTCAACCTTGTTGCCAACATATTCATGAGTAGTCAGCCCCAGTAAGTTCAGATCTAACTGAAAATAAGAGACTTGACAATTCAGTTTGGATTGGTTGATTCCATCTGGGGAATGTGTCCATGAATGCATTATATTGCATGGACTATAATGGTTCTGAATATGGATTTGTCATTGATGACTCAACATAACAAATCCCAAACCAAGAGGCAAAGATCTGGAGATTTGGTCACCAGTTGCCTGCTGATATAATTCAGAACAGTCAGGTTGTTTCAAAAGAACGAGTCAACCACTTTCTATAAACATCTTCTGCCATCTATGAAATGAACCCCAATGGCCTTCATATAAAAGATTGATGTATAATAGATACTTATCAGGAGGCCAAGATCTTCTGGCTTCTGGTAATGCTGGTATGAGGTAGGCTCTGCAGTCCAATATGCTGGCATCTGTACAAATGGTGATTTCTACAGGATGGATCTAGATGGAAACAGTACAGGAAGCCAAGTAAGGGTCTTCTAAAAGCTCTGATGTGATGTTATTGAGAGGATTGATGATGTCATCAACAGGGCATGCACACAAGGGAAAGAGACCCAGGTTCACATGCACTTTGACCACTACACCCTAGCAGGTGTAAACTTGAGATGGCACCATAACAAATTTGCCATTGTTGACAATGACTCCAAAGAAGATCAGAACTGCATACTTAATCTAAAACAGAGATCTCCTAAATGCTTTTTTACGTGTATTTGGATGCAAATTTTTTATTTGGGACACAGAAAATCCCACACACAAGAGTCCTCCATATGCACATTTTTGTTGCAAACAGGATAGTATAGCAGCGGAATAAATATGTTCTAATCGCTATGAAAACTAAAGCAATGCTTTTATTTTAGTTTGTTGTTGACTTCTTTGATCAAAGGTTGCTGGCTTGCTTTGATGAAGGTGCATGTGCTGCAGCAATATCAAATAATTGTAGAACATAAGAGACAATTTATTTTAAAAACATTTCCTTAGTACATATCAGTGTTTCATTCACTGAAGTTGCAGCAAAACTATTTTTCTTGTTTTTTTTAAAATTGCCATCGTGTGGTCAACTGTAGCCATTGCATGTTCCCACCCTCAGAGGTGGTTGACTGTAGCTAGTCAGCTGCATGGCTATTTTGATTATATTACAGCATAAAGTATCAAGGCCAGATATCAGCATTAGCAGATTATGATATAACAATGCACTGTTAGGTTAGTTTGTCAATATGAAATAAGGACTTGATAATTTAACAATAGATTCCAGTGCATTTTTATATCCAAGATTGCAGCTTCTTTTCATGGTGCCTTTGAATATCTCTACTCCAAACCCATGACTATATATCATTTTTATCAGCCAAAAATGTTGTCGCCAAGAATATTGCCAGATGGTATATTGCCAATAAGAAAACAAAATTGCAATTTGTGATACTGGCAAAGCCTAGCGTGATCACTGTTATTGATTTCATTTCCGATTGTTGCTAGTTAAATATTGCCTGCAAACTCAAAAGCAAGAGACTTGGACAAAATGCCATTTTTACAAATTTTTACAAGTATTTTGGGGGTTAAACAAAAAAAAAAATGATGAAAATTTTGATGAGATTCAGAAATGTACTAAAGCTCCTAAAACTGTAAGTTTGGATGCGACAGTAGCCAAGTATAATGAAGTATGTGATGCCCGGCTTAGTGGGGACTGCAACTTTTACCAAATTAGGAGTCCTGGACTCAAGAATTAAAATTTTAGCAAGATCTCTGTAAGATATAACACACCTGGTCCTAATGTAAAAGGTTAACCAATAGTTGGATAGCACTGATGAAGGTGTGACTCTGAAGAGGGACACAACTCTGTCCAGAATACACTGGGAAACCTTGGGACTGATTTTCCAACCAAATGGAAGTGCCCTGACTTGGTATACAGAAACACTGAAAGTGAAATCTCTTATGTGAACAGTGCTGACAAGCCATCTGGGTGTTTTTACCATTCTGAAACATGGTACCCTACTGAACAGATTGACTTGTATCTATAACAGTATAAAGTCTTAATGGAACAGAGTCATTCTTCCTTCCTTCAGGTGACATGTTCATTATACCAAAATGGGATTATGTGATCTTATTGGAAGTCTCTCAGGGGAACGAGGAAGACATGCGGTCTCATCAATGATGGATGTGATGTGTCTCCAGAGTCAAAATTCTGATGCACACAGGCAGTTGCAGTTGGGACACTTGTGGTTTGGGGTGGCTGGGAAGCAGCTGTGTGACATCTCTCATGAGCTGCAGTAAGACAACCCTACAACCGATGTCCCATGTGATATTATCATAAGCAGTCCCCTCAAACATAAGTGCAAGCTTGAATGGATTTGGTTTTGACCATGAATGATCTACTTCTGATGGCCGAGTTTGATTGTGACAGAACAAACCATCATTTCCTTCCTTTTTTGGTGCCAATCATGATCTTAGGAAGGGTTACAGGATATTTGATCCCTGTAACCAGTCCCTGTCTGTATCTGCTGAGTTCACATCTAAATTCATGTGGAGAGCTATTGATGTGTGGTACCATGTGAAGAATTAGTCCTGATTGTATCACCGAAAATATGTTCTGGTTGAGGGTGAAAAAGATGAACACAAACAAAAGGGAAGAGCAGATCAGTCGATTAATAATGATATAACCAATATCACGATCAGCACCAGACTTAACAATTATTTTCAATGCAAACTTTTAAAAAAAATCAATTTTTTGTTTAAAGTTTTCCATGAAATGAATTCACTATGACTTTTATTCTGTGGGAACTCACTATGACTATCTTGAAACAATATAAGAATTAATGGATTATGTATGACAAGCCAAGAATTAAAAAGTAGATCACTTTCTTCCTTATGCATGTCTTCAGCTTTTGTATTTTTTAATGATTTTTTTTAAAAATAAATGTATTTATATACTGAATATTCATTGACAACAACTTCAAATTAAATGAAAAAAATCAAAGCAAAACACATGACATCGACAAAAATATCACTGCCATATGCAATCTCTCTGCCTATAGTGCTGTATGAACTATCTAATTATCTGACTCAAGGGATAATGAATTCAAGAAATTTCTGTCTTTAGAAATTTTTGTCATATATGACAGTAAATCCGCATAATTGTATAAAACCTGAAAACCCATCATGTGGTGATGCTTTCTGATAATTGCCAGGTCAAATTCTTTTATGCAGTTGTTGAAAAGTTGTTTCAATTGTTTTTAAAAATATTATCCATAAACAGCTGCCACATTTAATGGCAGGCAGCACATTGTGTACAAATACAAAACCAATACTGACAAATCTGGCTAAATACCAGTGATTTCTGAGATTTTCTTTATTAAAGGCTAAATAACAATCCCATCAAACCTCTGTTCAAGTTTCTCTCAGCAATACATGTGTTGTATAGAGTGCTGTTTAGACAATGTTCCCTTATTGTTAACTGGCCATTTTACATCCCTACACTATTCTTATACAGCCTTTATTCCCCATATACAAGATTTATAGGCCTGAATAACTATTCAAACACTTTAAACAGCTTTTCATGTTGTAAATAGGACAGTTTGTCAAGGCTACAAAACTTGTCTGCCCACTGCCCTGTTAGACACAACACAGTTTGTCAAGGCTTCAAAACTTGTCTGCCCACTGCCCTGTTAGACACAACACAGTTTGTCAAGGCTTCAAAACTTGTCTGCCCACTGCCCCTGTTAGACACAACAGCAATTTTTACCTTGTTGTAGGATGATGACTACTTCAACAGTTGTCCCAGCTTTTACTACACCAAAACTCGGTCGAACTCTGTACTTTTCTGGTGAAGTAGTCTTGACCTTCAAAAGAAGTTGATTGTTTTGTCATAATAATCTGCATCACATCTGGAAAAACACTTTCAATATATACATGCACAGGTAAAGTTAATTGTTACAAAACTCATCCAACTTTTCAGATTGGTTTGCTTTTTCAATGAGGTACTGACATCATTTTGCATGTACAAAACATTTACTTGATATGTTCAGTTCAAATACAAAAACTGAAGTCTGGCACATGCACTAAATTAGGTATAAGAAATTTTGCATTACTTTCTTACATAATAATTGTAAACAAGATGTAAATTTGTCTCTTTGATGTTTTATTTCTTTCTTAAATATTTTCTATACTCCAGTGCAATGATACAATGTTATTTTCTTTACAATGTGCCTAACTGGAGTTGAATTAAAGTGGTTACTTAGATATTCAACTCAATTCTCCATTAAAACATTAGATGGTTGTTACCTATATTCTTCATTTACTCTTCTGTAAAACATAAAATCAAGACTTTAGAGTGATGCAGTCAAACCTGAGCGTTTTATGTTTGGTCATTAGTGCCAAATCCTGACAAGAAGATGTTCACAGCATGCATGTTGAGGCCACTCCATCATTCAATAATTATGACATTCATTGAGTTAGAAAAGGCTCTAACACTGAAATTATTCTTGGGTCTGGATTTACATGCAGATGGACAAAGAAACAAATGGATGTACACACATACCAAAATGATCGACAAACTACCACCAAGGCAAGTGCAACAAAAATCAATGCTGCATACAAAGAATAGACACACATTGAGTTCCTTGAAAGCTATATAGTGCAGAAAAAAGTTCTTCAGTCATATGACAGTTTCAGCATTTTTCAAACTTCCACCAAGACAGGTTCAACAAGATGTCAATGTTTGACAAAATGATAGACATATTCTAAATACCTTGTAGGCTATAGAATAAGGAAGTGTGTTCTTCAGTGATATAATGGTCCCAGCTTCCTTCCCTGCATTGTCAATAATAAATGCAAGCTCTTCTGCTGGGCTGAAAAGTACAGATGCTTCTTGTTGATATTTCAAACATGACATATCATATCAGATTTAAGATTATAAACAACTGCATGCTCATAGTTTCTACTAACTGTTTGCATCTTTATCCATTATGTACCAAACATTCTAATTAACGATAACATTTTCACACACAGATACCGCATATCATCACTGGTCTAAATTTTAAATTTTCCTCTGATTTTCTGGATGGCATATTTCTTCAAAATCTTTCATATTTTTCAATCAGAAAAGAAACTTTCAACACAAAAAAGTACATATTTTAAAGACAATTAAAAAATAAAAATTCAAAATCAAACCACTCAATTAGTCTCATTGTCACACAGATTTAATGAAGTTGCTGTCACTAGGGGGAAAATAAAGTTAAAATATTCCACAACTAATTATCATGATATGCACGATCTGAGGACTTGATGAAAATAATTCATATTTACAGTAAAATTTATTAACATGTGTGATATAAGTGTTTTAACATGTATGTATTTTATTATCTTTTTTTCCAGTAACCAAAACTGGGTTGTTGTTGAATGGTCTGTAACAGCACTTTCAATACTTTATCATGCTAAGGAAATGGCTACTGTGTGCTTTTCGAAAGGACACATTGAGTTTGGTGATCTTGGCTGACCTGGGTTGCTGTCAAATCTTGAGCATTAAATCTAACACTATGACCAAATGAGTTACTTATCTCCATGAATTATAAGTCTTGTCCTTATATCAGACTTTTGCTAATCCAATTGTCATGCAAGTTTCATAAATTTTAATTGAAATTAATAAAAATGATACAATACATTGATAGTTTTATTTAATGACTGCCAATAAAGTCCAGAGATTTTAATTTAATTTAATTTTAATCTTACAATTATGATCTATGTGAAATAATGTCATGACATAACAATTATTATATTAGAACTATTGTAAACTGAAATTTTATAGCTGTCTTTTAATACAGTGGTTTCCTGATGACAAAAACTTTCTAATGATTTAAAAATATATAGAAATTATATTCCCCAGTATTTATATTTGCCAGTTTCATTTTTCATGGTGAAATGCTTAAGTTTGTTTTCAAGATGTTGACATACCTGTCATAACATGCAAAAGAAAAACAATATTTTCTTACAAAAACCCCTGACATGGTCATATTTCAAAATATACTGAACTTTCAGTAATCTCTGAAAATGGAAAGACGAAAAAAAAACACCATTTCACTATATGTCCACTGTATGCTGCAAGTATAATAGCAACCTATCATAATTGGAGCCAATGTAAAACTATCCTTTATGCAGTTTAAATATCAGTGACTGAAAGGCAAAAAGGGCAGGTATGCGAATAACAAATTCACATGTTACTTGGATGTCAATAGCTAGTGATATGAGTTTGAAGACTCAAGTGCGGTGAGCCCACTGTGCAAATTTGCAAAGATAAATATCATAAAGTAGAACAACCTACTATAGAAATATCAAAGAGATGCGAATAGGGTAACAATAACTATTAGATATCACTGCCTTTAAAAGAAAATGTTTAAGCTATCTGTATTAAAGATTCTTGTGGGTGTTCCATTTTCCAGGCCCACCTGCGATAAGTGAATTTCTGCGAAGTAGGGACACTATACTTATTTTAGTAGTTATACATTATTTTAAGTCTTTATAAACCCTCCCCACACTCTTATACATAAACATTAGCTGTGCAGTAATGATGATGATGGAGATGAAGATGAGATAAATGCCAAGAAGAGCATTAATGCTTTTCTTCATCAGGTGGTTCAGTATCTTCGGCATCAGATGTAACCTCTACTACTTCCGCTAAAGGCATAGGTGTAACAGATCTCTTCATGAGAGTTATGAACATGGTTATGGGGAGTTGCTGGCGCTTTTTCTTTGACTGGTTGAACATGATTTTGTACGCTGACATGGAACTGTCAATTAAATTTCTGAACTGCAAAGAATGAACCATACTCGAATACCAATCTTCAGCACGTTGCTGAAGTTCTTGATCCTTTCTGACCAAGGTTACAAGATGTTCAAGTGTTAGGCCAACATCCTCCTCTTCCTCAGACCATTGTTCTTCTTCATCCTCTTATTCACTTACTGACTTGGTCAGCTCTTCTAGGTCTTTATCCATCAATGGTTGAGTATGGATGTCAAGCAGATCATTCACGTCTTTGGCAGTCATATCACTAAAACCCTCTCAACCCAGTATTTTTGACAGCCTCACAGCTTTATTGACTGCAGAATATATAATGAACCTTAGAATCATTGATCCATTAATGGTCACCAACTGCAGCATACGATTTCTCTTCCTTCAGCATGTCGAGAAGCTCAATCTTTTCTTATATCGTAAGCATATTTCGCTGGCGCTTTGGTTCACTGCCAGAAACCGCAAAAGTTGCAATATGTTTGGGTGGTATTGTAGGGCTTGAATAAATTCAGTCTCTAACAAAAATTTCACAAATAGCGTACACAACTCCACAGATGAAAACTACACAAACGTGACAGTTAGATGCTAACAGAGTACCACACAAACCCGCAAAACTACCATGATAAATATTTTACATTAATATTTTTTTGAAAACCCATGAAACAGTGAGTCTGCAATAAACGAGCTGCAAAGTAGCGAGGGAACACTAAATATATATATATATACACAATGAACTGACAAAGAGTGTGAAACTAGTAACTAGCCTGAGCTCTTTCGACTCTTAATGGGTCTTTTTCTAAGGCAAATACAAAACATATACAAAACTAATAAATATAAAAAAGGTTGTTTATAAAACTCTACATGGCTATCTCTACATGAGTTAAACCTATAGATATATTGTCTCAACCAGCCTGTATAGACTTGTTGCGAATACTGAAAAATGTTTATAATCCCCTAAAAGTCTATGAGCCAAAGCAACATATATTACTTTGTGTACATTTACGTAACGCAGATTATATCCCGGATATTTGATTCTATGCCGGATATTTTATTCTTATATTAGTAATTAAAATATACTAAGAAGATTTAGAAATACCAAAGGCTTTTTAAAAAATAGTAATAATATCTGCCTTGCTTGGCACTTAGCATTAAGAGGTTAGTGTTAGGACTGGTTGGCCAGGTGTCAGGATAATGTGACTGGGTGGGATATCATGCTACATGTGTGCAGCATGATGCCCCAGTGCTAAACATCACTATAAACTTTCACACATGTCGACATCGTAGTGATATGACTAAATATTGTTAAAGCTACGTTAAAAATCTAAATCACTCACATTCTTAGTAAAAGTAACCATGTTTGATGACAGGTTGGTGTCGATATAAAACACTTTAAAAGTATTTATGCTACAATTCTCCATATAAAATTATGTGCAAATTGGTCAAGAAGGTTTTATGAAGTTGTAAATAACAACTGTTAATGCAAACTGCATGAACTACAACCACATTAAAAGCTTTGCAGTCAGATGAGCTAGAAATCTGTCTGGACATTTTTTAATGAATTACCTTATTGTCAACAGCCTCCCAATAAAGGAGTTATCTTCCCTGTTCTCTCTTTTGGCATAAGTGGAAGTGACATAGTTAGCACTGCCATAAAGGGCACTGCCTGGTTTGGCACCACTATACTGGATACCACCTTGGTTGGCACTGCCATATGGGGGACTGCCTGGGTTGGCACCAACATAGGGGTTAATGCCCTGGTTCACACCGCCCAAAATGGCACTATCTTGCTTCTGCACCGATCTTGCAAGTATACTTCCCTGAAGAAAAGAGATAATGTTGCATTTATAGGAAAATATGTTTTTTTCATCTCTGTTGGAGATGATGAGGTATTGAATCCACCTGTGACATTTTATTCACCTAATAGGAGTTTATATAATTTGATTACGAGTCTCAAGGCCATTCCATATCGGGTATAATAGTGGGTACATCTTATGGAGAAAACCCTATAAGCTTTTTCAACACATCATAATTTTCCTGTTGATACTGTCATGTGAATAAAATGTAAACAGTTTTATATATACAACTAATGAAGATAGCATAGATGTAGTGATGATTCAAAACCAGAACCCCTGTTTCATTGAGTCACAAATACCACTAAATGCTCTGGACCAGCTAGATTTTGTAACTGTCCTCAGAGAATATCATCAAATGCTACATCTTTAAGGGTAAATGTCAAAGTAAGATGAAGAAATGTAGCTACAATAATATAAATTTTATTTTTGATTATATCAGACAAAAATATCCTATTAGTTGGCAGAATTCACAAAAATCACTCAAGTTCTAAGTTTTTATATGCATGGGAAACTTATGGAAGATAACATTACAAACCAAAAAGTGCTGAGGTCATTAAGTGTATGATATGTTCAAATATGGCTGTGACCATTATAAACAAGTTTTATGCATCTATTGCAAGTGGCATTAGATTCAAAAGTGTATACCTAGACCAAGAAGATACTACCTTCACTATTATGCTGGAAATGCCATCCAACAAAGAAACATAAATGTACTGCGACTGTCCTAAACCTCAAGCAACTCAAATTTGTAAACATAAAGCAGAAACTGATGTAATCATACCTGTAACTTTGATAGGTACTCAAATGTATAATGAAATACATTTAATAATATACAAGTGTACTAAATTTCATAGATCATAAGTTAAAGAGCAGAAGGGAAATTCTTAAACTACTTAAAGCGATAATATTAGCCTACAAACTTGACTATGAATGTGGTACATACAAAATACAGCATATGTGTTCTTTTAATCTCAAATGGTTCTAATGTTGTAGACTGGAAAGGAAAGTATGTACAAGTATAATACTGACCAATGATCTTGCCCTGTATGAAAGGACCCCCAATTTAACATGCAAAACACATGTTCATGAAAATATAATAGTATGCCATGTTTCAGCTCTAACATATATTTTGAATAACAGAAAAGAAGGAAACATGTGAGAGAAAAATGAAAATACTGACCCATGCCATTGACTTTAGAGATAAATCCCTAATTTTGTATATGAGACTCTTTCCAATGATTATGTAAAGTATGCAAAGTTTCATTGGAAAGCTGAGAGGGTCCAAAAGTTAAAGAGTGGAGAAAACGTTTTCTGGAAAACTGACAACACTGATCTGTGTACTTAAAGACAAAACCATCAATGTGGTACACAGCACATCCTCCAACGATAATATATTTGCATACCAAGTTTAATTCCTTAATCTCCAACAGCTCTGAAGTTATTGACTAGAATAAAATGTGTGCCAGAAAACTTAAACTAATAAGTCATAACTTTGATGTCTCAATATGGTATACAAAACACTTTATAATGATGATGTATAAGTTACCAAGTTTCCTTCCTTAATCACAAACAGTTCCTATGCTATAGAGTAGAATGGAAAATGTAATGGAAAATGTAGCCATAATCTTGACTTTAAAAGTTGTACACCCAATATGGTACAAAACACACCTTCCATCAATGATACCCAAATATGTAAAGTTTCATCCCTTGCTCTCATATGGCTTCAATGTTGGCTTCAGTGATATAGGCAAATGGAAAGTGTTGAGTGAAAACTCAAAATACTGAGTCATGACCTTGACATTGAAGATAGCCACTGCATCAATGTTGTGTACAACACACCTTCTAACAATAACACATAAATAATTCTTTGTTCTCATATGGCTTCAGTATTATAAGCAAATGGAAAGTATGTGGGGAAAACAAAAAATATTGAGTCATATCTATTGACACTTAAGATCCTCCCCAAATCCATGTGGTGCACAACACACCATCTAATGATGATATACTAGTGTACCAAGGTTCATCCCATAATCTCAGAAAGTCTTAATGTTATAGAGTGGAAACAAATTGGTGTCAGGTAGAAGGATGATGATATGATGACTCTCCCCTTTTTGCAAAAAGATGGGGGGGCAATAATTCCAAGGTCAGTGATACATGCATTATTGACCATGCACTAGCCATTCTCATGTCCATTATCAGCGATCACTCAAACCCTACTTTAACTGATGACCTGAAATGAGATAAATTTCATGACAACTCTTGACCTGATGATTTGAGATGAGACAAATGTCATTCATGATAACTCTTGACTTGAGGACCTGAAATGAGAAAAATGTCATAACTCTTGACCTGACAACATGAAATGAGACAAATGTCATGATAACTCTTGACCTGATGACCTGAAATGAGACAAATGTCATGATAACTCTTGACCTGATGTCCTGAAATGAGATAAATGTCATAACTCTTGATCTGATGACATGAAATGAGACAAATGTCCTAAATCTTAACTTGATGACCTGAAATGAGACAAATGTCATGATAACTCTTGACCTGATGACCTGAAATGGGACAAATAGCATGATAACTCTTGACCTGATGTCCTGAAATGAGATAAATGTCATAACTCTTGACCTGATGACATGAAATGAGACAAATGTCATATCTCTTGACCTGATGATATTGAAATGAGACAAATATCATGACATGCACTAAGATACCTCAGATGGCTGTGATAATATTGTAATGACATGCACTTTATTTATTCAAAGTAAAAACTGCACACTGCAGAATGTACAATTGAACTAATTTGCTCCAGTTCTCATGTATCAGTGCTAACCAGTGCACCAAGCTTTAAAAATTTTACATGATTCCAGTATTTGCATCCTGGCATCTCTGGAAACCCATGTCAGGATAATTTCAAGCTATATATGACAGCAATTGGTGGTATTTAACATACTGATTAACCATTTCTACTGTGAGTAACTTCAGATAAACTAAAAGGTGCATTGTCATCTATTGCATGAAACAAGAAAGGTATTCATGCAAGATCTCTACTCATTACATCTGTCTGATATGGTGGGGCCATTTTAGGAGTTGTTCTAAGCCAGCTTATTTAAATGCTGTTCAACAGTTTAGCCAAACTTTATGAGTATCTCTTAAAGGTTCTCTCATGGCTAAATCACACTGTTGCAAAGGAAGCCATCCCAGACACAACTTTAATACAGCATGTCCTAAGTAACAGTCATACCATGTTTCGTCAAAACTGGCTAAGCCATTCTCACCATTTTTTAAAAAAAATATTCGATACAAAAGTCACACCGCTGCTGTGGAAACTATGTCAGACACGATTCTGACAGACTATATCCTAACAAAACACTCCAACTAGGTTTGATCACAATTGGTAACCATTCTGTAAGACACTGAAATTAGGCTATTCATATGACTACTATGTAAACCAGTCTATAGAAGTACAGTCATCATATACATATCTACCAAAAAAAGCATGTTCTAACAAGTTTTAACAAAATTGGTTCTTTTCTGGAGGAGCCAAAAGTAGTTTTCATTATGGTTCCAAAGAAAGACACACTATGTAATTTTGACAGAAGAAACGCTCCACCAAATCTGATTAAGAAACTGGCTCATCTGTTTTAAAGAAGAAATAAAACATGTTTTCGAAATGGCTGCTACGGAAATCACTCTGTTGAAAGGAAATCCACCCCATCAAAAATTTTGACATAACATATCTACCAAGTTTGACCAATATGGACTCAGTTCTTCTCTAGAAGGAGCTGCAAACAGATCTGCCATATGGTTGCTAAGGGAGTCATAGCACTGCTAAGGGAGCCACCTGAATCAAAGTTTGATAAAGCATGTTCTAAGAAATAGGTTTTCTGTATGGTTGCTATGGAAACTACAACATTGCAAAGAATGCCATTTCTATTAGTTTCTGCCCTGCAGTAAATATGCTTTAGGGTCTCATAATCATTCCTACTATGATGCAGAATGTGTTTTCCTTTAATACTAGGCTCTAATATTTGATTGCGATGACCTCATCAACTGTTATTTGTACTATCAGAACTTTAACTACATATTTCTGTTCTGGAAATTTATACAAAAATTATTAAATGATGCAATCTAAAATAAAAAAAAACAAGTTAAACATTTCATCTTTTAAAATTAGTTTCATTATGCTATTAGCCCATGGTAGAAATGGGCTACTTCCTGTAATGAACAGGCTTTTCAGGGTTTGTGACTGTAATGGTGAAAATAAAGGTTAATTTGCCGGATTGGATTCATGGTTGTTTGAGAATGATGCATTGGTATGTTACTGTTTTTTGAATGAATATGTGTAGCTTTTCAGTCTTCTAGTGATTTTGAAGTGTTAAAAGATCCATGGGTTGTGGTCACTCTTGCATTCCTTGTGTTAATTTATAATGCCGTTAAAGTGATTTCATGTTGTCAGAAATTTTGTCCTGCTTTATTTATAAAACTGCAGACTCCTTTGGTTAGACAAAGAAACTCAATAATTTACAGTACTTTCAAACTGATTATAAATTACTGATACATTAAACTTAAATTTACCAATTCAAGCATTTTTTATTTTTACAACAAACTGAAAGATCAATTTTTCTAGCATATGGACTATAATGTTATTTAGCATATGCATTTTTAAACAAGACAATTGAAAAGACATTGTTTTTTATTGTCTTCTAGATACACTTAAAAAAAAGCTGAAAGAATTCAAAGTCTAAGAAAAAATACAACACCCTGCTTTATCCTCATCAATGGAAAAGTTTCAATGACTTTGTAACAATATACATTTTTTCTATATTTCAATAAAAGTCAATAGAGTCACAGCTCTCTATGATACAGTGGTAGGCATTATAATATGCCCCCAAAACTTTTAATCACTCTTTATGATACAGAGATAGGCTTTATGATATGCCCCCAAAACTCCTAATCACTCTTTATAATACAGATAGGCTTTATGATATGACCCCAAAACTCTTAATCACTCTTTATGATACAGAGATATGCTTTATGATATGCCCCCAAAACTCCTAATCACTCTCTATGATACAGAGATAGGCTTTATGATATGCCCCCAAAACTCCTAATCACTCTCTATGATACAGAGATAGGCTTTATGATATGCCCCCAAAACTCCTAATCACTCTTTATGATACAGAGATAGGCTTTATGATATGCCCCCAACATTCCTAATCACTCTCTATGATACAGAGATAAGCTCTATGATATGACCCCAACACTTCTAATCACTCTCTATGATACAGAGATAGGCTCTATGATATGCCCCCAAAACTCCTAATCACCCTCTATGATACAGAGATAGGCTTTATGATATGCCCCCAAAACTCCTAATCACTCTTTATAATACAGAGATAGGCTTTATGATATGACCCCAAAACTCTTAATCACTCTTTATGATACAGAGATATGCTTTATGATATGCCCCCAAAACTCCTAATCACTCTCTATGATACAGAGATAGGCTCTATGATATGCCCCCAAAACCCTAATCACTCTTTATGATACAGAGATAGGCTTTATGATATGCCCCCAAAACTCCTAATCCCTCTCTATGATACCGAGATAGGCTTTATGATATGCCCCGATAACTCCTAATCATTCTCTATGATACAGAGATATACCTTATGATATGCCCCCAAAACTCCTAATGGCTTTCTATGATACAGAGATAGGCTCTATGATATGCCCCCAAAACTCCTAATCACTCTTTATGATACAGAGATAGGCTTTATGATATGCCCCCAAAACTCCTAATCACTCTCTATGATACAGAGATAGGCTCTATGATATGCCCCCAAAACTCCTAATCACTCTGTATGATACAGAGATAGGCTTTATGATATGCCCCCAAAACTCCTAATCACTCTCTATGATACAGAGATAGGCTCTATGATATGCCCCCAAAACTCCTAATCACTCTCTATGATACAGAGATAGGCCTTATGATATGCCCCCAAAACTCCTAATCACTCTCTATGATACAGAGATAGGCTTTATGATATGCCCCCAAAACTCCTAATCACTCTCTATGATACAAAGATAGGCTCTATGACATGGCCCCAAAACTCCTAATCACTCTTTATGATACAGAGATAGGCTTTATGATATGCCCCCAAAACTCCAAATCACTATCTATGATAAAGAGTTAGGCTTTATGATATGCCCCCAAAACTCCTAATCACTCTCTATGATACAGAGATTGGCTTTATGATATGCCCCCAAAACTCCTAATCACTCTATATGATACAGTGGTAGGCATTATGATATGCCTAAAAGCTCTCTGTGGTCATACACTGGACAATAGCTTGGTATCTGTTTCAGCTTTTACAAAGCAGACATCTTTAGAAATTTTTCAGTGAAAGCACCACATCAGTGCAACAAAAGTTTCAGAGAGTCATCATGGCAGCCATATTGGATGTACTGCTGGGACAAAATTCATTTAGAACATGGTAAAAAAGCCCCATCATAGTGATCATCCCTTCATAAGGAGAACTGACAAGAGATTTTCAAGACATACTATTGGATGTAAAACTGGCAACAACTAGGTAACAAGTCTATTAGTAAATGCTCCATGTTCATTTAGCTATCCATTTAGAGAGGAGTATAGAATGTTATTAATAAATGCACCATGTTCATATAGCTGTCCATTTGGAAAGGAGTATAGATAAAAAAATTTCAAGAACTAAATTTCCATACAGAGGAATAGCAATTACAACATGGCAGTCATAATGGGTGTCATATTACCACCCTTTTTAATTAGGATCAAACAGACATTATATAAAGTCTTTTGGTGACAACCCATGTTGATACAGACACCCATTCAAGAGGAGTAGCTATAACAAGCTTTCCAAGATGGTTGCCAAATGGCCATACTGGAGGTCCGATCAACACCATTTCACTTAGGACCATCTGGACATCATACAAAATCTTTTAGCAAAATCTCCATGTTGCTATGACCATCTGTTCAGAAAGAGTAGCCATAACATGATTTTCAAAATGGTCACTGTGGTAGTTATATTTGGTTATCAAATCAGTACCATTTTCATTTGGGACAAACAAGACATCACAAGAAATATTTTGGTGAAAATCCCATGCTGGTATGACCTTTCATTCAAATATGACATTTTCAAAATAGCTGCTGTGGCAGTCATACTACAGGTCAGATTGGCAACATTTTTATTTAGGATCAATTACTAAAGATCATAATAAGTCTATCAGTGAAAACTTGATGTTGATATAATCATCCATTCAAGAGTAGTGACAGCAAGTTCACCAAAATGGCTGCTGTGGTCACCATATTGGATATCAGATTGGCACAATTTTCATTTAGGACCCAGCTAGACATACGAAGTCTTCTGATGAAAACCTCTTGTTGAAAGGAGAAATGGAGATAACAAGATTTTCAAAATGTGCTAGCATTACTATATTTATTGAGGGCCAACTTGACCATGGAATGAATGCATGTGTCAGTTTCAAGAAATTCTTCAAAGTAGTGTCCGGTGAGTAGTGATAAGAAATATGTGCTAATGGAGAAATAGATAGATGAGAGACAATGGACAAAAGACCATTCCATAAACTCTTCTAGTCATAACATGTTTGAAATTATGCATAATAGTTTAACATTTGGAGCAATAAATAATAACTGATATTTTAAACAGATTAGTAGACTTTTACAGAATATTTTCAAGAGATCAAAGTAAATGTCTGCTCATTTGTCAGACAGAAACAGAAGATGCCATTTACTTAAAATACCTTTTTAAAACATCTTTCATATAACTTAATAAAAATAAGACAGCCATCTAAATACAGAATTAAACCAAAATAAATGACTCCAAAGTCAGTAGTATATGCATTAATTTTTATGTACTATCCATCCTCATGACTATTAATTAGTAATCAAAATTTTACATTAATTATTAAACTGATGACCATATATTCATTTTCATTGCAATTACCCATGTGAAATTAATACTTTAATATATTACAGTCTACAGACAGATTCATTCAATAATTACTACTCTGCCTTTTTCTATTATATTTAGAGATTTTTTAACAAAAGGTGCAAATCAGTTGTGAAAATTACTTTTTAAACAAAATTTTCATGACAACTTTTTATTATACATTTTCCATCTACATTTATAAACCCTTGGGCCCTGGGTGGCAGAGTGGTCTAAAACACTTGCCTTTATCAATTACTTCCATTTCACTAGTCTGCATGGGTTCAAGTCTCAGGCTTAGTCAATGTGGGTATGTGAAAAATCTGCCAGTAGCTTCCCATGGGTCAGTTGTTTTCTTCCACCAATTATACTGGCTGAAATATATAGCCTATTGTTTGCTCAGAAATGGCCTTAAATCCCGAAACAATAACATTTATAAAACACAGATGCTATTTATTATGAATATTATAAGATCTTCAATACAAATAAAAAATAAAAAATGTGAATGTGATATGCAAAAGAAAAAAAAAATATATATATATATATATATATATATATATATATATATATATATATATATATATATATATATATATATATATATATGCAATAAACTGACGATGAACAGTGAGAAACTAGTAACTTACTAGCCTGAGCACTTTTGACTCTTAATGAGTTTATTTCAAAGGCAAATACAAAACATATATAAGACAAACAAATAAACACAAAAAAAACGTTGTTTTTGTACACCTCTACATGGCTGTCTCCACATGGGTTAAAACTAAAAATACAACCAGCTTGTATAGACTTGTTTTAGATACTGAAAACGGTATATAATTCCCTAAAAGTCTACAAGCCAAAGCGACATCTATTTCTACTTTCTTGTACAGACATCTATTTCTACTTTCTTGTACATTTATGTAACGCAGATTATATCCCAGATATTTTATATATCCAGGATATAATGTGTTACATAAATGTACAAGAAAGTAAAAATAGATGTCGCTTTGGCTTGTGAACTTTTAGGAAATTATACACCGTTTTCAGTATCCACAACAAGTTTATACAAGCTGGTTTTATTTTTAGTTTTAACCCATGTGGTGACAGCCATGTAGAGATTTACAAAAACAATGTTTTTTGTGTTTATTTGTTTGTCTTATATATGTTTTGTATTTGCCTTTAAAAAAGACTCATTAAGAGTCGAAAGCGCTCAGGCTAGTAAGTTAATAGTTTTGCACTGTTCGTCGTCAGTTTATTGCATCTATTTTAATCAATCCCTGACACACATGATCCCTTGGCAGATCCAGTGCGCTTGAAAGGGTTGTTATTCGCCATATGATTTGTGTTCTTTTTATATATATATATATATATATATATATATATATATATATATATATATATATATATATATATATATATGTGTGTGTGTGTGTGTGTGTGTGTGTGTGTGTATGTATGTGCATGTATATATGTATGTATGAATGTATGTATGTATGTATTGGTATATTAAATTGTGATTTGCCCATGGCATAGGAATACACATATTGATCATGCTTTTATAGCTTTACTCTCTAAACATGGAGATGAATTCCTTGGAATATTATATTTAAAAAAGAAAAACAATAACAAGAAAATGATTTTCATGAAATTTTTTTTAATAAAAACTAACATTTTTATACAAAAGTATCAACCATACTCAATCCAGGAAATAAATATTATTTGGCTCCACACTGTGTTGTCTGCTCTCATCTTTGTCAACAATGTTTGCTTCCAGTCTCTCCCACTTGCAAAAATCAAACACTGTGGAAAAAAGGAAACAATTAACATCAGATAAGGAGAAACATAATGAAGCAACATTTAATCTACTAAACTGTGAAACTGTGAGTTAATTGAAGAGTTTGATAGACACATGACTAAAACATTTGTAAATGAAAATGATCATTCTTTGTCCAAATGTGAGCTTGTTAAGGAAGACAGATTTATACACCATAAACCTGATGATATACTGACAGAAATTAAGCAGAATGCAAACACTTAAAAGAAGACACTATTTGATGTAAGGCAAGTGACAGCATTCTTTCAGTCAAAAAATGAAATTAGAAATTTACATGAAATACACCCATCTGAATTGGATCAGCACCTGGTTGGTTTTATACTCAGTGTTAGGAAAAAAAGATGGATATGAGTTTGAACCAAACAGCTTAAGAAGCTTCATCAGCTCTATTGATCGCCACCTTAAAATCAAGAAATATGCAAGTTCAATCATGAGAGGAAATGACACAAATTTTGCATTAACAAGGGGAGCTCTTCCTGCTAAGCAAACAGATTTAAAATCTAAAAGAAAAGGAAATATACCAAATTGGAGTAACCCAAACACAGACGAAGAAATAAATGTCTTGTATAACAAAAAACTAATGGGGATGGAAACACTGGAAGCTATTGTTAACACATTGTTGTTTAACAACCCTGTGCATTTTGGTCTGAAGAGAGAAACTGAATATTACAATCTGAAATGGAGGGTGGATGTTACAGTAAAGAAAATGTGAATGCAAATTTCAGGCCACAGAAATCTACAGTCTATAAACAGCTACTCAAACATTAGTGACAAACAACAACAGACTTACTCCAATTACCTGAGCAAAACCGGCCACCCAAGTAATGATTGTTTCATCCCCCACAAGAAATTTCAAAGTGCACAGCATCAGACTGTAGTATATCAAGTTCCCAAATGTGTAATATTCAACAGAATTAGATTATCAGCAACTTATTCTACGGATCAAGCATCATTGTACAAAATAAGTTTGTTACGAACATCTCGCAAAATGAAAATGTGAACGAGATCCCTAACTGGGTTAACCTCTTGCAAAAGGCGGCTTCTCTAACAGGGCCCACACAGTGAAAATGTAGGAGAATTATTAATAGTGACACCAACAGACAATAGGAATAGGGAAATATAAATAGAAACAATATCAATGAAATGTAGTTAGTGTTAAATTGTTTCATTACCTCTTGTTCCTTCATTATTTTGATGTTTCTGGCTCGAATCGTAGTCTCCCTACTGTATAGTATAGATGCAAATGGCCGTCCTGTTTACTGTTCATAACAACGAATGCTGCATATACAATGTTGGCATGCACATTATTTAAAACCAATTTAATGTTGACTATCAGCCTTGTGCTTTCATTTCATTTTATAGTAGTAAAGGAAACATAAAACAATTAATATTAATGAAATGTATATGAAAATGAAATTAAGAATCTTTACAGAACTTCTTTTTGTGCATACATATATATGAGGGGTTCTGAAGAGTTCACTCCCCTACAGTGTACTATTTATAACTCCCATATAAACTTAACATTTGTATGTGGTACAAATAAAATATATGTATAGTATGTACACTGTATATATTTAATTTACACCTTAATAGTATTATAAAACTTCCACTATGACACATTTCCATAGCATCATGCATGTCATGAACACTATAAGAAATCAGCCAGTAGCTGTCTTTTTCATATTATTATTAATTATTATTATTTTTATTATTATTATTATTATTAATTATTATTATTATTATTTATTATTATTATTATTATTATTATTATTATTATTATTATTATTATTATTATTATTATTATTATTATTAAGGTAGCTAAATTAGAATATATACATCTTAATTCTACCAAAGGGTCTATTCTAATTTATATATTTATTTCAAAACATACATCTTAATTACTTACCGACTTGGAAGCAATGAAGTTATAGGATGCTTTTATTGGTGGAGGATTCTGATCATCTATACTATCCATACTGAAGCTTCTGTGAAAATTGTTCTCCTGATCAGCAAATGTAACCTGTGTATGATAAATGTAATACTGCAGCACTGTACAGCTTATGTATGTTTTCTTATTGCCACATGATTACTAAACCATACAATATCAGAAGCCCTCAAATGATGCTTCTCCACATATGGCAACATGAATAATACAGGTCATGTGACCTGACACATGATCATCTGACAATACAAGTCATGTGAATGACATGACAACAACATATATACAGGTCAAGTGATCTATGCAGCATGTAACATGTACATTGACAATAGAAGTCACATGATAAAACAATAGCAACAATACAAGTCATGTGATCTTTATCACATGTCCAACAATACATTTGATGATACACTGAATGTGTTACATGTAAAGGATTAGATTTAAGTCACAAAGTCATATGACTTTGTAACATGTAGGTGTCATGCTGTTGTCATGTCAGTCACATGACTTGTATTGTCATGTGGCAGGTCACATGCTCTGTGTTATTTATATTGCCAAATCTACGTGTGACAATACATACAACATAGCAGACATAGTAACAGCAAACAATACAGATCATGTGATGCTCATTATCCTCAAATGGTGGCAATCACCAATTATGTACTTTTGAGAGATAGATGTATGTAAGGTGAAGTTGTTTGCATTTTAAACATGCACAGTGGAGAGAATGTTGGCATTTGTGTGAGTAGTGACCTTATTATGGAGAAATTAGTTGTCTTAGAATATAGAAATAAAGTCAACTTAAATTGAAAACTGTTGCATTATGTAAAAGAAATGTGTAGTGAAAACGTTTCCTTTCATTTATTTGCAATGAAATTTTAAAAAATAATTGATGACAAAGCAAAATTGCTTTCTTCTATAGTAAACAATAAGTTAATATTTTCCATTTTGACTTTTGACCTTTATGATCCTCACATGTCCCATCCCTTTTCAAACTGTAAAATTTACTGTTGATATCTTGGGAATAAATATGGCTAGTTTCATGTTCCTGTCTTTCAGCATAACAATGGTTGCTATGTTGACAAAATGCAATGCGCATTTTTAAAATAGCTCACATTTTTCATAAGGAGAGGGGCTGTACCTGTTTGAGACTCTGACTCTAATAAATGCTGTTCTGGGGGGATAATCATATAATCATATAATAATACCTATTTATTCTTTATGGTGGCCTCACTGGTTATTATGTACTTTTGAGAGAGATGAATGTAAGGTGAAGTTGTTTGCATTTTAAACATGTACAGTGGAGAGAGTGTTGGCATACCTCAATGCCACATTCATATAATGGGGCTGAAATTTCTTTGGATATTGTACTTTTGGAAATTTTAAATGATCTTAGCACACTTCTAACTAAAATGACTGCTCCCTTGTGCTCCAAAACTCAACCTGAATTTGTCTAAAGTACACTATCCTTGGCAGCTATTAAAATAGGGAAAATAATTTGATCAAACTAGACAATACTAGCTTCTAAGAGTGCAAAGAATCAATTACCAAATACATAAAATGTAAAAAAAGTTATCATCTCTTTTTTTTTTACAATTTACCTCTGAAGTTCAGTAAGTGAAAATATGCAAGTGGAGCTAGCACTTTTTCTGAAAGGTGCACATGCTGTATACTCTCTAACCTATATTACACCCATCAATCATACACCAAAATAAAGGGAATTAAAGGTTCTTTGAACAATACCTAAAATATACAAAGTCTTTTTTACATAGCCAGTATAACTAGTGAGGAAACCCGGGGGAATTCTTTTTCTTTAAAATTCTAACCCTATGCTAAATATAAAACTATAGAGCACCACCAAAGTAAAAGAGAGTCACATGGAAGACGGAAAAATCATTCAAATGTTAAATGATACATCTGACATTGTAGTAAACAGAGTTTAGACAGAAACAGGTCACATGCAATATCTGACAATACTTGTCATCTGTTCACCATAGCAACTGCATTATTGGTCATGTGACCACTTAGATGACAAATGATGTGCACAGACAATCGTAAGGTGAACTTGCTTGCATTTGCAACATGCACAATGGAGAGATTGTTGGCATACCTCTATGTTACTTTTATGTACACTGGTTGAAATGTCTTTGGATATTGTACTTGTGGAACAGTACATGATCTAAGCATACAGCAAACCAAAATGACTTCTTCCATGTGTTTGAATTATCAGCCTAAATTAGTCTAAAAGTACATTTTCTTAAGAAGTTATTAAAATAAGGATACAAATATTGCCAAACTTGACCATACCAGCTTCTTCAAATGCAATGAATGAATTACCAAATATAAGATTGTAAACAGTTGGATTTTGTTTTTTTTCAACAATTTATCAAAGAAGTTCAGGAAGTGAAAATGACCTAGCAGAACTAGCATATTTTTGATAGGTAAACATCTGAAGTAAGGCCAAGCTGCATACTCCATAATCCAAATTACACTCCTCAATCATGCACCTAAAAAAGGGAATTAAACATTCTTTTAACAATACATAAAGTACACAGTCTATATTAAAAGAGCCAGCATAATCAGTTAGGAAAACTAGGGAAACTGTTTCCTTTAAAAATTGAACCTGATGCAAAATATTCTCCCCTCAACACCATTCAAAGAACTTTAAATATGTGCATGCAATAAATGCTTTTTAAATATAAAATAATGTAACAAAAATGTTAATCTATCCTTTTGTAGGCCAAGCCAGGGGGTGAGGGAGGGGTAAATAAGTGGGAGAATTAATAAAAATCAAGAGATTTTTTTTTTCTGTACATGTCATTATGCATATTATTACATTTTATTGCTAATGTCCCTTTCCAAGCTTTTGTTTATAATATGGACAATATGTACAGCATCTGTCTGAATTAAAGTGAATCTCTTTTCAGCAGATGACTGTGAGATCAAAAGATTTTGGCTAGTTAGGGAACAACTATTTAAAAATTTATGTGTGCATGCATGACAATTAAAAATTGATAAACAAAAATTACAGGCACCTGAATAGCATGAAAAAGAATGAATTACTCTTAACTGAAGAAAAAAAGATCCAATTCTTTCCATTATATTAGCTGAAAAAAAAGTTGACAAAAGGAAAACAAATATCCTGGTTGGAAAGAAAATCCAAGCACCACCCTCCACACCTATGAGATTAAATGTTCTATTCCATAAGAGGAGTGCAGTAGGTTGGCTATTGAATGGATGCCGAAATATCATGACAGAGAAACGTATAAAGCCAATTAGATGTGAGAAGTGACTGTTGATGGGATGTGACCATATGGAAGATTGGACTGTACATTTGTAAAATATTTTTCACCTAAACTCATTTCTAATGCAAGAAACCAGGACTGACATGTTTGACCATGGATATTTTATATGCACATATCCCTCTTCTCTAATGCTTGGAGTTAGCCACTTGTTTATAAAATCATGTTTTACATCTTCAGTAACATCTATAACTGACATCAACAACTGTAATTCATGGAGAAGGCCTAAGGGAGAATAGTCAAGTGCCAATATTGTGGTATTATCCTTTTGAGTAAAAGGTGGATAAGTATATACAACCAGTCAGTCCAAAGATAAGGTAATTTATACAATGAAACTTGAGTTCATTGTGGTGTTTCTATTATCATGCCTCAAATATGGTTTACCCATGGGTAGAGGCAAAAGCCTATTGCTTCTTACACTGCTGGTCCAAGATCCAAGTCACTCGAGCTGAAAATGAGATTTTCATTTATGTATCATAAGTAAAGTTTCCTTGGCATAATGTTCATCATTTTTGGGGTTACCAGTCTACAGGTCAAAGTCTCAGGATGCAATTATCATCAAACTTCAAAGGTGGCCTCCACTTGGAAAGTAACACCTCCCTACAGAATCTTGAGTCAAATCAAAAGGTCAAGATCACAGGGGTTAACAATGTCAGTTTTGATTCTACACAAATTTAATTTCGTTTATCGATTTTTACAGTTACATTTCATTTGCTATATCAAAGGTTAAAGTCATTGGACATGAAAATGCAAAACGGAACCATTTTTATGGCCATCTGTATTAATATTAGTGGCATTTACTATTAACAATTCTTAACTTTTATTATAAAGGTACTTAGGGCTAATCAATTTAAACATACATGGAACCCTGAGAAGGCAGTTTTTAAAAAAATATATGCCATGGTACTTTAATTTGTCAAAGTTCATATTTAAATGATAATAAATTTCTAAATTGCATATATGGGTGAGTACCCCACTTTAAAAGTGTCATCCTTGGGTCCCATGTATATTTTAATAGAACAGCTCTTAATATTTATTATAATTACTTATTTATTATTATTATTATTATTATTATTATTATTATTATTATTATTATTATTATTATTATTATTATTATTGTTATTATTATTTTGCCCCACATCACATGAAATCATCCTATTTCATCAAAAGATCATAATAAATCTGGTTTAAAAAAATCTATATATCCTACATTTAAATAAGCATTAAGCCAGTGTTATTTTTATTTCCTAACTACCCTGAATTTGATGTCTCATGGACACTTTTTGCTGCAAAATGCAAAACTGAACTGGTCATGACATCGCTAATGAATCATAAGTGCCGTGACAGTTGTGAATACAATGCCAACAAAGACAACCAACTACAGGGGTCATGCTACCAGGTGAAATGGGCAACTATCTACATCTGACCAAAAAGAAACATAACAAAGCTAAAATTTGTGTGAAAATGATTTATTTCTTCCAAATATTTTTAAGTCTGAAACCAACTTTTATTAAACACTAATATATTCATGTATACTGAAAGTGCAGGGCTCTGCTAATGTTAATTACATGGCATGAATACAAAATTTCAACACAGTCTTGACTAGCTTTATCCAGATGCATACTAAGATGTTGGAAAAGCCTGTATTCGAGTACCAGTGAATATCACAAAAAACAACAAATTCTGTTCAGCAGATTTTGTTCAAAGTATCCAAAGCTGACCAGGCAATGTGAAAATGCTCAAACAAACAAGCATCATTTCATTCATTTGCAATGGAAATGGATTTAATAGTATTTGCATGGAAATGGATTTAATAGTATTTGCATGGAAATGGATTTAATAGTATTTGCATGGAAATGGATACAATAGTATTTGCATGGAAATGGATTTAATAGTATTTGCATGGAAATGGATACAATAGTATTTGCATGGAAATGGATTTAATAGTATTTGCATGGAAATGGATTTAATAGTATTTGCATGGAAATGGATTTAATAGTATTTGCATGGAAATGGATTTAATAGTATTTGCATGGAAATGGATTTAATAGTATTTGCATGGAAATGGATACAATAATGTTTGCATGAAAATGAACACTACAATGTTTGCATGGAAATGGTTACAACAGTGTTTCTATGGAAATGCGAAAAGTTGGTTTTAACATTCAAGCTATTTGCAAGACATGCATAATTTTTATCAAAAGAGTAGCAGTACTGTGTTTTTATTAAGACATATGGTGAGTGGAGTACAAGCCACAGATGGTGTGTGAGAAAATTTTTAGTTTTATCTTTTAACCATATTTAATAAATCACATATACTTGTGCAGATTGTTTCAGATTAATAATGATCTAATGTGTAAAATGCTAAAACAGAATGAATTGAGGAATTTCCACCACTGATCGGTCATTCAATTTTAATTAATCAACTGCCCTTTAATAATTTCAGGAGTTAGACCATATACATATAAGTACCAGAAAATCAAAGCATAATGATAAACACATATTGTTCCAACAAAAAATGTACCAAATACATTTGCTTATAAGTCAAGTCTAACTGCAAACTGCACAGATCCAGATCTGTCGCATAATGCACCAGCAGATCTAGATCTGTGCAGTTAGGTACTAGTAATTAGTAGAACAAACAATATGGATCTGATCTACAGGCACATTATGCTATGGTAGATCAGGACCATTGTTGTCTGAAGTTGGACTTGACTTATAAGCAAGTATATACAGTAATACCATGAGTAACTATGCAGGCCTTACTATTAGCTCCTATGGTCCAATGCTTTGTAAAGATCATGTGATGAATAAGCAGATGAGATCATACATTAAAAATAATAAGATATGACCAATCTAAAATCTACAATAGCTAGAGATATGGAAAGCACAAGTTTTGCTTCTATTTTCAATTACTGCCATTAGCTGTGTTCCAATTAATCCTTTAAACTGAGGTCTGGTCACTCAAAATCTGTTCATCTTAATTACAGATAATAATAATGACTACATGATGACCATCTCAATTATAGATAATAATAATAATGACTACATGATGACCATCTCAATTATAGATAATAATAATGACTATATGATGACAATCTCAATTACAGATAATAATAATGACTACATGATGACCATCTCAATTATAGATAATAATAATGACTACATGATGACCATCTCAATTATTGATAATAATAATGATTACATGATGACCATCTCAATTATAGATAATAATAATGACTATATGACCATCTCAATTATAGATAATAATAATGACTACATGACCATTTCAATTATAGATAATAATAATGACTACATGATGACCATCTCAATTATTGATAATAATAATGATTACATGATGACCATCTCAATTATAGATAATAATAATGACTATATGACCATCTCAATTATAGATAATAATAATGACTACATGACCATTTCAATTAAAGATAATAATAATGACTATATGATGACCATCTCAATTATTGATAATAATAATGATTACATGATGACCATCTCAATTATAGATAATAATAATGACTACATGATGACCATCTCAATTATAGATAACAATAATGACTACATGATGACCATCTCAATTATAGATAATAATACTAATGACTACATGATGACCATCTCAATTATAGATAATAATAATGACTATATGATGACCATCTCAATTATAGATAATAATAATGACTACATGACCATTTCAATTATAGATAATAATAATGACTACATGATGACCATCTCAATTATAGATAATAATAATGATTACATGATGACCATCTCATAGATAGATAATAATAATAATGACTACATGATGACCATCTCAATTATAGATAATAGTAATGACTACATGATGACCATCTCAATTATTGTTAATAATAATGATTACATGATGACCATCTCAATTATAGATAATAATAATAATGACTACATGATGACCATCTCAATTATAGATAATAATAATGATTACATGATGACCATCTCATAGATAGATAATAATAATAATGACTACATGATGACCATCTCAATTATAGATAATAGTAATGACTACATGATGACCATCTCAATTATTGATAATAATAATGACTACATGATGACCATCTCAATTATAGATAATAATAATGATTACATGATGACCATCTCAATTATAGATAATAATAATAATGACTACATGATGACCAGTGGCTGACATATCCTTAAGGCAATACAACTCTGTTATATAAAGCAGGTTAGCAAGGATGAATGGGCGTCAAAAAGAGCAAATGGGTGCATAAAGGAAAGATACTCTGGAAAAAATTCAACCAACATGAAGCTACTCAGGAGAGTGATACTGAGAGGGCAGACTGCAGAGAATGATCAATGGGTCATGTGAGTTAAGTCACAAAAAACATGTAAATAACTTAAAATTTCCAAAAATTCACATGGCTTTACTGTTGATTTCTAAGCACTTGGAAGAGTAAAGCCACAATACATTAATTATAAATTCAAGTTATTTACAAGTTTGTATTATTTCACTTTCAGGCATGCAAGGCTAGAAAGTATATCTGAATATATTAAATTAGGGTAAGTATTTACAAAAACATCATAAGCAACATAAATGTAAATTGTTGTTGAGAAGATGAGGAGAGTGAGAAACAAAATACATGAGATTTCATTATTTTAATTCCCTGAAATTACCTTCTTTCTTCCCTTAATGCCATCCCATTCATTTTTCCACTCTTGTGGGTCATATTCATACTGGAATTTATCCTGTAATAAGAAGTGAATTTAGGTATTATTTTACTGACACCTTTTACTTAACATGTATTTGGATTACTGTTGTTTATGAGGTATCAGTTTTCATGGATGTTGTGATTGCTACAAACCACAAATTCAAATGATTGTTGTTGCTTTTGTAGGGTTTAATGCCATTTTTCAGCTCAAAAGAAATAAGATTCATCTGTGAAGATATCTAGGACCAATCCCTTCCATCCCCCAAAAATGTCAGGGAATGCTATCCAGAACAGCCTTAAAAAATATGAGCAAATACCTCTTTCAAACATTATACAAAAGCAGCATTTTAAATCATGTTATATGTTACAATTTATATTTGCTAGCCTCAAATGGCAAGAAAACTTTTGATGGAACCTAAAACTACACAATACATGTACCTTCAAATGAAGAATAACAAATTAAGAAGTCACACCAAGAGGGGCATGAAATTGCTGACCTGATATCTTCCTTATGGCCAAAGGCATCCAAAATATCGAGGTCAGAAGGATGCTTTTCGTTGAAATTTTTTCCAATACTGTTTATTCCTTATGTCAATATTTTTCTAGATATTCTATCTTCATATATATTTTATGACAAATCAGCATCATAATCTTGTCCTATGTTGAAAGATCTTCAAAGTCAGAATTATTTGGTCAAATTTAGTTTTGCATTTGCATTTTGCAAATGACTTCAAACTGATGAATCAGCATCATTTGAATAAACTTACAAAGTTTTTATATTGAGCTTCTGTTTGTCAAATCTGGTCCAAATCTCTTCAGTGGCTTTTTAGAAGAGGTTATTTATGGTGATTTTACTATATTAATAATTGTGGTCATATCTGAATGCAGAACAGCATTATTTGTAGTAATAAGAAGACAGCACATCATGCAAAAATGCCTTTCCAAATTCTTGATTCTTGCTAGGATGCCTAGTGCCAGATTTAGTTCAAACTGGTCAGGTGCTCTCATGCATAGGAAGCCTGCCATGCCTCAGGTATATTCATGTACAGTCTTTATACCACAATAAGTAGTTACCTTAAAGCTTACTGTGTTACATTTCAATCATCTCACTCTAATGACTAAATAATTGTTGCAACATTGGCTGTATTCTTATGTGTGATGTCATTTCAGTACCATGTTTTCCTGTGCTGAGGTACTGGAACTACAACATAAGGAAGCAACAATCATTTTGACTGGCTGAATGAGCTTCCCTTATCTACTGTTTTTGAAACTAAAAATGTTTCCAATGATGGATTGGAGGATTGGAGCTGACTTCAGTCATAATCAATCACAGCAGTTATAGAAAACTGAAGCTACTCAACCATTTCAGTTTTCCTTGGCAGAGCTAAATGTATTATTATATTGAAGTAAAACCCATAGGAACTAAAAATATAGTAATAATCTGTTCAGTTGTAGCAAATATTATAAACAGTGTTTGGAAAACTAGCAATTCTCCAGTACACAAAAAGCCATGTTCTTTTATGCATAAATTAGTTTAAAGTGGTCTTAGTAAACCCCAAATTTTCCTCACCAGTGTCTGGTAAAGTGCAGTACCCAGAGACGGGTAAACCTCATGTAGAGCTCCATACATCAATACAAATCCAATGTAGGGTATGATTCTCTGCATTGTGGATCAGTGTGGCTGCCGGTCCTTGCATATTTCCAGTAAATAAATCCATTTAAATTTTAATTCTTTGTTTTCCATTTGTTTGAAAAATGAATACTGTAACTTTATTGTCATGTTTACATATCATAATGTGCCTGATAACACTAATAGGAAGGAGTCTGGAAAAGTAAGCTAGACAGTATTATATCCTTGTTTGCCAATAAATTTGCAGCACTCTTTAAAAAAAAAAGGAATTCTCATTTTGTAACTGAAAGATTAGAAAATTTACTATTTTATAACTAAATTTAATTCCTGATGCATGCTTAATTGTCTCTTAAGAAAACATTATTGCCTACAAATCAATAAGAAAGATGTTTGAAAAACTCTCTGAGGAAAACAGTTTGAGCTGCTGCATATCAATCTATGGACAAATCCATAAAATCTGTGGACAAATCCATAATAAAGGGCTTTTGCAGATGATCATACAAATTACTTACCTTTATCTTTTTATTTAGTTTTATCTGGGAGCACTGTTTAGTGCTGAATGTGCTGAAATGCTAACACACAATGGTGTCAGAACACACAATGGTGTCAGAACAGATGTACTGCTCGTTAACATCACTTTATATACAACTCATGGCAACAATTAAACTTTGAGTGATTAGTTATCATTGCTTTAAGAGATCCCTTATTTTTTATTATTTTTCTATCTATACACAATGCAATTTTTTTATTTTTATTTCTATCCATTATGTACTTCCTTTTTATTTTAGTAGAGACCAAAGGAATATCATTTCAATGCACTCAAGTCAAGCTCCTGCATAGCACTCATTAGGCTATACTACTTTTGACAATAAATACTCAAGATGATCGATACACAAAATAGCCGTTTTTCACTCTTTCTCTACAGGTGAGGATGTTACTGTGTTTCTGTATTCTTACTCTTCAGTGACTGGTAGAATTTGTATTTTTTTCCAACAGGTTTCAATAGTGTTTTCTACGAAATCTGAGTGTTGTTATGACTATATGGTCACAAACTTAACTAACAGAAAAAAAGAAAATCCAACAAGTTTTGTAAAATTTAACAATTTCATTATCAAAATTAATGAAAATACTCAAAGGAACTTACATTAATATGAAGTGAGTCCAAAGTAGTCCTTATAAGGTTGATGAAAGTATTAAACAAATGAAAAGTCCCTTGTGAAGTTCAAAACCAGAAATGTACTGGTCATCCAAACACTGATGTTGTCAAGATGGTACTGTTCATAATTCCTTAGAATAATTTATAACAGTTCCAGAATAATACTACAGTCCAAATAATGATTATCTCCACTGAACAGTTCTAGCAAATGTTTTTTTCTCTTGCAAAATATTGAAGCACAACATAAAACACCTCTGCAGACTTACATCAGGAACACAAAAAGTCTCAATGACTCCAAAAATTGGAATGAAACTAAATGCTTAATTTTCTTCAATATACACTGCATATTGTGACTAAACTTTGCAACAGATCCCATGTGACAACATACACTATTGATTGACGATAGATTAGGTATATTCACATAACTTTGCACAACCAATGGGAATCCACAGAAAATTCTTGAAACTTCTATGTCCCATCATTCACTGAGAAACTAAATCATATATACCATTTTAAGTCTTATAAGTAAAATTATTATTTCTAATTGTCAACACATGTAAACATTTTTGTTTTAGATCCTATGCAATTTTTGCATTCTTAACAAACCCAGATCACATACACAATTTATAACAAAATATATTCAAAACAGTTTACATGCAGGAATAAAAATTATGAAAATGAAATAAAAATATGTATTAGGAGTTAAAAAGAGTGTGAACTAGATATCTGTACAAGAGTACCAACATCAGTACAGTATTAATTATGATCAGTAAGGATTTTAAATCTCTGTACATACATTGTGATCTCCTAGTGAAACTGTCTGACAAATGAGATGAGGGTATTATTGTGATTCCAAAATATGGAATGAATCATAGTCACATGTCAAACAGATCATAACCCATCCACACTACCAACTGAGGTCTCATACACACCAGTAATGTAAGCAGTATACCATGCTTGGTTTAGTTGAGAAGGTTGTGGATAGAACGATGAGTGGTATTTGTAATGTTTCATTGGTGATATTTATGTTTTATTCTTTAGAATCTGACATAATGACAATGAATCTTAAGATAGTGGGTGTTATTGTGCATTTTGTTTTTAAACTCAGTTTGCAAATTTGCAATATTTTATATAAATTTATTCTCTACTCTTAAATCATGTAGTTTAATTGTATTTTAGGTATTTAGTGATTTATCACTCTGTTGGATTAGTCCATATTGTTATATACTTAAATTTAGTCAGACTTACAAGCCAGTATCAGTTTATTTTAGTGTACATGTAACAAGCCAAGGTTTAAAGTCAAGCCATGATTAAGGTGTTTAATTGTATACCAGTCAGATTCAACAGCATGGTTCAGTATATATGTTTTGTGCTGCCAGTTAATGAGTCTAAATAGCACTTCATGTTAACATATTCCTTTCTTCATGTGTACCATGCTGATTAGACAAGTGCTTTGGACATTAAATACTCAAGGTGACTACTATAATAGTTAACAGTTTTGACATTTCCCCTTTTCACTACAGGTCTCACTAAAAGAACCCAATTTGTTTTATGCTTTGTGGGTAAAGAGTAAACAATAAAAAGGATAAATATAACAGCCAAATAACACAATGGAACAACTAAGGGCAACACATGCAAAAAATGACAAGCAGATTTAAAAATTGGTCATTTTCTGGACATGTCCAGCAAATATGGCTGTTTTAAAAAGCACATGTGACAACAATAACTTGAATAAAAAACTTTAATGACCTCAATCATGATATGTAAGGTTGAAGTCCAAAGACAAACTAAGCAATCCAAACAATGAGTCTAGACCATGCAACATACCAATATGACACAGTTTTATCTGAGTTGTTAATTATAGGAACAATTCTCATCCAAACAGATGAGTTTTAAAAAATATCACATAATCTGATGGAATATTAATAACTTACAGTTCCACCCATATGTTCCATAAGCTGGTCTTTATTGATGTATTCTTGAATATCAGCTTTTTTTGCAAATTTGATTTTATTTACTGCTTCAGCACTCAGCCATGTTTTGATTATAGTCCATGCAGCTGAAATAATAACAACAATAATAAAAACAATAATCATAATGAACAGAAACAATTTTTTCTCATAAAATATATTTCTTCAATGAAACTTACCTGAACATAATACTTTAGAATTACTAATACTACCTTGCAAATCCAGCCCTCCCAGCCAAACACTTTTTTTAACTACAAAGCTAAACTTATCTGCCCACCTAGGTGGCAGTTACAGTTACAGTGATCTCCCATTGTCACTGGGATTTGCACCAAATCCTGTGAATACTTCAGTTACTATAGGAGCGGAAGACATGCTTTCCATGTAACTTGGAGATGCTGGGAGGGTGTAATACATCTGTATTTTGATCAGGTAAGTATTATTGAAGAAACATATTTTACTAGAAAAAATTTGTTCTTCAAATACCTTACCCAACCATAATACCTTAGGAAAATTGGAATATGATGGAAGGAGTTCCATCCCCTTACCCCTGAGAGGGATAAGACAAGGCATGATCTCCCTTGATGCACCATTTTGGTCCTTTATTAAGCACCACACACTAGGTCATGTAGATGACCCTGGGATGAAGTGTCCAGATTTAGACAGGTATCTCACTATACAAGTCTGATTCTCCATGAAAGGAATCCATTCTTGGCAAAGTGAGCATGGACTGTGATGACTTATTCTTCCCATCTTGTTGGAACTGTAATTAGCTTAGATCAACCAACAAGGTATGTGCCTTGATAATTATACCTACTGGCACAAGTGTAAGTAAAAAAAAGGTCTTATATGACTGAGAGGTGAACCCAATAATGATTCAGTGTGTTAGAAATCATTAACCAGTAACCTTTAATTATGACATGCAATTTCTTGTCAAAAATTAGAAAACAGAAATTAGCTACTGATGTATTAAAACAATCAGCTGAGCAATGTGTTTGTGCTCACACAACTGAGTAAAATTTCTCCTTCTCTCTCGTATACTTCAGGTGGAGGGTCTCACTTGAGTGATTTTCTCCACCACTTCATACAATAACTGTTTGTTCATGATGGCTTGTTTAATATGATCCAGGCATGCAGGTTCAACAACTCTGAATAGGGAAAGAATGTCTGCCATCATTGTTGCTTGAGCAGATGAGAAAATATCTCTTTTCCTGGGGATTTTGGCACTATATAGATGAGGACATTGATCCATGATTTTGCCCACCTGAGTGAAGCAAGCAGGATGAGGTGATACGCTGATTCTATTGCTTTCTCTTTCACTCTTGGAAACAGAAGCATTGATGGGTGAATGTATTTATATAAGCCATTCCAATAATTGGACTGCCCAGGCCTTCTGTTCCAGGGTTGGTGAGGTAAAGGTTGGGAGTTTTGCATTCCCCTTATCACCAATAGATACAGCAGTGGTCAATCCACAAGGAAAACCATTTGGTCAAGCAACCATTCTGCAATTATGAGTTGATTCTGGGACAGCAAATCTGCTAATACCTGTAGTCAGCCTGGAATAGGACAAAGATGTCCATGGATTTGTTATTGAAGACACCAGTGTAGAATGCTGTAATTCTCTCCATTCCAGCCTCAACAATTGATTAGCACATCAATAAATGCTTTGGACCAAGCTACTGATGAAGGAGGAGAATGAAACTGATGGCAACAAGCAAAAAGACTTCCTCGATTGATGATAATAATAATAATAATAATAATAATAATAATAATAATAATAATAATAATAATAATAATAATAATAATAATGCTTTATATATAAAGGGTGACTCATTAGTCAAAGACTATTCACCCTTGAGGCCCTCTTAAGGAGGTTTAACAATGCACATTATATGAAGATAGCAATAATTGCTGTTTAGCTAAATTCTATTATCTATTAGAAACACATATGTTCATATCTCTTTTTAAATACTCTAATATTTTCAGCAGATTTTACATGTAGTGGAAACTTGTTCTACATAACAACTTCAGTATTGGAAGCTTTTTCCACAGAAATGTACCAGAGAATTGGAAGCTCTTTTTAAATTGCTCTATTCTTGGTCATGGTGCTAAAAGGTTTCTATGTGATATTGTGTTGAAAAAGGCCTGAATAAGTTCTGAAGATACTCTGGTGCAGTTCCATGTAGATATTTATATAAAAGAACTGCCTTGTGAAAGTCTATCCTGTCATATTGTGAATCATTTGAGTTCTGTAAACAATGCTTTTGAAGGATGATCAATAGATGCATCTAAAATTGTGTGTGCTGCTCGTTTCTGAAGTTTGTAAATCATATCAAGCTCAGATTTAGCACAGTTTACCCATACATTCGAACAATAATCCATTGTTGGAAGAATATAATGCTTGTAGTACAGACTGCGAGTTTCTGTAGGTAAATATTTCTTGATTTCTTGCCTGGAAGGCAGTCTTTTCTTGTCTGTGAGATTTAGCAAAAAATGATAGAGCTTGTTAAAAATACTTTATCTTGTCTGGGTGAACATGGCAAAGATGATGCATCCTGTACATTTTGTGATGAAACTGGATAAGATGGTCTAAAGATGTTTTATCACTAACCAAATGTTCCCTTTGAGTGACAAAGGCATAAAAATGCAGTTATTCCATATCCTGTGTCCTGAGGCACTAAATAGGGCACCAGATGCATTGAATGTCCTGTGGCTGATTCATGGTGCAGAGTAGGCAAACTGCACAAAGTCCTTCCATCTTTTGGCTTAACTTGTAAGATCCTCTGTGATAGTAATCTGTTGTGATAAGAGATAAGAGATAGTGATCTATTGCGCAGATTCTGGTTTTGATCGGTCAGTGTCATTTATCTTTCATGACATTTTGTAATTATTTGTGCCAAGATGGGTTAGGGGATATTTGATCCATAGAAATGGACCACAAAGCTGAAATAAAAACCTTCCATCTTGTAGCTAAATAAATAAGATGAATAATGGTAGTTACAAGGTGAGATCTGAGAGGCCTACCATTTTGGCTTCCAATGAAGAATGTACTGTGGCGATGATATACAACAACTTCCAAATAGTCACTAAGTAATGGCTTGAGAACAAAGTGTAGCAACATCACATGGGAAATGAGGAAATAAGCTGGACATCATTTGCAGTGAGTGCTAAATGGCACTATGCGGGACATTATTGGCAGTAACAAAAACAAAATTTTTCTCTTCAGCTGACATTAAAGCTTTTCCTCTCAGGCATAAAACACTGAAATTTTTATCAGTGACTGAGTAAGGGCAGGTCCAAATAAAAGTGGATAAGGGGGAGTGATTGGGTTTATTTTTATTTATAATGCTTTATTTATAGAGGGTGACTCATTAGTCAAGGACTATTCTCCCTTGAGGCCCTCTTAAGGAGGTTTAACAATGCACATTATATAAAGATAGCAATAATTGCTGTTTAACTAAATTCTATTATCTATCAGAAACACAAGTCCATATCTCTTCTTAAATACTCTAATATTTCCAGCAGATTTTACATGTAGTGGAAGCTTGTTCCACAGAAATGTACCAGAGTATTGGAAGCTCTGTTTAAATTGCTCTGTTCTTGGTTTTGTTGCTAGAAGGTTTCCATGTAATATTGATCTCAACTGGTATTGTATTGGAAAAGGGCTGAATAAATCCTGAAGATACTCTGGTGCAGTTCCATATAGACATTTATATAAAAGAACTGCCTTGTGAAAGTCTATCCTGTCATATTGTGAACCATTTGAGAATTGTAAACAATGCTTTTGAAGGATGATCAATAGATGCACATAAATTATGTGTGCTGCTCATTTCTGAAGTTTGTAAATCCTATCAAGCTCAGACTTGCTCTATGACACTAAAGACCTGAGAAGTATTGTCAGTATTCAGAGAGACCTACAGGGAATTAAACTTGCTTATGCACCCATCTTGGTAATTACACCATATATTTTGGACATGTGACTTCAAAGGTTATCTTGGTTACATGTGTAAATGAGATTGTTTCATGTTGGCCCTGTAATCAATACTTGCCATCTGTTTTAATTATAACAGAAGCGACTGACAGAAGGACATAACTTCATACCATGGTCTTAACTCATTAAAAGTAAGCATTGCATATCATCTCAAGTTTGAAATCACAACTATTGAATCATACTTTTGTTACTATGGGTTTAACATCAGTTTTCAGTAAATGATAGATAATAGATGGCAGCCAATATATTTAGTAGAGGAGTGTATGTGTGCAATTTGAATTTTTAATGTAGCTTATATAATCTTTCAGTCACATCGATACAATGTCTGCAGTGTGGTAGTTTATAGTGATGTTTAGAACAGGGGCATCATGCCACTGACATGTAGCATCATGTCCCACCCAATCACATTTTCCTAACATCAGGCTGACCAGTCCTAACACTAACCTTTTAATGCTCAGTGCCAAATGAGGTAGCTACAAATACCATTTTTACAAGTCTTTGGTATAACTTGGTCAGGGTAAAAACTCACAATGTTCCAAGTCAGATGTTCTATCCACCTAGGCCACAGGAGCAATCTATTTAGTGGAGGAGGAACCCAGGACCCACAGAAAGCTACTGGCAACCTTTCTTACTTACTCATGGTGACTGAGCTCGGGACTTGAACCCATCAAGACAGAGATGTCAGTGATCAGCAAAAAGCAAGGACCTTAGACCACACAGCAACCTGGAGCCCTTCAACTAATGATGCTTGTGGCAAACAGAAAAATAAATATAAACTGTGCTTTATAAAGGTTTCCTACACTTGAAACATATACACAAGTCTCCCAAAATCAAGAACAGGACAAAAAAATCCCCACCCAACTGCTAATTACATTATTTAAATCAGTGTTCTATCTAATGTGAAGCAGCAGCTATCTATTGAAACACTATCTTATACAAATTAGCATGATCCCTGACTGCTCAGTATTGATTCGGTGAGGGCTTCAAAAGCCTTATGCCAAATTAAAACCCTTGTAAAGAATTTCCAGCAAAAAAAGCAACAGTTACCAGCTTTGTTCCAGTCTGCTATACATATATGCACACCTATCAACTGGGAGGGTTTTCCTCCTGAGACAAGAAGCATCTCCCATCCCATCACTCACTGAAATCTGCCTGCTCAAAATTATCATACACCATGTAGTATATTTCCAGTAAAGGCCTCCTGTAAGCACATGACTGTAAGCATGACACTATAATTGCTAATTCAGCAGACACTAACTGAAAATTAATTATCTACTTATACTATGTGTGATCAGTATAATTCATAAAGGATTAAAGATTGATGGATTACAACTGGATTAGACAATACTAAAGAACATGGGTGCCATAAAACCGGTCAGTTTGGTATTCATGCTTAATATTTGTCAATATCTAAGTGTGGGTGATATCTCAATGTTAAAATGACAAAATCTAAAAATACAAAAAAAAACACAAAATTCAATAAAGTCTGGAAATAGGAATTTCAGTGAATGGAATCAAGTTCAAAGGGACATGATTATGCATTCTGTTATTCCTATAAAGTACATTTTAAGAGGAACTTTCCAAATTCAACCCACATAATTGTTTATGAATACTAAACAGGATGTTACTGAAACACAAACCTTGAGTGTAGGGAGATAGAGACCATTAATCAATAAAACTACAATATTATCTCAAAGGAACATGAGTACTCAACATACGTCAAAATAAATCCAGCTTAGGTGTCAAAATAAATCCAGCTCAGGTAGGTACTAAGAAACAAAGAGTTGTTATCATTGCTTCAATGCTTGTTCTAATTATTTAAAAATATACACATTGCCCCAAAGTCTATGGATGCAATGCTAAGCAGATGTGTCAATATAATGGTTTATAATTTTTAATTTTCATTTATCTTTTATTCCCCATTAATATCATATGATAACCCAACACTGTGAAATTTTAAAATACTGTGCTTACTGGTTAGTTATCCATTTCTTGATTTAACTCCAAAAATTTGGAATTAAAACAAAAATGGGAATCATAGATGTTACCACATTATAAGTAGGTTCACAACTTATCTGAGAGCAGATATAATGAGGTAAAGATGTATATATCATGTCTATAATGGTTTCTTACCATTAAATACCCACGGCATTTCATATATGAGCATTTTATCTGAAACAAATAAGAAAATGCAGATAAATTAAAGAAACAAAGAAAAACCTATGTATAATATTTTAATATAGGATTAAATGATCATGGTTGGGTATTTATCGATGTGTAAATTATACCTAATCACTCAGACTTTATGTAAACTTTGTTAGTGATTAGGTAAAATTTACACATTGAAAAATACCTAATCATAATCATTTAATTCTTATTAATTCCACTTTACTTCCTTTCTAACAGATCAGCAGATGTAATCAACTAAACATTCACTTTTATTTACATGGAAGATTTGTTTTTCATTAGCCTCTTAACTGTGATAGAATACATAGCCCTATCTTTGCTAGCCGAGATTTATTGATTGTTTATACAGTGACAGGGTAAAATGTCATTGAGCATCATGCCAGTGATATATTGTTATGATCATTATTTTAATATATAAGAAATGGTTGTTGCAGTTAAACCAGGGATATTCCTTTTTTTTAAAAAAAATTACGCTTGCATATGGCACATGTTGTTATAACAACATCAATGTTACTTTCTATGCATTTTGATCTTTCAAAAGCAAAATTGGGTCCAATTTTAGTGATGTTCCTTGGTTGACATATGACCCTGACATTTAATAACTGCTACTGTCAAGGTGAAATGCATGACATTGATATAGATAAAACTTCACATCAAAGGATCTGGAAATGGGGAACTAAAAGTAAGCCACAGAATCTCTCAATGTGTACAAAATTCCAAATCTGCATCACTTGACCGAAAAACATCTAATCAAAACAGGAAATGCACTTAAGTCATAAAAACTGGAATTATTGTCTAATATTTCTTACATAATGTTGGCATATTCCGATTCCAATTTTGCTTTTCAATCTCATACCATAGACAAATCTCATCCAATTAGTTACAGTACATCTACAAACCCTACACTTTAATAGAAAACTATTAAAATGAAAATATTCAGAAAATAGTTTGAATGCAAGATTTAAATATGCAGGATATATTGATAAAATATATACACCACTCCCTCAATAACTCACAGTCAGAGGTGGATCCCATTTTTCAAGACCAGAAATACCAAAAACTGTATCCTTATTTGTCAAACTTAAAGAAAATAGCAATCAAAATTGGTATTGAAAACTTTTATATATCGCTCTTTTTATCATCAAATTGCATAATCAGACTAAGAAAGTGTGTACAGGTACTCAGAGGGATGCAATGATGTGCAATTAACGAAGAAATAACTTTGTTGTAAAGCACACTGATATTCAGAACCTTTTAAATACCTCACACACTTATAATATTATTGGTAGCTTTCAATTTTAATCAGAATGCATTTAACTGCTTCTCATAAATTTTCCAAATCATATGTTATATTTACCTAATATCACTGGATAGTATATTTTGAATGAGGTAATCACAAATTTGATTAGTTCCATATCCTGTAAAAATAGAACAAATATCAGTATATGGTAATGCCTATAAATAATATTTTGCATATAAACACTGGAGCACCTAAATAAAAATTTTTTACTTACATAAAAAAATGTTAGCTTACCAATAATCACAAAAGTTTCACATTTTGTGAAAAGCCTTGCTTATGACAATACCATTCATCCACATTTTAACTTTATATCATTTGCTGGTAATTACAGAATAATTTGCTCTGTTATACAAAATAAAAGTACTAAATAGAGAGTCTAATATTTTCTTTCAGATTAATCTGCTACGTTATACAATTTTTTTAAAAAAAAAGTCTAAAAGTAACTTTCAAAATAGATTTCTTATATAAAGCAACAGAACTAAAGTACAGTGTCTAATAGTAACTTTCAAAATAGATTTCTTATATAAAGCAACAGAACTAAAGTACAGTGTCTAATAGTAACTTTCAAAATAGATTTCTTATATAAAGCAACAGAACTAAAATACAGTGTCTAATAGTAACTTTCAAAATAGATTTCTTATATAAAGCAACAGAACTAAAGTACAGTGTCTAATAGTAAATTTAAAAATAGATTTCTTATATAAAGCAACAGAACTAAAGTACAGTGTCTAATAGTAACTTTCAAAATAGATTTCTATTATAAAGCAACAGAACTAAAGTACAGTGTCTAATAGTAACTTTCAAAATAGATTTCTTATATAAAGCAACAGAACTAAAATACAGTGTCTAATAGTAACTTTCAAAATAGATTTCTTATATAAAGCAACAGAGCTAAAGTACAGTGTCTAATAGTAACTTTTAGAATAATTTGTCATGTTATTCAAAACAACACTACTTAAATACAGTGTAAATACTTTAAAATCTAATGGACTTAAAATACCATTTATTAAAACAAACAAAAATTTAAAAAAATAATATGCTGTCTGCTTGGGAAATTGTTGGTTTCTGATCACATACAAATTAAATGTTTATGGGCAAACAGTCATACAGACACAGCAATAGCTGTATTTTCATACATTACATCCAAATTAGAGTGTTTATGGACAGACAGTTACACAGATACAACAATAGTCATATTTTATAAGTTATACTTCCCCATATTACATATAAAGGTGTTTATGTACAGACAGTGAAACAGACACACAAATAACTATATTTCCCCTAATTAAACACAAAATTTTTTATCTATAGATGGACAATCACACATCAATAGCTATATTTCCCCATATTACATACAAAGGTGTTCATTGGCAGACAGAGAGATGCAGCAATAAATATATTTCCCCATATTACATTTGAAGTGGATAACACAAAATACAGGAAGATATAATCATCAAATAATCTCCCCTGCCAGTGTCTGCCAAGAGACACAAAGATTTGAAATCAATTAAAAATATTGGAATTTGAATTTACAAAGTATTAAGAAATGAAAAGGCCTCATGAGTTCTACTCCAGAAATGACAGTGTGAATGGTGGAAGGATCTTTAACAGACAAATGGAGAAAATGTCAAAACTATTAAAATTGAATAGTAAATAGTCCAAAATGTTAACAAATGTGCATAAAAAGTAGCTGTAATGGTCTGAAAAACTTATCAGATGATTTACATCTGAACATAAATGCAATTATCAAATTTCATTTGTCTGTGTCATGTGGTCTTTGCTTACAAGTGCTAAGAAGGCTTTTAAGAAAAAGTCTTATGTCCATACAGTTAAAAAAATATGTTAAAAGTATTGAAAAATTTCTGTTTTGACCTAAAAATGAATGCCGGTCACCTACATGTTAATAAAAATAAGCCTACCAAATTTAACTTGCCAATCTCGAGAGGTGTGAGCATAAATTTGCCAACAACATATGGATCTAAACTGTACTGAATTTTATTTATTTACCACAAAAGTAGTTTATATGTAACTGTATTAATGAGATTTTTGTCAAAATTTTAATAAAACAATGTAATGACCACTAGTACAAGATGTGTTGTTTGGAGTTATGCTAAAGAAAAGAAAGAGAGGATGATGGATGGATGAGTGAACAAACAAAAAGATAAAGGCATTAAAAATACTGAAACTAAAGAATTGAGATTAGTAAAATGTGTATCAAAACAACTAGACTAATATTGAAGTGTTGCCCTGGGAACAAAAGTGTGGCTAATGAATTGATGGCTTGAAAAGCAAAATGCACACCTGTCCCAATGGTCCAATATGTGTACCTGGTTTCAAAGTGATATACTGAATGGTATGAGTTATGCTTCAGATATTAAACTATTAATGGGCAGACAGACAAGATAGGCAAATGGAAAATCAAAACTAAAGAATTGTGAATAGCAAATGACACATCTAGACTGCTAGTCAAATATGATTACCAAGTTTCAAAGAGATATCTTGAATGGTTTTGAGAATTAGGCTTCAGAAGCAAAACTTTATATGGACAGATGTAGATGGGCATAGTGATAGTTATATATCTCACAATATTACATGTTGGGAATAAACAATAGGTCACAGTGACATACTTTTGACATGGTTGTGTAGTATGCATGCACATATCAAGTTTTCATGACCATGCCAGGAATTTATTGACACCAGTTAACTATCCCCTTACAACCAAAACAAGGAGTAAAAAAAACATGTAAGTGTGCATGTATGTATGTGTGTGTGTAAATGTGTGTGTATGGGTGTGGTCACAGATCAGTGTTTACCTAACACTTGAATATCAATCTCTTCTGACCTTGTTCTTGAAATCTCATCTGCTGTTTTTCCTGTTTGTGATTTATCACTTCCTTCATTCCCCATTCCACTACTTTGTTTTCCCACACACTAACTTAAAGCAATCTGCAAACTTATATCCTGCAGTGCTTTACACACTGATTGATTTATTATCTACCTCTCTAACCCACATGAAAGAGGCCAATGTCTGGCATGTGTACAAATAAAGGCAACCCTATCAGTTGGAGTGCCCCTCTGTGACAGGTATTTCTGAAATATATATTTAGCAACATTCCAAGCACTCATCTGCAATCAACATACAACTGCATAATCTTGTATGGAAATTGGTATTAACAGTGGTCTTCTATTGGTTTGTTCCAATGAACATTTTCTTCCCACCAATAGATTGGATAAGGACATCTGAGTGCAACCAAAGGCAACAAAATCTTCACTGATCTCAATTATGCAAATGATGTCACTTTATAGTCTCAGTTTCTATAGGTCTTACTGATCATAAAAAAGACAGCAAACATATCAGACCGAGATCAACTGGAATAAGACACACAAACCAAATGACAAGTCAATAGTGCATCACATCAGCAAAAACAGCACAGGGGCACGAGGTAGAGATACTGGACTTGTTTACATATCATGGCTGCTCATGCCAAAGCTTAGGAAGTAATGAACCAGAGATCAGGTGCTACATCGAAGCTGCTTGTGGATGCATGAAAACCATGGATAAATATGTCTGGCTCTAAAAGATCAGCCTTGTTACAAGGATTCAACTGTATAATGCATACATTCTACTAATCTTGCTTTATGGTTTGGATGCTTTAATGCTTCCAACAGTGATGGCTAAAAAGATTACTGCCTTTGACCAATGGTAGCTCTGCAAAAACATCTGCGTCCAAAAGTCAAGCACACAATAAATTAAGAGATCTGAGACAGAATGAAGGAACCACTCATCACAGTCACAGATACCATCAGATGCTTGCAGCCTTTTGACCATATTGCCAGAGCATCTCCTGACAAAGAACACAAAGCAAACACTTAATTGGAAAACCAGTATCAGGGTGAAAGTGACCAAAGCACCTGACTCTGAATCGTGGAGCAGGACCTCAAGAGGTTCAACCCCAAACTGCACAATGGATGACAAAAGACACAAGATCACATCCATTGGTGCACTCTTATCTACAGCAATTCTGCCTTAACGGGTATGCTAATGTTGTTGATGATGATTATGATGATAGTAATTTAATAAAATGAGTATCTTAACTTTGAATCTTCATTTACTTTGGGTCTTTTTAATTTTCTAATGACATTTATATCCATTTGATGCTGTGCACAATACATACTTCCATGCATGACTATTAAACTTTTCTGTGAGAGTTCTCACACATCACTGCTTTCCCAATGTCTAAATTTAAAGTCTTGTGTGATATTTGTGTTCATCTGCCCTGGCATATGTTTAAGACTGTACAAGCAACAATTTCAGAGAAATATATTACGACCCTGTAGTTAAATTACATGTGTTATGGAATTAATTCTGTATAAATCTTTTTATTTCATCTTTTTATCAACTAAATGTAGTTATTATTATTATTATGATTATGTTAGCATGGGTCTAATGTTTTGTTAGAAACATCGTGTTTACTTTAATCGTAATGTGACTCATGTACGCATGAGATTTGTATGAAGGTAAATTCGTTGCAAGTAAACATACAAAAGTAGCTATGTAAATGATTAGCTGATACTTGTTCAGGCTTTACTAATTTGCAGATACATTGTGAAATTACATGTGCCCTCCGTGCACATGTACATGAAACAACATATTAGCTTTGTTTATATGCTTAATTATCTGTAAGAAAGTTCAGTCAATCGTAGCCGATTTTAACATCTTAGAGTCACACAGCTTCTGTTACGTTAAAAATAGGTATTTTTGTGCTGGAAGAAGTTGTCTGTTCATGTGTCTAGGTAGAACAACATGTGTTTTGTTAGTGGAAAAAATTGTACTTCATCTACTTTCTAAATAATTATTTTCCCTGGAGAACAACATTACTGGATTGGACAAAGACATTTTCTGAAATTCTTCTAAATTGGAACAGAACAATATAAATTGTGCTTCACAGAGTAAATTCTGGGATTTTTGTGTTAGTCTTTGTCTGATGTCATTTTCCACCATCTTGGGCTGGAAGTGACTTTTAGACTGTGTTGATTTAGAACTTTTTACAGGACTTATGTATTTTCTTATCTTTAGAACAAACAATTTGGATTTCTTTAGAAAATCTTAAGTCTTGTTTCATATATTTACCTTTTCTTCATGTTTTCTAGGGAAATAAATTATCTTTTTTACAACTTACAAAGCTTGTTGTCTTTCTTTGTGTTACTTTGAACAAGCCAATATGTAACAAGTATAAAAGGTCATATTGTCATTGAAGCATGAAAAGTAAATTACAGCAGTGTACTATACTTCAAAATCTTAGCATGCTGTAAGTTCAGAGATGCTGCCAGAAATTTTCCTGAGAGATAGAGGACCCCACACCTACCTCCAGTGGGAGTGGAGATGGTAGAATGCTGTTTGATAGCTGTATGGGTGACTACATTATTACAAGTTATAAGCGTACAATATTTAAGGCAAGCATTTAATGATTTTATATTATTTCTTTGCCAAAAAATATATAAAGTATCTGCATAACTAATTTAATTTGCTGAACTGGTAAATATTCTTCTCCACTATTTAATTACATGCACTCCTGAAAACTGGAAATCATCTGCACACAACTATATCTGAATAGTCATCAGATTATTCACTGTTTCTGAGCAGTGTGAATTCTGTTTTATGAAACTCATTCCATCTCTTCTGCTGTTTGGAATGGGAGAACCATTAAAATTTTGGCCAATTTAAACAATTTAGGGAATTGGTATACACAATACTGGAACATAAATTTCCACAACTTGATCATCTTGTCCTTGGGATATTTCTGTTGTAGGACAACGTTTGTTGCAAGGCTGTATTTAGTCAATGTTGCAGCCTTTGATGAACATAGTTTTCATTATTATATGGATTACATTTCATTTATTCTCAACAGTGAATACACAACATCCCTCCTTTTTGATTCAATCCTTAGCCAGTTGCAGGTACTCAACCACTTGGAATTTTGGTTCCTTTTCTTCTCTTTTTCTCAGCCTCCAGTTCCCATCCCACATGCTGTGGATGGGGTGCCAATTGTTTCAGAGTTATCCATTTGTACAACATTATCAGTAACTCATGTCAGAACAAGGGAGTTATCCATTAGTACAACATTATCAGTAACTCATGTCAGAACAAGTGAGTTATCCATTTGTACACCATTATCAGTAACTCATGTCAGAACAAGGGAGTTATCCATTAGTACAACATTATCAGTAACTCATGTCAGAACAAGGGAGTTATCCATTAGTACAACATTATCAGTAACTCATGTCAGAACAAGGGAGTTATCCATTAGTACAACATTATCAGTAACTCATGTCAGAACAAGGGAGTTATCCATTAGTACAACATTATCAGTAACTCATGTCAGAACAAGGGAGTTATCCATTAGTACAACATTATCAGTAACTCATGTCAGAACAAGGGAGTTATCCATTAGTACAACATTATCAGTAACTCATGTCAGAACAAGGGAGTTATCCATTAGTACAACATTATCAGTAACTCATGTCAGAACAAGGGAGTTATCCATTAGTACAACATTATCAGTAACTCATGTCAGAACAAGGGAGTTATCCATTAGTACAACATTATCAGTAACTCATGTCAGAACAAGGGAGTTTCCTCTTGCTCAGTAGTATCAACCACAGCATATGATCTTATCATTATAAAACTCATTCCTTGTCATCCTTTATAAAGTTATGTTACGGCTGATCAATGGATCAGTTTCTTATACCGCTTTATGAATCCCTTGACAGCTTTCATTAAAACTGTAGTAGAACTCAATTATACAGATGATTGTTTTCAATTACTAAATCTACAGAACTATAGCTTGATTTAGTTGACTCACAAAATGGATGACCAAGACTTAATTTAGGTAGGCGCTCACCAGTTATTATGTACTTTTGAGAGAGTGATGTATGTAGGTGAAGTTGTTTGCATTTTAAACATGCATAGTGGAGAGAATGTTGGCATACCTATATGCTACTATCATGTAATGTGGCTGAAATTTCTTTGGATATTGTACTTTTGAAAATTTTAAATGATCTTAGGACACTGCTAACTAAAATGACTGCTCCCTTGTGCTCCAAAAATCAACCTGAATTTGTCTAAAGTACACTATTTTTGGCAGCTATTAAAATATGGAAAATTAATTTTGCCAAACTATACAATACCAGATTCTAAAAGTGCAATGAATGATTTACCAAATACATAAAATGTAAAAAAAGTTATCAGCTCTATTTTTTACAATTTACTTCTGAAATTCGAGAAGTGAAAATGAGCAAGTAGAGCTAGCACTTTTTTGAAAAATGCACATCTGGAGTAAGGCCAAGCTGTATACTCTCTAATCCATATTACACCCATCAATCATACATCAAAATAAAGGGAATTAAAGGTTTTTTGAACAATACCTAAGATATACAAAGTCTCTTTTAAATAGCCAGTATAACTAGTGAGAAAACCCAGGGAAACTCTTTTTCTTTAAAATTCTAACAGAATGCTAATACGAAACTATAGAGCGCCACCTTAACAAACCTTAATTTTATTTATTTTGTGTTTAAAACAAAGGATGACTTGGGTACAACATATTGTGGGAACTGCAAATAATTTGTGTAACCTTTCCCCGTCTCAAAAAGCTGTGTAACTGGTATCTTTGTTTCAAGAAATCTGTGGTCCCATCATCTGGCAGCATCTCTGTAAGTTTCTTGGCAGTGCAAACAACAATGTTCCAGAAAAACAATCAAAACAATATTGTGGAAATGATACCTGGGACATGAAAATGTAGGTCACAGTTACCAAATATATGTGATGTAGCCCTTCTGATGATTCATGCACATAAAACAACCAACAGTGCACCATAAATGTTAAAAGTGCATATGATCACATGAGTGAAAAAGTAAGTACCGGTATCATAACTTGGTTTGTGGTGTAATAATCCTCAGAATGTATACACATATCAGTTTTCATGACAACGCAAGCAGTCTCAAAACCTAACCTGAAAAAGTAGGTCAGTGTTACCTACATTTGAAATAGTATTTTAATACTCTTCAGGATGCACACAAATATTTACTTTCAAACCTGTTCTAAAAATAGTGGCATGAAACTGTCTAACCAATAAATTGTACCCATGTACCAGATTACATAAGCAGGAAAAATGGGTCACTATGACTTTCCTTTTGTAATAATAATAATAATAATAATAATAATAATAATAATAATAATAATAATAATAATAATGATGACGATGATGTGGACTTAGCAAAGTGCCTAATCTTTAGAGGCTCTAAGCACTTTACAGTATTAGATAACATATAAATGAATACACAACAAGATTACAAAACAAATACCATGAAATTATAAAACAAAATAAAGGTCTGCTTGGATGTAATGATTAGTTGCATTCTATTTATCATACAGAAGTTTCTCTTAGTAGTAAACAGAGATGGAGGGTGAGGGTCTCAAATGATAATATGGAATATGACACACAGGTGATCTGATGCAAGTTTGCAGGACACCAATAAAGACTTTAGAATAATATCATCAGGTCTAAGAAAAATCCAGTCTAAAATGTGAATATGTTTATTGGTGGGTTGCCTAGCTCACTCTTTGTGGTGGAAAATGTGACTAGAATCTTAGGAGTTTTGATATGTATTTAATTTTAGGATAGTCAAAGTGAAAATTGAACCCTCCAAGAATAATCAAGTTGCCATCTATCAAATTTCCATACTCCAGGAGGTTCAGAAACTGCTGCAAAATGAGAGATTCAGTCAGCTTGCTTTATTCCAAGTAGGATGACAGAGTCAGAAAAAATGGACTAACCTTTGCTCCATTGTAAGGGAGACTTGGACCAGTTCAAATGATGTGTTTTTGAAAATGAAAGTTGTATAGTTAAGAAGGTGAATAATGTGGTGTATTATTTGTCAGTAGGTATGCACAAATACCATTTCATGACTTTACCAGCCAGAGGTATAGCATGCATGCTCCATCACTCTTGTACTAGCAATCTAATAGAATCATATACAAAATATGAAATGTTCAGATTAAAAGGATCTATCAGAAACAGAAATCAGACAGGGTAGTCAAAAGGGATGCTTACATTTATTTTTAGTTAATATGTCAAAACATCATCAAATTATATTCATTTGTTGGAAAGTTTTGCCTGCTATGAATTCTAAGTTCTGATGTTACAGATGATAGATCAATGGATAAAGACAAAAAACTGCTATCAATCCTAAGTTCTGATGCTACAAGCAATGGACAGATGGATGGACAGAGAAAGAAGATAATTACATTAAGGTTCCCTGACATCTGGATGTGGGATAACAGATGCAGAAGAAACCCAACAGCTGCTAAATATTTCTGCCTCAATTACCGAATATACTCACTTATAAGTGGAGTCCAACTGCATACTGCACAAACCCAGATCTGCAGTCACATGTGCTGACATATCTAGGTCTGTACAGTTTGTTATGAGGATTTAGTAGAACTAACAACATAGACAATTGTCTGCAGATGTATTATGCTGTAGCAGATCAGGACTTCGCTGTTTGCAGTTTGACTTGACTTATAAGCAAGTATAGATGGTATGCCTTAAAATGCCATGATCTACAAGGAAGGAACTAAATATACAAGGCCGAAATGTATGGCAGCAATGGATGAATTTAAACAAATGGAACATATGAGAGTCTGCTGCATTCATAAAATGGCATGTACCTATTTACAAACTTATATGGAGACAATTTTGGATTATTACAATAGAGTACAAAACAAAATAAAGCCCCTACCAGGTTGGATAAGCCAGTCTCTGTCATGTCAAATAAAATAACCAGCTTTTCTTCTGGATTGTGACGATAAAATGTCTCTAGGTGGAAGGCGAAGAAACGCTTTATGACTGGCTGGGTCTGAGGATCCTTTCTGTGCTCCTTTACTTTTAAAAACACTAGTAGAAAAAGAAAACAAAAGACACTTTTCAGGTAATTATATTGCAATAGAATGTCTTGAGAGAAAGCCTTTTTGACAACAAAAACTGGTCCATCAAAGCAGGTGGTCTCTCATTACAGGTTATTTATTAGAGCACAGAGAATGCAGTGTCATAAGACAGGTGATTTTTCGTGACTGTCTCTAAAATGACAGGGTTCATTGTACTGATTGCTGCAAAACCAATAATCACCTAGGGTCTTAAACTTCCCTATAACATGTAAGGATCATCCTTCCAATAAACATAAAAGTGCATGTGCAGCATTATTGGATGGGACATATCAACAAGTCCATATTCTCTTATCAACAATAAATTTCATGCATCACTCATGCTTCTAAGCATTGTTACACTGAACCTTCCTCCAGACCACACCACAAACAAATGCCCGTCGCCTAGATGGTGGTTACATAGAGTGATATCCTCTTGATAGGGGATTTTTGGCACCAAATCCAGCCCTCCCATGCCAAATCCTTTTGGGAAGAAAGCTAGAAGTTATCTGCCCGTCGTCTAGATGGCTGTTACATAGAGTGATGTCCCCTTGATATGGGGATTTTTGGCACCAAATCACATGAATACTTCATTTACTACTCACTCTCTATATGGATGCAACTTTAGGGAGGCTGGGAGGGTGTAAGTGTATATGATTGGGTAAGTATTAATGAAGAAGTATACTTTACTAAAACAAATTGGTTTCTTCTTCAAATACATTACCCTTTCATAATACCTTAAGTGAATAGGTAAGTGGTGGAGAAAGTTACATCCTCTTCCCCCAGAAAGGCCATCTATGGTCTCCAAAGGTATGCAAGACAGCTGCTAGATAGCCCGACCATTCTGATAGTATAAGTGTAATCTTTGAATCTTCTAGTATAAGTCATCTAATACCTGTAGTCATCCTGGAATATTACAAACTTTTCCATGGATTTGTTGTTCAAGACACCAACTTAGATATTCCCAAAGAAGAACACAATGGTCTGGGGACTTTATGTAATCAAGTTAGCCATGTGAGTTATCATCAGCCGTGTAGTATACATTATCTCCAACTTTGGTCTGACCCTTTGTCTTAAAACTATACTCAATTTAAAATCTTCCTTGAAATATTGTGACCAATGAAAAAGCTGAATTTCACATCAGCAGTACAATACTCAAGTCTGTATTAGCAGACATTACATTAAATGCTGAATTCAGTTCTCAATATATTTATAAATGTGTCAAAGGAACAAAAATTGACAAGTTTGACTTATCATAAACTATTTTTCCAGGTAAATTGTATTGTAGAGGTCATGCACTATTTGAAGTGTACATACATGCATTAGTAAAGAGAATAAGCTTGTGTATTTAAAGTCTGTCCCAGATGCTTGATCAAACATTTCCATGTAGTAAAACATCTAGAAACATCATTTTGTACATAATCATTTGGTAAGTATATAAATTTTATACCAAGTATATGTGCCTACAAAATATAATTTAGAATTAAAAATTGTTTTCCTCAAAGAGTATATGCAATGCCAACGTAGGAGTGAAGTGGATGAAAAAATGAGCTTTAGAAGTCCAAAATCAACAAAGATGTGTCAGCACTGAGGATCATTTTATTTCATATGAATCTCAAGTTGATAATTGGGTTATCTTAGAAATATAATAATCCCATGAGAATATACATGAAATGGATAGTAAATTTTAAGTGATTGCAATAAAATGCATTTTCCATTGACGAAAATTATCAGTTAACACATGCATGTGCATTCTCCAAACTTTTCACTAAAACTAAGATTACCCAAATCAGATAATATTCTTTACTATACATCAATAAAATCTTGTTCATGTTATTTTAGAGCTTAATGCCATTTTTCAGCACAAGATAGACTATACATGACAGACAGTATAAATGGTGGAAAAGGAACCCAGGAAAACCCTGCAAGAACCAATGACCAACGAGAAACTATTGGCAAGTTTTCTAACATACCGACATTGGCTGAACCCAAGATTTGAACCCACGCAGACAGATGTGAGATGACAATGATCCAAAATGGTGAGTGCTTTAGACCACTTGGCCTCTCAGGGCCCCATGAAATCTTGTACAGAAGAATAAAAGCCAAAGTGATACTACCATATATACTCATAAATCCAACTGCATAGACTCAGTTCTGCCATCGCATAATGGCTGGTAGATACTGGTCTGTGCAGTTTGTTAGGAGTAATCAGTACAATCAACAATGTAGACCCTGATCTGCAGGCACATCATGTTATGGTGAATCAGGATCTTTGTTTTCTTTTTAGTTTTAGATATGAGCAGGTACAGACAATATCCTGAATTGTAGTTTCATGCTCATGAAGTTTCAAGCATGGATTTGCATCATACAGTGATTCCTGTTACCTGGCATTACTGTGGTTTCACTAATTTTGAAGAGGTAACAATATTCATAGATAATGTGATTGTGCCAAAGAAATAATTTAAAGACCCAATAAAACATAACCTAAATGTGATAAAGAAAGACACCCCCACTTACATTTTCTTTTTGATACCATATTTTTATTTTGTATCGATAATCAACAAAGCTCAGTCATTTTAAAATTTAACTTCATTTTTGTAATATAACAATCTGTTTTACATGTTTTACTTTAACCCATTTGAAGAATAAAAAACTAATTATAATGCAGTCTACTATATTGTTGCAATGCACATGTATGTGTACAGCATCCAGTAGCTGCCTTTTCCACACATTACCTTACATCATTGTATACTGAGAGAGAAAGAGAAAGAATATAAAGTATATATATATATATATATATATATATATATATATATATATATATATATATATATATATATATATATATATATATATATATATATTACTATAAATGAAAGAAAGAATAAAATGATCTATGAAAATTATTTAAAATATTTATTTACATCAGTCTATAATTCAAGTGAAAGAGCTGTTAAAAATACAGCAACAACAAAGTTTACGATTGCTTTATTTACTGTTATTTATGATATAACCAATCTGAATTAACAATCTGCATATACTACAATAATATATACTTCTAATTCTATTATAACATTTATATCCAGAAAAGATATCTCAATTTTATTCACATTGTTTTAAACCAAAGGAACAGCAAGACTGTAAAATAATCTAATGAACAAAACATACATGGTAATTAAACAACATGTATATTCACTAATTACAGTGCAATACTAAATCTCATACTTCAATGATTTTTAGCCAAAAACTAGGAACAAATATCATGTCACTGAAGTCACTTGGTACACACAAATGTTTGTGACATAATCAATCCCAAATTTGCAAAAGTCCAGCTTTCTCAGAGCTACAGATAATATCATCTGTCTCCAACTATAAAAATTAGCTATATCTAATGTATAAAGAACTCTTGGTTACCTTATGACTTTGCTGTGCAGTCCATTGTTTGATTGCCATGTGTTGAGACTAAAGCTTTGTTTTAAATTCCATTTGGGACAAATAATTTTCTCAGGAAGGGGGCAATGTAATGAATTCATTGCTTTGTATGTCCTCGTAAAAAAAAACAAAAAACAATGCAAATGCATTCTTCCCACGCATGTTGTCAGTTCACTACCATACTCTCCAAAACCACTGGTGGAATAAGTGGTTAGAGTCTCTGTCTAGGATGTGTGATGTCACAGGTTTTAATGCATTAGCATTTCTTTTTTTCACAAATGAAACTTGAAGAATAACAAAGCTTTAGTATCAACACAATGCAATCTTGACAATGGAGTTTCCCTAAAATATAGTAAAATCTCCAATTATTCATTCTCACATTACAAGTAAAATTTTCATCATTACTGACATTTCTGGCTTACAGGAAGCTTCTGAAATACTACCTCTCGTTCTTTTTATCAAAATGTGATGCTTAGGTCTCTCTCTTTCTCACATTCATATACACCCAAGAAATTTAATTTTTGTACAACTGTATGGTGTCCAACACCAAAATATAATAAGGCATATTTAAAAAATAATTGAATTATTGAGTTCCTAGGTATATTAAAATTTTGAATTTTGAGAACTCTGACAAAAATAATAAGACTTTTGTTTTGTGGTCCAAAGAAATTTCCCTTCAAATCTTTAAGTTGATCTTGGATTATTTTCTCCAAGCCTGACAGTTCATAAGTTCTGCCAGGAGTTCATCTGATTATATGTAGCTGGTTGGTAAAAAGTTTAGGACATCGGACCAAAGTTGATGTGTCTGAACTAATTTAGGATATTTGTAAAATGCCTGGAGATTCCTTGGCTATCATCTCTACTCAGTACAGATGATCTACTTGCATGACTGGTGCTGCAGGTGATGGATCTGCATGACTGATGCTATACTGGACTCCAGCCATATGGAGTAAAATTTGCTGGAACTGATTTGTAGCCATACCAGTCTGATGTGAATTGTTAGTTGGTCAATATGTTGTAGCTTAATCCTTGGGTTTTTCCAATCCATACTCAGTAAAGTTCACTGATAGAACCAGCCACATTATTCTTCCTGGTACAATGAACTGGCTCCTGCCCATGGCCCAAATCAAGAGATGCAGAGAGCACTTGAGCTGTGTTCTGCATAGTTGGTGATGAAACTTCCTGTTCTACATGTGTTTCTAGAAGAGGATAAGGAGAAGGAGCAATGGGTTGACTTCTGACACACTCAATATAGTCACTTTTCAAGGGTCATAGTGGCTCCTGTATTTGACTGATCTTTGTTGTCATATCATGAACTGCCTTGCACATGCTACACCTGTTTCACAATTGAGTGGGCACTGGAGATGTGCCTTTCACAGTAGTGGAGTTTGGCAAATTCCATGTTTCCATATATGAAACATTTAAATCCTGTAATCTGAAAGATATGAAATTTATAAGACACAGCAAAATACGACTACAGGTTTAGGAAGTAGTTATTTCTATAGTATATTATGTATAATTATTTTCTACGGTAAATTCAGTCAGGTTGCTTTGTTGTCTTCTTTGTAAGGTTTTGGTAAATTATGATGATCAGAACCACTTTAGAGTTTGATTTTGGAGTTTCTGGATGTGAAAGATAACATCACTTGTTTTATGTTGTATGAGAAATGAACCTTTCCATAATTTCTTTACCACTACTCTTGTATATGCATTATACAACCAAACAGAATCCCTCTTTCATAAATATTTAGCTAGATATTTTTTTCAAGACCTTTTCTCATGTTCTGAAAAAAGCTTAATCTCTTCCCATGCAAATGTGTGTATTATCTAATTTGTTGTGCATCAGTCTGGAGGTTGAACTGCATGAAAATCTTAACAAAAGATTTAACCTTTAATTCAATCATTTGGCATCCCTTTTAAATTTATTTCTTGTGCAATGGTTGCTATGGCAACCAAATCTATCCTTTAATGTGTAAAAATCATAACAAATATATATATATTTGTGAGTATAGATTTATATTAAGTTTATTTCTTTCTTGCCATATCAGTCATGCTCTGGATTCATTTTCAATTTATGAACATCAAGATTTTACTTGGCGTTGATTGTCCAAATTCCACCGATTACAGGTACAACAGGTGTTTTGCTTTTAGTGAACTGATAAAATTGACATAGAGTGACAATGTTAAGATATTAAATCTGTCTGTGGTTAAGTTCAAAATGACACGGGCCCATACTTGTGCATGAGTGTGTTTTGGATTTTTAATATAGCCATAACAATTTCAGTTATACTGCAACAATGTCTGCAGTATGGCCGTTTTTGTTTATGTCTAGCACTTGGGCATCATGCCACAGACATGTGGCCCATGTCCCACCTGGTCCATTATCCTGACACCAGGATGACCAGTCTAAACACTAACCTCTTAATGCTGAGTGTCAAGCAAGGCAGCTGCTAGTACCAAGTTTATAAGTCTTTGGTATGATATGGATCACGTCTGAACCCATGACCTCTCACATCTAAAGCCAGACATTTTAACCAATTAGGTCACTGGAAATGTCTGCCTGTACCTAGGTACTCCATTATTTTGATTCAAACACAAAGAATATACACCTCTCCCTTGATAACTTAAAAATGTGGTCCACTGTACTATAAGCGAGTGTGAATTGCCATAGATCCTCCAAAATTGAAAAAAAAATTCACTTAGACATCATGAAAACCACGTGGGGTGCTGGTGGGTGGGATGGTGTAGAGAACTGGGCTGTTTAATGACTGAATTCTCATTTTACAATCACGTTAATAATATTTGTTAACAATGTGCTTTTTTCTAATGTATTATTCTGTATAAATAACATTTATTTTCATAATGTCCAACACGTGAAAGATTGCTCCAACTGGTTTCAACAACCATTATGTGTACACAAAAACATCATTGCTTTTTGATTTGTTGATTAGTCTGGTTACCAGACTATTGTTTAATAGTATAATGCCAAGTCGGAAGTCACAATAGCAGGAACTAGACTAACTGTTGATACACCACCAAACAAGATACTTTTTTTTCAAAACCTATCAAAATCTCTTTCATCAAACAATCATCAAAATTCAATTTAATTTGTATTGTTCAATTAGTACAATATCGCTGTCATGATTTAATTGGAAGTAATGGTGAAACTTCTTATCATTGCTGAGGATAACTCTTAATGGAAGTTCAGGAATTCTCTGAAACTCGTTTGCTCACAATGGTCCATATCTGTGAAACAAAGCTCTTTATTTTTACAAAATATTCATTTCATTCACTTGGTAGCTTTGATATTTTCATTAGTTATGAATTAGTCAGTTTATTTAAGGTAGTTTATGTTGCATACACAATAACATTTATAACTTTTTGATAGATCAATTGAAATGAGTTCAACTGACATACAACAGGGGCCATTTAGACTTTTTAAGTTTGTTGGACTTGTATGCCTTTTAACTTTTCCTGTATTCCACCTCATTTATTTGATTCAAATGACATGTAGTTATTCTTGTTGTTGTAGGGTTTAATGCTATTTTTCAGCACAATATAGGCTAAACATGGTGGACAGTAAAATTAGTAGAGGAAGAACTGGGGAAAAGTCTGGAAAGAATCACCAACCCACAAGAAGCTACGAGCAAACTATCTCTCATAACCACATTGACTGAACCTGAGACTTGAACCCACACTGACAGGTGAAATCTCAATGATCAGTAACAGAATGCTTTAGACCACTCTGCCACTCGGGGCCCCTTCAAAATACATAATTAATGTGATAATGCAAAGGAGGCCAGCTTTTATTTCAGTGTAATAATATAACAAATACTTCTGGAAGTCAGTTATCAAATCAGTCTGCATTTAATTAGGTTCTCAGAGAAATGCTTGTGGCATAGCTGTTACAGTAGATTGACACATTCTACATTTAAATACACATGACATTTATGATGATTGCACTTAAGAGGAACCATAAGACAAAATTAAAACACAAATTTCACTTAATAAATATTATTTATTTAGCACCTAAATATTAATGTACTGTGTTTTGTGTACACTGGGCATGACATTTTCATTTATCAAAATTTCCATGAGTATCTTTAATTATGGTATAATAAATACATCATATGAAAAAAATGTAACAAATTATATGACTCCTTAATAAAAATCGATAATTTCAAAATCTTGATTAAAATTTTCAGGTCTAATTTCCCATTTTGACCATAAAATGTGTAATATATAAACATTTCAGTTGCTAATTTTAAGCGTGATTTTCATCAAGTTCAAGATTGGGGTCAGTTTTTTTGTATTTTCTTTTTCAGAAAATGGGATCCATGTCTGACCCTGCATTAAAAGCAGGTTCATGAGTTATCAGGGTGCGAATTATCAAGGGAGTGGTGTACCAAAATAATATATGATGATGAACCCAGATCACAGATGCTTCTCTCAGAAGTTTATCAGGAAAAATTAAGATCAGCTTTAAATGTGTTACAATGCTAGAATCACACAATTCAGAAGAAATGAAAGGAACAAAGATGGTACATTCATCTTTCATTTCATGATAATAATTTGCTGGTTAAAACAAAATCTAACACATGTAGATAATATTACGAATCTTACATGTTGTGAATAAAAATATAATACTAGTTTCATGTCCAGATGTGTATTTTTTGACTATGTTAAGTAAAATGTAATGCCAAAGAATGTTCTGTATGATTTATATTATGTACAATGAATCAATTTGTTTTATGATATCCGCCATCTCTGTTTAGGAGGCAATTTATGTTCTGGAGGCACCTCTAGTGTGTTATATTATTTGTTGTTTCAATGCTGTAAATCACACATATAATAGTTTCATGTACATATGGATATTCTGAGACTATTTTAAGTTTGATGCATTACAAAACAGATGTTCTGTATGACTGATATGTACAGTGTTCAATGTATTTCATGATGTCTGCCATTGTTTTGGAGGCAATTTATGTATTGGAAGCACCTCATATTTCCACTCTGTAGTGTATACAAGCATTACTGAACACTAATAATCATTGATATAACTAGTTTTATGCAGAATAAGTGCTCAACAATAAAATAATGCACTTACCATCTCCAGCAAGGATAATGCATCAAGACAGTACATGTTTTAATTTTCCCACACCACAAACTTGCTTGGAGGCCAATATTTACTTTTTGTATGTATGACACAATGAGTATAGTCTTTGATCATTAATATGTAATTAAAAGTTTAATAATATAATTAGCATTCAATATATGTTCTGAATCTTAATATTTATGAGTTACTGCATTTGTATGGGAAAATATGAACAAGTTTTTCGGATAGCTTTACTGCACAAAATTGGCAGTATATCCATCTGAAAAAATGAGTACATATTTTTTCATTCAAATGCAGTAACCTTTTTATTATATGCACATTTTTGTTTCTTTACCAAACAAGTGATGTGGTTATGTGATTATGATTTTTAACATAGCTTTAACAATTTTTTAGTCATATCGCTACAATGTCTGCAGTGTGGCAATTTTTAGTGGTGTCTAGCACTGGGACATCATGCCACAGACATGTAGCATGATGTCCCACCAGTCACATTATCCTGACATTAGGCCGACCAGTCCTAACACTAACCTTTTAATGCTGAGCGCCAAGCGAGGAAGCTGTTTAGTACCATTTTTGTAGGTCTTTGGCATTACTCAACCGGGGATCAAAACCACAACCTCCCTCATCTGAGGTGGATGCTCTAACCACTAGGCCACTGGAGCTGTTCTTGCCAAAGATGTAATAATAAAATTCACAACCAAATATATTTAATAAAATTTATTATTTTATTATTAAAATAATAAAGTTCATAATCCTAGATTCCTTCTATAGACAATTATAGATTTCATGCACATATAACTCTGCCCACTGACCTATTAACTTCATAACGTACCATGAGCTCATGTGCATCAAGCGCAAGGAGTGCAATATTAAGGTGTTCAATATCGGGGAATACTGAATGATTCTGACAATGTAAAGTTTACAGAGAAAAAAAATGAGCATATAATTTAAAGATATTTAATATTTACTAATAATCTCTGATTTTACAAGTACAATACACATGAAATTTTCATAAAGGACATGCCATTTCTCCCTGTGGAGTGTGTTATTTGTCTTCCCTTCCAATGTACCCCCATTTCATATTTTATATAATAGCTAAAGGTTAGACTTGAGCCTCTGCGACATACTTAAAGTAAACCGCCTGTTACACAGTGAGTGATGCACTAGTAATTGATTGACAAATAAACCTCTCCTTTTTCTGTGATAATTAATAATGCCTAAAAGGGGTGTGAATTTCTTTGTTCAAATTTTGTCTCAAGCTACCATACATATGAAAACCATTTTCCATATTTTATATCCCACCATTATTTCTTATTGTTAACTAGTATATGCATATAACAATGTTGACTCAGTCAATAACAATTTTTATTCTGAATATATAGGATGGTTGTCCATATTTTTTATGGTACATTTATGCCAGGTGTTGACTTTTGTAAGTTTCATTGGTGGAAATGGAGATCCAAGTCTGTGTCAAGAAAAATTCTACCGCATCCAGTGTGATGTACTTTGTGAAGCTAGCAATAAAATGGGTAGGGTAATTAAAAAATGAGCTAGACCATTGGTGCACACTTTTTTCAGCATGCGAGCTACTTATAAAATGACCAAGCGAAAATGATCTACCTACCACAAAAATGCAAAACATATATAGGCTGACATTTTTTTTAATGCTACGTGACCTACTCACACTACCCCTTATCACGATCGACGTATTGTGCATTCCTGAACTAGACACCGTAGATGTCAGGAAAGTTGATATTTTACATTTGATAATGCTTTTTTTGTCAGTTGACAACAGTCATACCTACGCACTAATGGTGATGAGGGATGTGAAGTCCATAAAAGCAACAAAGAAATAGACTTTGAAACTGCATTCAACAAGTTGGCAGCCCTAAAATTGTGACGTATCATGTGACATTCTATAACATTTTAATAGTGCAAAATAGTTATCATCATGTAATGATTTATTGTATAATATTATAGCTGTACTGCTTATTGTCAATAAAGTAATAACTATCCCGTGTTTTTCAATTTTCAATTTTCATAGCCTATTACATTAACAGACTTGGAAAAATATTCACTATTTATTCTGGTGACAATTTTTTTTAAAATTGGCTACAATTTATTGTGGTTGGCGATTCATTTGGTGATTACTTTTTAAAAGCCAGGATCATCCCTGGATATCTGGCCTTAATACTGTTTGCTATTCAAATAGCCATAGAATTGACTAGCTACAATCAATCACCTCTGAGGGTGAAAACATGAAATGACTACAGTCGACCACACAACAGCAATTCTAAAAAATTTTTAAAAAATCAACAGAAGAATATAGTTTTGCTGCAACTTCAATGAAAACTGATTACCTCTGAAGCACCGATATATACTAAGGATTTTTTTAAACAATTATGCCAATGTTCTACAATTTATTTGATGTTGTCGTAGCAATAACAAGTAGGTATTTGTTTTGTCCTTTGATCAAAGAAGTCAGCAACAAACTAAACTAAAAGCATTGCTTCAGTTTTAATAGTGACTAGAACATTTATTTTGCCGTAAAAGTTTCCTCCTTGCAACAAAAACGTGATAAAGAGGACTCCTATGTGGCTGATTTTCTGCATCCCAAATAAAGTTGTGTCCAAATATGCATAATTAAGCGTTTCCGAGATTTCTGACCCTAACATTATCAGTGCAGAAGAAACTTGAAATGGGTTCCTGGGAACTGTAAAGAAACTGCTACTGAACAGAAAAAAGGGATCTAGTAGATCTTTAAAATTCTAGGGGTGATTGGGAGGGTGAGGGAGGAAAATGAGCATGAAATTAGCACTGATGTGCAATATTTAATATATTAAGTGATGTAACTGGATTTTAAAATTATAAGCATGAAGTTTACTCATTTAGTTATTTGCTACTGTGCATCAATTTTCTTGTGAAATGCAACAATTTTCTTATGAACTGTAATGAATTAAACAGTATTTAACATTAAATAAAGATTTAAAAGTACTGACATTTTTCTAAGGGCAAGATAAACATTCATTATCTAGTAGTGAAGTTAAAATAGAATTTGCAGTGTCATTTGACTAACAATTTTACCTTCCTTGTATCTATGTTTTTCAAATATAAATATCCATACGGTTTTAGCAAATGATGATTCTTGGTCAAATCTTATTTTTAGTGAATAGCAGTGGTGCACAATACGTCGATCGCGATTGACCACAAAGATAGTGTGAGTCGATCGCGTATCATTAAAAAAAAGATGTCAGCCTATACATGTTATGCATTTTTGTGGTAGGTAGATCATTTTGGCTTGGTCATTTTATAAGTAGCTCACATGCTGAAAAAGTGTGTGCACCCTGGTGTATAGCCTCATTTGAAGTTTGCTCTAATATTCCTCTTTTTAGGTAAAAACTTGATAAAAGTGAACTGAAGTATTTTACAAATGGTTGATACACTGTTACAAACAACATAATTGTGTAGACTGAACTTTACAGTTGCCTTGATCCAATGAGTAAACTGCTTAATTTTTATTTTCTACATTTATTCTCTTGGTTATGGGTTCTTTCCTCCCAACTGCTCTGGTGGCGTTGTGGTTAGAGCTTCCGCCTTGGATGTGGGAGGTCACGGGTTCAAACCCCCCAGCCAAGTCATACCAAAGACATTAATAAAATGGTACTAACAGCTGCCTTACTTGACGCTTAGCATTAGAAGGTTAGTGTTAGGATTGGTTGGCCTGGTGTCAGGATAATGTGACTGGGTGGGACATCATGCTACATGTTTGTGGCTTGATGCCCCAGTGCTAGGCATCACTATCAAATGTCACATTGCAGACACTGTAGTAATATGACTGAAAAAATTGTTAAAAGCTACGTTAAAAATCTAAATCACACACACACTTTTTCCTCCCACTTCAATACATACATGTCAACCCCAAGTGAGGAAAAATTATACTCCAAGTAGACAAAAAGAGTAATCTGAGCAAAAAAAGAGAGTAATCTACATGCAGCATAATAATATTCAATATACATATGTACAAAATGACTTATTAACCCCTCTGGTCTTTTAACATCAATTACTGCTTCAAGTTTTCATATATAGTACTTTGTGGATTAGAAAGAAGCAGACTCTCATATTGCATTTCAAAACACTTTGTACCAGCTGAGACTATGAATGTTTTACACATCAGTAGAGCAGTGAATCTGAATTCAGTTTTATCTTTGTTAGCAATACTGAACAATCTCTCACAGTCAGCATTACAATGGTAAAGAACCAATATTCCTTTCATAACTTGACAAAGTAGAGGAAATTTATATTTTCCAGTTATTGGGTCTTTTAGCTTGGAAATATGGTACCATTGCACATCAACTCTGTCAGCCTGAAGTACATTGTCCTGTAGAATGCCAGATTGATACTTTAGTTCTCCTAATTTATCGGTAACCTTTCCTCCAGCAAGGTGCATATGACAGGGACAAATTGATATGTACACTGATGGAGACATTTTTCAAATTAAAGAATGCAACCCCTTTATGAATTACAGTCATCACTGATGCATTATCAGCTAAAAACCCTATACAGTTCTGCCAACTTATGTTTGTTCAAAGCATTATCAAACAATTAAAAAATGTTTTATCCAGTGGAAGTTACTGTTACTTCTGGTAATGAAAGAAGAGCACTGACTTTGCTGCCCTTTATGTTGTTGTAGTCTCTTACACGCACTGAGTACAACAATTTATAATCATAATCACTACTCTTGTCTAATGCAATACTAAATGACCCAATTTTAATGGCTTATGCAATTTTAAGTGAAACATCTGCTAAACATCTAACAATATTAGATGATTTTGTTCTTGCACATGCATATTTCCTGCAATTTTGGCATCAGGAGGCATCCATTTGAATGGACTAACATTGTCTTCTACTATTAGGGGTAGTCTGTGTTCTATTAAGAACTCAGTAAAAACGCCCCTGCATTTATAAAAATTGTGTGCACAGTTTAGTTCTGCTGTAAAAAAGAAGTTAGAGTGTTGTACTGTTGTTAAAAAAAACTAATTTAAAGGCTTCTTTATTTTACCACCATGATAAATATAAATAAAAATGCATAATCTTAATACATTTATGCATAAGGCTTAATTTAGTGAATAAAAACATACTGATTACGCCAAAATCGCAATGGTTGACATGTGATGTCAATAATACCTGAGGCAATGCAATACATATAGTTTAGTAACTTTACTTTATCACAACTGTTAAATCAAGAGTTCAATTTCTAAAAACTCAGACACAATTCATAGTTGCAGATGTCTTAACATAATAATACAAAAGCTATGGGAAATTCATTCAACCAAACAAAACAAATGCAGTATCTTGCCGCATGTCATAATTCCAATACCTCCACAAGGGAGAGTGTGATAATGAACTAACACAGCACATCAAAATGCAACTGAATTTACAAGAATAAAAATGTTAAATCATAAAATCATCAACTGAGAGACAAAGGCATGTAACAAAACATGCATTAGTTTATTTATTGTATATAAAGATTTGTCATGTTCATCATTTCAAACATACCTTATGCATGGCAAACTTCCATAGCATTTGGTTATATGAGGGAGTCTTCAGTCTTCATACAAGCGCGATACCTTGCTAGGGAAGAATGTATTTGCATGCTGCTTTTAAGAAATGAAAAAATATCTGAACAATAAATTCATTTAATATGCAAACATTAACAGCAGTAACTTAAATACATAAGAATATCTCCTTTTCTCAAAATGAAGAAAACTGATACCCACAAAAACATCTAAAGCCAGAGTTGAAATAAATACAAAAATGAACCTACTCATACTTATTGATTTTATTCTAACAAGCTTTCAGCATCCTTCTCTAAATCTTCCTCTGAATTTACTCTGAGGAAGGTATTGAACAAGATTTGAATTAAGAAAGATATGAAATTTGGCTCACTGATTTGTTGCTTACAATGCATAAATTACAAGCATCCTTACATATTCTGTGTCCATCCTTGTCATGGTTATGGAAGAAGACAGCTCCTTTTTCCCACACTTGTCTCTCAAAATTATCTTCTGTCATATCTGAAATTTACAATAATCAAATGAATATGCAAACATTTGCTAACTACAGGTTTTTACTGACTCCTAGATGAAAACATTTTCAGGTTCTTTTAAAATTTAAAATAATTTATGAATAATGTCAATCTGGACCCTGTGGCGATAAAAGATGCAAAACCTGTCAACATATGATACAGACCAGGACATTCACTAGCACAGTGACTAAAGAAATACTAAACATACATAGTCAAAACAAAACATGCAAAACAGAGAATGTGATTTATCTCATCACATGTAAGATCTGTAGCCTTCAGTACCTCGGAGAAACTGAAAAGCTACACAAAAGGATAAACCTTCATAGATCTGATTGGATGACAAAAAAGCTGTATAGAAGCCCAGTCGCAGAACACTTCTCCTCCCCTGGCCACACTTTCAGTGATATAACACTTATCGCTAATGTTAACAACCACAGCTGGAGTTCCGAAACCAGGAAGGAAAAGGATTCATACTGGATATGCCGCCTTACAACATTAAAATCAAGTGGTCTAAACCAAGAAGACTAGAAAAAGAAAACTATGCACTAGCAGAATTTAATTTTTTCTAAATCTTCCTAGCATCCTTCAATTTTTACTATAAGAATAACCGGTATAGAATCAAATATATGGGATATAATCTGCATTACATAAATGTACAAAAAAGTAAAAATAAATGTCGCTTTGGCTTGTAGACTTTTAGGGAATTATACACCGTTTTCAGTATCCGCAACAAGTCTATACAAGCTGGTTGTATTTATAGTTTTAACTCCTGTGGAGACAGCCATGAAGAGGTTTACAAACACAATGTTTTTGTGCTTTTTTGTTTGTCTTATATATGTTTTGTATTTGCCTTTGAAAAAGACTCATTAAGAGCCGAAAGCGCTCAGGCTAGTTAGTTACTAGTTTCGCACTGTTCGTCGTCAGTTTATTGCATCTATATATATATATATATATATATATATATAAAACTTGACAAACTTTTGTCTATTTTATATTATAATTTTATGTTTATCTTCTGTTTTCCATTTCTGACTGCAAAAAATGACAGTAAAAATCCAAAAATAAGACTGACTTGGTGTCAAACCTAATGCATTGACAGTAAAGTTCCTTTAATGGCACTATCTGGGGTAACTACTTGCCATTCATTCCAAACTCCATCCTCCACTTGAGTGACTCATGTAGCCTATCTACTGCCTCATCTACAGTCTCCCGTTTCCTGAAAAAGGTCTCCAAATAACTGTCATTCTCTTGAACCTTCTGAACATCTCGGTCATCATACAAATTCTTCTTGATATTATCTAAATTCAAATGAAAACATAATGAATCAAGATAACTGTCTTTAATATGCAAGTACCATCTTAAAACCTTACATATATCAAAGAGTCCAGTGTTACCCAAGCACCATCTTGAAACCTTACATAAATCCAAGAGTCCAGTGTCACCCAAATTTCTGGATATATTCCATAATGAAGTTATATATTTTACAGCGGTGTGTGAAGTGAAGCACACTGACTGATACAAATAATTTATACGTGAAAGAAAACAAATTTCAAAGGGTTTATTAGAAAGATGCTAAATAATAAATGTAGTTTTTATAATACCCATGTTTATCATTTAAAAAACACACCCACCTATGATTTTTTCATATGGACACTTAACAGTTGCATTTTTGTTTCTCTTTTCAATTATATCTGTTGGTTAGACTTGTTTCTAAATGGTGCATTTTGACCTAGTTAAATAACATATTTGCCATATAAATTCACTTATAAATTGTGTCCAAATGCAAATAACATAGACCATGATCTGCCATCACATAGTCAATTAGTTGAATGTGCTCATTATAATGAATGCATCATGAAAATTTTATTTACAGTATTATATTACTATTAATTTCGCAGTCCGCATTATTAAATTTTCTCAGTATTAAAAGAAAACATTAAAGCACCGTGTTTGGAACGATTATTAGACCCTATTTACTGCAGAGCATAAACTAGTAGAAATTGGCTACTTCTTCCAATGGTATACTTTTTCATGGTTTGTGACCATAACAGTGAAAATAAACGTTAATTCGCCGGATTGGATTCATGTGATGGTTGTCTGAGAGTGATGCGAATGTACGTTACTTTTTTAAAATGGATTTGTGTAGATTTTCAGTCTTCGTGCGATTCTGAAGGGATAAAAGACATGTGAGAAAATTCTAATCGAGTGGAGGGTTGTGGTCACACTTGCATTCCTTGTGTTATTTTATAATATTTTTAAGGTGATTTCATGTCAGAAATTTTGTCGTGCTTTATTGATAAAACTGCAGACTCCTGTGGTCATATAAATAAATATGTTAGACTCAAGATCTTCTATGGAACTGATCCACCAGAGCGAACTCGAGTTGATTATTGAAAAGTATAATAACCACAAGGGGATAATATTTTAATGAAATATCTTGCTCATCGTTTTTGATCAATATGATTTTAATATAAAACTATTTCAAATATTTAACTGACGACTTCCATCAATTTTATCAAGTAGTCGGATACTTGAATACGGCAACTGACTGCAAATACCTGTGTGTTTTTTTTGTTTTTTTTTTAACAAGGACTGTAACTGCTGCGATAACACACGTAAATGAAATGCGAGTATAATAATATATATTTGCTCAAAATTTTGAAGAAAAAAAACAGCTCAAACATATATTGGATATCAATGCATTATATATTTTTGCATAATTGTTCGAAGCTGCATTCAATCATTATCAAAAGGGGAGGGGGCTAAAGTACAAAGTAACAAAATGTTGCACGATCACAGATCATATGATATGGATGTAAACAATACATACTTACCTCCGTATTTCTGTAAAAACTTCTCTCGTATCTTCTCCGCTGATACATCTAATCCCTTGAAGAAAAATAATATACATAGTTATTAAAAATAAACGTTTATTAATAATAAACGTTAAAATGCCTGACAAGATAATTATCTTGGTCTCTAACAATACTAACCGTGACAACTTTGTCGCCGTCAGCCATTGTTGTCACTACAATCAGAATATCCTCGGTCGTTTCCGTAAAATTAATTTGCAGGCTTCACAGTAAATCCTGAAAGAACTCCGATTACTAGTGTAAAATCGAAACGCCCGATTGGCTACGCCACCAGGTATTTTGAGTGGCTTTTTAAAAGTGGCAACAACAGTTACCTGTTTTGCATTGATATTTAAAGAAGTAAATTTCCTCCATTTTCATCACTTTTATGCTACCTGTTTGATAATGATTTTATATATCTTAAGGAATTGTTAAAAGAATATTTAATGCCCTATATTTTAGTGTATGACTGACAGGCGTAATTTAGGTTGTCCTTAAGACAAATGTGCATTTCTGAAGAAAAATATTCCACCTGTTTTCTTATTTATTATATTTTTTGCTCCATTCCTTTTTTTGAAATGTAAATTTTAAACACACAGACACACAGATATACACACCCACCCATATATATATATATATATATATATATATATATATATATATATATATATATATATATATATATATATATATATATATATATATATGGTTGGTTGGTTGAGTTTTTACGGCGCACCAGCACAAAGAGGCCATTTAGCATTTAGCGCGATACAAAAGGTTACATTTTTCATTATGAACAAATGGTAAAAAGGTTCTGTATCGGCCGGCGATTCGAAACCAAATAGCTAAAGGTAAAACGATAAAAATGGTAACGGTGATAAAAAAATAAAATAAAGTTTCCCGATCAACGGGGTTTGCAAATAATGTATTACAACGAAAACATATGAAAGGTAATTACAATCTAGCGACCATACATATATAGCACATACAAATATTTAAGATGATAACATAAAAGCTATAACTTATGATATATGTTTACTTCCTTAATGAGGTCTATAGGATAAGAAATGCTAACTGTATCAAAGAGCTCCCTCATGTCTTGCACATTGTAATATTGATTACGTGTAGGTTGAAGGTCGAAACACTCCAGCATAAAGTGCTTAACAGTGAATAGTTCATTGCAAAGTGTAGGAGTGGGTTAAATAAGTATGGCCGATGCGAATTCTTGCAATGACAACCTCTTCCCTACGGACAGCTCTGTAGGAAGGAATCCATTCTCCTAGGGTTGGTTTGATTACATGAAGTTTATAAACAGACTTTGATGCAACGTTTAAAATCAATATATGGTGCTTTAAAATCAAATGGTTCTAATAATAGAGCCATTTTAGCAGCGCGGTCTGCTTTATCATTACATTTAATTACATGTAATTCCTACATGGCTGTGTAACTATATTGTGTGAGGCACTCAGCTCGGTATGTTTAAGTAGAATATTAGCTAATAATGGATTCTCCAGTTTTCTATTATGTAGTGACTGAATTACTGATAGTGAATCGGAGAAGATGATGCTGTTTAAAATATGCTTGTTTGCAATGTATTGCAAAGCAAGGTCTATTGCTCTGATTTCGGCTGAAAAAAAAATGACTTACTATTTGGCAAGCAAACTTTGGTTGTCGGTTTTCAACTTACGAAGGCTGCAGCAGCCTTTTCCTCATCTTTTGATCCATCGGTATATATTTTTGTATAATTTTCAAATTGGGCGAGGAGTTTATGGTAAGTGTTGTGGAAAATAGAAAGGGTTGTCTACGATTTTTTTTTTCTATCATGCAACATGAAAAGTACCCTTGGTTGCTGAAGTAGCCATGGTGGTGTTTCGGAGACGGTCGTTTTCAGAACTTTTGACAGATCAATTTGGGTACTTTCAAGGAATTGTGATATTCTTCTTGCCAAAACGTGGATATGGCTGTGCTACAGATGGCATACATATCTGTAGCATAGCCATGTCCACGTTTGGCAAAAAGAAACGAACGGTTAAGCCAGGACTGCTTCAACTCTAAAACCTTTCACGGATGGAACCAGTAATCGAGGACAAACGAGAAGCTTTCATAGCTTGCAAAAAATGACTATGCGATAGCATCTTGCATGAAGCCATTAAACGTGGGATACCAATATTGCTACAGCCGCTGTATGAGCTAATCTGCCTCTATAGGGAGGAAGGAGCAGTTCCCCAAGACATCCATGACATCACCATTGTGACCCTCTACAAAAACAAGGGCGATCGCAGTGACTGAACAATTGCAGAGGAATCTCGCTCCTAAGCATAGTTAGCAAGGTGTATGCACGCATCCTCCTCCTCAGGCTGCAGATGTTGACGGACCATGTGTACCCGGAATGTCAGTGCGGATTCAGAACAGGCAGATCGACAACAAATACGATCTTCTCCCTTCGACAACTTCAAGAGAAGAGAACCAGGTCAGCCACTCTTCTTGATGTCCCTCGACCTCACCAAGGTTTACGATCCTTGTCACCAAGAAAGGGCTTACTTGAACTTCTCAGGAAGATCGGCTTTTCCCAGAATTTCGCAGTATGATAATATCCTTCCATGCCGACATGAAGGGTGCAGTCCTGTATGAAGGATACTCCTCAGACTCCTTCCCCATTAAAAGTGGTGTGTAGCAGGGCTGAGTGTTGGTGACAACACTTTTCGGGATCTACTTCTCCCTGCTCCTTTCCTATGTCTTCGACATGTCCACTAATTTCGTATATTTGCACACCAGGTCCTACTGAAGGCTGTGCAACCTGGCAAGACTGCGCTTGAAGACCAAAGTGACGTCAGTGCTCATCAGGGAGATGCTCTTTGCTGACGACGCGGCCCTTGTGATTCACACCGATGATACATTCAGAGACTGGGAGACCGCTTGGCTGATGCCCTCAAGCAGGTCGAGCTCACCATCATCCTGAAAAAGACAAACGTCAGCGCGTGAGATGTCACCGCTGCCCCATTCATCAAAATCGACGATAATCATCCTGGAAGTAGTCAACAACTTTATTTCCTTAGTGTCAACTATCAACAACACTCTTTCGCTTGATGTGGAGCTGGATAGAAGGCTTGGGAAGACAAACTACCATCATGGCTCGGCTAACGAAGAGGGTATGGGAAAACGGAGCGCTGACAGTGCACACCAAGACTCAGGTCTACAAGGCATGCGTTCTCAGCACCATCCTATATGGAAGTGAGACCTGGAGCACCTACACGAGGCAAGAGTGTCGACTAAACTCCTTCCATGAAAGGAAATCAGCTGGCAAGACCACGTCCCATACAGCGAGATCCTTCAGCGTGGTAGTACCTTCATCATGTACTCCCTACTGAGCAAACACTGCCTGCGATGACTGGGACACGTCTGACGCATGGAGGATGGGAGGCTGCAAAAAGGATAACCTATATGTACAGCTGGCCACTGGCACGAGAAAAGTCGGTCGCTCCTTACTCCGCTTTAAGGTTGTGTGCAAAAGGGACATACAGGCATGCGGAATTTCACCCGACAGCTGGAAAGAGAAGGACCGAGGCATCTAGAGACGACGGTCAGCAAGGGTATAGCAGTCGTTGATGTGAAGAGAGGCCAGCTGGGCGCAGAGAAAAAGGTGAGAAAGAAGAGTGCATCAGCAACTTAGACTTCCTAGTAGGTCTGCACCAACTGCGATAGGGACTGTCACTCGCGCATCGGCCAGCACAGCCACAACAGACGATGTCAAAGCCCCAGAGACAGACAGTTTTCAAAAGGGAGATACGCGCATATTCTCCTGAAACTGAAGTGTCAATGATGACCGGTTTATCTTTATTGCTTTATGAGACTAAATTGTGTGTGTGTTTGTGTGTGTGTATGTGTATGTATATATATATATATATATATATATATATATATATATATATATATATATTATATATATATATATATATATATATATATATATATATATATATATATATATATATATATTATTCATTGCGCTTTCTAAAGCTGTTATTACCTCCTCTGGCAATATTCGTTTTTTTATTTTTCTTCACTTTTCATCTCTCCCATAACCTGACTGGTCCAATTGGCACCACTGATGAATTTTAGACAAACTCCATTTTGCCACTACTCTTCGGGACTTCTCGAAATCCTCTCCTGTCCACACTTTGGTGTTATCTTCCTATTTCTTATTCTTATGTGTAACTCAATTTATCTATCCTTTATCTTTGCCTTGTTAGATGAGAGTTAGACATCGCCATACCATCTTTAATAGTTTGCGTTTCTTTACAGCTGTGTACAAATCTTCGTTTGGTCCAATTACATTTTGAATTCTGGGCTGAGAAAGCTGCCACATAAGCTGAGATAATATTGACTGACTGATATTATATTCATTAAAACCTGAATAAAAATCTCAAAACGGTCTTACCCGCACACGTTGGTGTACATCATCGGCTGATGGGTTCTTTTGGCGATATGTAGATTGTATTCCAGGAGCAAATCATATGTTTGGTGATTTGTAAATACATGTGGAATAGCACAACCCTCTCTACTGATGCCCATTTGCATTTCTCGCTAGATATGGCTGTTAACAAGTACCTCGAAGCAAATGGGTGTTTCGTGCAGCAAATTTGCACATTTTGATAAACAGGTGACACCAGACCCAAATATCTTCAGCAGTATCAATACTGATTTTGGGGGTTGATTTATCGGTCTATTTGGATTTTAATGTGCACTTTCTCATTAGGTGGTCTAAATATGAGATTTCAGAATCCTTCAGTAACATACCATCTCTAAGGCATGGATTATTCTCTCTAGTTCCGCTGTCAGGTTCTATGTCTCACCATGCGTACAGGAATATGGACGTGATGACGGAGCACATAAGCTTGATCTTGGACCCAAACGTGATGTTGCTGTCCTTCCAAATGGGCTTCATCATAGAAAGTGCAGCTGCTGTTTGCGAAATCCTGGAAAGAACCTGAGGGTTGGAATCTTGATCAGAAGCGATAGCACCTAGGTACTTAAAGCTTGTCACTGTGCACAAATTCTGTCCATTCATTCTTTATTTCCTTTTGAATGCCACTCGGGATGTTTGTCATTAGCTTGGTCTTTTCAGGGTTGATCTTCTTGGTGATGCTTGTCTGAGGCAGTTCGCTAAAGTTTCCAGTTCCTTTTCCTTTTCTTGGTATGTAATCGATGTCATCAGCGAAGAGCAGATTGATGATTGTTCTGCCTACAACACTGCCACTGCTCTCCTAGTCCTCTAAGACATTGGAAACAGTTCTTTTCTGGTAGGTGTTGAAGATAGTTGTGTGAGAATGCACCGCTGTCTCACTCCTACTGTGATTCTGAACCAATCTGCTACATTGCCATCGACGGGGACTGCGCTATTCGCCTTGTCATACAGGTTTTCAAAGGTGCTGATTAGGTTTGCGTTATTTGTTATATCCGCATGGCTGCACGCATTACATTGACAAAAGAGTTTATGAAATCAATGAAGCCATAATATAGGTCTTGCTGATGCTGCAGATACTTTTGACAGAGCAGAGGATTATACAGTTGAAGATCTTTTCTATAGTATTACGTCCTGCTGTTAAACAAGAATGTTCTTCGGAAATGATGTGATCTGCTTGGGGTTTCAGTCTGTTGCGGATGATCTGAAGTATAACTTTGCTAGGATGAATGAGGAGGCAGATTCTTCGGTAGTTCTGGCGCTGCTGAAGATTCCTTTTACTAAAGACTCATGATCATAGACTGAGTCTATGGGGTTGGTGATTCTCTTGCCAGATTTTGTTGCCAAATGTTGTGAGGGCAACTAGCATGGAGGTTCCTCGTGCTTGAACAAGTTCTAATGGTATATTATCTACTCCAGCTTACATCATTTTTTAATACCTTATTGCATCCTATAATTCTTCCTTGATGATCGGTGGTCAACTGCTGTTGTGGTCAATAGAAAGTTTAGTACATCTTTGTCTCCAAAAGCCTCCTGTTTGTAAAGCTCTGAACAGTGAGACTGTTGCTAGTCTTGTCCTTGATCGTTGTAGATCTCGCCTGTTTCTATGTTTTCAGGTCTTCCACCAACTGGTATGTCTTTTTACTGAAATTCTTGTTCTGGCGGAATTGTATAAATCCCTCTATTTATTAAATACGTGTATTCGGGTTTCGTTTTGTTTGTGTGTGTGTTTGTGTGTGCGTATGTGTGTGCGTGCCTGTGTGTGTGTGTGTGTGTGCAACGATGACCGAGGGTAATTGATGTATGTTGTACAATATTACGGAATAGTGAGTTCGGTTCATTGCTGCCGCACGTGCGAAGTGCTTTCGATGGGAAAAACCGATTTACATCTAGTGCACAGACGATGTATGGCTGCGTCGTCTGTATATAAATGCCTCACCGTAAGGCGATATCTTCACAGTACGTAACGTCTTGTCAGTGAGCAGTATACTTAGGAACTTGCCGCCCAAGCGCAGGTAGCAACGGGGCCAAAGTCCAGGGTTTCCTCCAAACCGCAGCGCAGACAGTGAACCCAGAGTGAATCAACTGGCACCCGACACCTCTTCGGAGGGGCTTGTACGCCGTTTTGGAGGTAAACCCACAAAACAAAACATGATTGTTTAAAAGGGATTCGACACTGGAAATAAATCGACTTTGAATTATGGAAATTGACTGTACTATTTTAAAAAGAGGAAACGAAAGGAACTTGACTCTGACTTAAGGATATGGAATGGTTATTCACGGAACTTTACAAAAATATAAAACATGGATATGGGAATACTAGATATAGGAACTGATTAACACATTTATGGAGACAATTAATACTTTGAACACAAACTTTTTGTGAAGTTTTATATAACCAGCAAAATAAACACTCTTAACGGAGCCACACCAAGAACACTTGCTGACTCTTAACGGAGCCATACCCAGAACATTTTTAAATCATCAACGAAGTGGGGTGGGGTGTGCATTTACAGAGAAAAACATAAAAAAGTATTTAATGCACAGTGATCAAACTACGGAGCTACAATACTTATATCGAGCCGTGGGAAATTTCACAAGTACTTGTTACCGTATATTACACCAACTATAAACCAGTACAACTTTCTAAAGGAAACAAAAAGAGAAACGATGGAATTATCGTGCAAGTATAACCTTTTCGTGCTCCTTGAGGAAAATACAAAACGGAAAAGACTATCCGCATAGAATAATAAAAAGACTAACTTATGAGTATATAGTGTAACACCAGACTTTGACTTAAATACACACGGACTACTATACATGAGGAACTCAAAGCTGCTTGAACAACCAGAATAATGGCACCATAATAATAAAGAACTTGATGTAAATTGCATTACATGAGAATGGATTTTATTTAAAATACTGGATTACACTATATAATACTCTGATTGAACAACCATTATTACACAAAGATTTGACTATTTTATTACGGTCAAAACCACATTCGAGATAATTTTCAATTTGTCTCAACTTATACCAACTAATTACAATAGAATGATGGTAAATCTATAACTAAATCAGCGCTTATATGCAAAGAATACTAGTATATGTAAACATCAAAATAATTGAACAGTATGCTAAGGCATAGAGAAAAACTGGAACACACGTAACAAAAGGCAAAACAGACACGCATCAAACAAAAATACAAGCATTTAGACACTTTTTCTATTTATTTATTTTCTGTTTTATATTTTGCCTTAATACAAAGTTTCCAAAATTTAGTATACTACTAGGTTTAGATAAGGAATACGAATGTAATTAAGTTGATCTAAACAATGCCGTCCTAACATTTCATTGGGGAGCAAATACAAAATAGCACTGACAATTACGGATAGGTTCATTCTGAACCTGTTTATTGCAAGGTAAGGACGTGCCGATAATGTAGTTTGTAGAGCTTACCGTATATAACGTCATTACGTGTTATTGTATATGTCATGAATAGTACAAGGTGTTGCATGTATTTTCAGCTCATAGTAGTCCACGTAGTACAAGCTGTAGAGCTAACCATAAAAATTGACCATAGCAGATGTAAAACTGAACCATAGCAGCCGTAGAGCAGAGTGAACAGTGTTGCTGGTCGAGTAGCAGGTGATCAGACATTACTGACCCACATGGTGGGCGCTGATTGCTTGGTTGACCAAGGAATTAAATGGTGGTCGATGACTACCTATAATGCTGATTGCTTGATTGCCCAGGGTGACTGGTAGCCAAGGGTGCTAATGAAGGAGTTTTTGGCATTACTCCCTGCATATATCATTTTAGCCGTGGGCTAATTTGGGGGTTTGTTTATATCCAGTGTGTTGGGAGTGTAAAGTTATTTTGTATGCCGACAATCCCTTTGTTTTCATCATTTTACTATTTGAATAAAGTACCCCATATTTCACTATATAAGTGAATACATTTTACTATTTGAGTAAAGTACATCTTTTGTTTTACTATTTTGAGTAAGACGCATCATTCGTTTCGTTGTGTAAATTTACTATGAACCGTTCACCGTTGTCCTTGTTCAAAGTGAGGTCACTTATTTGTATTCACATTTATGTTGTATTATTAGGTTCATGCGGATTATGTGAGTTTGTCCAATATATGGATTTTATACACGCACTTATTATTCATAATTCTTTTTTCATTTAAGCCATTCATCAATAAACATTGTTTTTGTAACGCCATCAAAGTGTTCTATTGTGAATCCGAAATCTAACCCGGTTATCTTATTACATGGCTTTTTCTCAATTTCTTTACATTGTTTCTATAAGCAGTTTTCCTTCGCCTTCTTATTTACCCTTTATTTTTCTGCTCCTTCAAGGTCTCCACGCTTCCTCCTCAATTTGCCCCTTACATCAGAGGTCGGCGATATCTTCTTTGATCCAGGGCTTCTTTATCCTATGAGGTTTGCCCTAGGATCCATATTTTAATAAATGCTAAAGATAGCGGGCTTTAAACTAATTCAGGTTGCTTTTTCGAACGCACGAAAACAACCATTGTGGCAGATGTTTGCTTAGATCACGTACATTTGTAAGAGATACAATATGTAAAAGACATTTCAGCCATAGTAAATTAAAGTAGCATAGAGGTATGGCAAAATTCTCCCCATCGTGGTTGTTGCAAATGCAAACAACGTCGCTTGATCATTCTTTTAGAAGTACGTACTAATTGTAGATTTTCCCCATAAAGTTGCTGTTTTCTTGTAGAATGTGATGAAAAGTCCCAGGATATTCCTAGTAACAATAAGGTACCAACCTTGTCTATCGTCAGCAGAGATTTCAGGTTCTTGATTAGAATGCTTCATCAATGAATTCGACTGAGTAGAAACAGACTTAATCGTTTTATTCCTTATTTCTTTAATTCCTTTTACTTCATAATAACGTCTTTTGTTTATTTCTGATGCAGTAATTACAAGATTTTCAAATACATCAATAGAAAATATACAAATGATCCAAGATTTTTGTTTTACAGAATATACAAGCAAACCGTGGAATATAACACCATATCCAATATAAGCAATGTTGCACACGACAATCACGATTACCACCAATACACCACTGCAATTACCACCAAAGCCGTTGCCATCACCATCACCACAACTACGACATTAACTTCTTTATGGTTGTAAAATGTTGCTACTGTTGTGCTTCAATTATATTGATTAATGCAACATCTCCCTTAATGTAAAATTTTGTTTGGGCGATCATGAATCATTTTTGTAGTATAACCAAGCAGTCAATTAGTTGTGGAATATTTGCTTTACTTTCTTTGGCTCTTTTTTTCTTCATATATATGTGCATGTGAGGGTGCATGTGTGTGTACCATTAAATTATTGACTGTATGGACCCAGATTTTCCTCAAGATATCTAAGGGTTCAAACATAATTTTAACACGTGTTGCCTGCACATATTTGTTTTTATATGATTTTAAATATAAATTATATTATCTTAAAAGACAGTATCCGTCGTTTATCATATGTCTATGTATCTTTATACACATAGTTAAAAATTTCTGCTCTCAGAATAAATAACAGAAGAGAGTGAAGACAACAAGCTTTGTAAATTCTAACAAATAATCTATTTTCCTGGCATATAAAGTGAAAACAGAGAAAAAAAGATCTTATTGCGAATTAAATCCAAATGAATTCGAGAATGTAATACATAAGTCCTAGTAATAAAAAGTCCTGAAAAAAACTCAATTCTAGTCCCGAAGAGATCCAAATTTGGAGGCGAAGACGTGTCTGTCATAGCCTTTGAAGAACTGATGTGTCAATAGTCTCTTGCTGAATCACATAAATATTATTCAAGTTTTGAATTCAGTATTAATTCCAATGAATGTCTTAATCCAAGAATTTTGTTACAGCACGTTTGTATTTCCAGAGAAAAAATCACTTGAATTCAATAATTTGAAGAAATAACTTATCACCATTTAATACAACTTAAAGTACTAGATGATAAAGCACGACTTATAAAATCCTGACAGTTACAAGATATTATAGTTCTCTGTTTGACATCCGGTCACAAATATACAGTTTCTAAAAACAACCATTACCTAATGAAAAATAACTTTCCAGTAGGATCTAATGAGCCTTGTTTACTTACAACATAATAACCTATTAAATTCATTTGGGAATCTCCAAAACCCTTATCCTGATCAACATGTTTACACCTTCTTGCTTAAGTGAATAATAATTGGGTCAATCTGCTAATGCACGTAGAGGATAATAGAGCTATTATTAGTTCTTTACATAAATGAAATCAGAAATAAAGAAGTTAATCAGGTCAAACAGAAATGAAACCAGTTTTTGGACAAGGTAAAAATCCAGCAAACAATGTTACATTAAAATAACATGCAATGGAATAAAAAGATTTAAAACTATTAAAACTATATATATATATATATATATATATATATATATATATATATATATATATATATATATATATATATATATATATATATAAAGATGTTCTGGAGATTATTTGTTTTCTTTTTCAAGTGGATATAATTTCTTTAGAACACTAAATATTTTCTTGTTTGTTGAGAAAGAATGTACTATGTTCACTGGTCGTCTCTGATAAATATGTTGCGTAAGTGTCGGCATCCCAATCAACGCTTTCATGTATATTATATGAATGGTGTAGCAGGCAAATATTTGGCTTCGTCGTCAACACTTCCAGTTTTTTTATCAGCAAGCACACTAGTTTTAGCACAATGTTTTTTTACAGGGTACTAGTTGAATCATACCACTTTTGTTGCAGTTTCAAGATTACAACTTGTACAATAATCAACATACACAAATCAAAATATATCTACTAATACGTACTGACAATAGGGCTGCGATTTTCTTTTGAGCTGATATTTTGTATTTGCTTTATCTCAGAATAATTAATGTTTTGCAAATAATATAACAAATATGATGTGATGTCTCTTTGCTATAAATCAGAGCAAGATATTTTTCTACCTATTGAGAGACGGATATGTTAAAAAAGGATCTCAGATGACTGTCCCAGGACCCTAGTATAATTGTGGCACACTGGTTCATTTCGCGAGATGTTCAGCAATACAAACTTTTTCATGATACCTAATGTTTTATATTGTATTTATATTATCGTGAATTATAAAATTTTAACTGCATTATAAATTTAAACTATGTGGTTTAATACAGTGTCTGATTTAAGTTTTAATGAAATAAAGAATATTAGTTAAATGTTTGCTAATATATCTTTCTAAATTCGTGCTTATATTGTTCAGGATTTCACACATAGAAGATGTAAAGATAAATAGGAAGATGAGGGAGATAGAATGAAAAAGGTAGGAAGGAAATAGGAATGTAACAGGCAGAAAATAAATTAACATAGTTGTAAGGTAACGGACAGACGGAAAGAAAGAAATTAGCAGCGCACTAGGGTAAACTACAGACCGACAGACAGAAACAAAGAAAGAATGAAATTAACAGAGGGCAGGGATAGCAGACAGACAGACTGACAGAGAGGCAAAAAGAAAGAAAGAGGAAACTAAAGGAAAATAGGAAATGATGAGATTAAACAATATGGCTAAAAGAGCCGGTATCGATTTGAAACTCTGACTCCGCCTTATAATATTGATTTCACAGCATTATGAATAATGTAGAGTTTTATATGTGGTTTTCTATCCCATTAAACAATGGAATAGGGCGTATACCTGCAAAGAAGGAGAGATGAAAGTTCTTTTGTTTAAACAGTAGCAGACGACATTTGTCATATAGTCCATGTGACTAAGTGACAAATCAGATGTCAACAGCTTTTTCTTTTGCCCAGGGTGCTAGATGTGTAAATGAAATATTGTGCAGCAATGTGCGAATTGAGAAGGAGGCTAGTCTTGCGATAGCGTTGCACGCATTGATTTGCACAAAGGACAAACTGTTGAGGCTCCCGTTAGCTGGATAAGCTTGTATTTAAGATAAGGGTATTCCTTGTAAACCTGAATTGAAAACAACATAACTATTTACTTCTACAATGCAAAATACGGATGATCCAGAAGGTATCTCTCCTCTCTTTGCCTCTCTCTGTCTCTCTGTCTCTGTTTTTCTGTCTGTCTCTCTCTCTCTCACTGACATTTTCCATGGGTATTTCGCTTTCCATGACTCTTTGGTTTTCAAGGAAGGGGTGGGGGATAGAGCCATGAAATGATGGATGGTCTTTCTATCTTTGCGTATACCTAGATCCATTCTTCTTCTTCTTCTTCTTCTTCTTCTTCTTCTTCTTCTTCTTCTTCTTCTTCTTCTTCTTCTTCTTCTTCTTCTTCTTCTTCAATTTATTATTATTATTATTATTATTATTATTATTATTATTATTATTAGTAGTAGTAGTAGTAGTAGTAGTAGTAGTAGTAGTAGTAGTATTAGTAGTAGTAGTAGTAGTAGTAGTAATTGTAATAGTAGTAGTAGTTGCCTTGTTCACATTGTATCTGCGATAAGAAACAGATTACAAATTCCTACTAACATTTTCCTTACTTGATCGCATGTTAATTAAGTCTAACTCAGCTGTCGACAACATATAATTTACTGGTACAGCAGGGTTTATGTTTGATTTTCTGATCAGTCCTAACTGCATAAACCATGCTATGTTAGTGCATTATGCGAACGGCTGATCTGGGTCTACGATGTTCCATTTGGATTTTAAGTGTGAACGGGGACATAGGATTACTGGGTTCCTTATTATCTGTAATTTGGTCGTCTGACCGATTCGTATAAAACATTCTTCTCCACCTACACCACAGTTCGTAAATTAAGTGTGTGGGCGTTGCATCCTAGTTATCAGAAAATGTATCTTCTTTTCGTATACGGGGACAATCTGACTAGGTTAATGATCACCTCGTGTTTAAAGAGATTTTATTTTATTATTTTTGTACTCACTTTGCTGACATACCCGAAGAGCTATAACAATGAATGTAAATAGAAAACTGAAAAATACCACGAGAAATAAATATGGTTGATGTTATCAGTGTCCATTTATATGAAAACTCAACACACACTTAATCCTCACACACATGTATAACCTACGAAGATGGACATACGATTTTTACCTGTAAAATGGGGGCATCTTCACCTTAATACATTTTTGGACAGGGAAGATCTTTTTTTATGCTTTGGATATATATATATATATATATATATATATATATATATATATATATATATATATATATATATATATATCTTAACACAGTTTCACATATGTAATTTAATTACTTGTTTGTTAGTTTTAATTTTTTTTCATTGCATGTTATTGTAATGATAACTTTATTCACTGAAATTAAAATTTTTCCAGAAAATTCAGTTAAGTTCTTTTTGGCCTGATATAAAACGCTGTAGTGTTGCTCCATTGTAGTTTTAGCTGACCTTGTTCCTGACCTCGATTCAGAATTGGTAAACACAGGGTGAAAATTATTGGTCATAATCAAGGTCAAATTTGGCCAGCGTGATACTTTGAGTAAACAACTTTTTAAAAAATTCATTTCCAATGTGGGAATCATTGATTTTTTAGCTAAGGCTGTACTAAAGTACGTGATAATTGACTTGCAAATTTATTTTTATTTTTTGCGCCGTTTGGACTGTGATTACGTGATCCCATTACGTGGGTCTGAATTGCGTTTTGGCTGGGGCTAAAACTGAAGTTTTATAGTGAAATATTTAGCCGTAAATTGATATCGTCAAAGCTCAGAGATATTTATGCTGTGACCAGCATGAACTACATTTTGTATTTAAAACAATTTATTTTATTCACCCTGGAAAAAACTTGTGTTCATCAAAATTTTTGGATAAAAATTTTATTGGAAATTATTCAGAAATCTAAAGCCGGAATAATATTCTTGATTCATAAAATTCATCAAGGAACTGTTGATACAACAACACTGGACCAGATATAGATAGAAGACTTCATCGCCTTCCATCTTGGAACTTCATCGGGATTCGAACTTTGATTCAGTTACAACTTTTTAGTGATTTGACTTATATTTTTTAATTCCATGATTAATTTTGTGATTAGATTCACAAACCGTAAGTCCTTTTTCATATTTTTACCTGTTTGTTTATGGAAAAAATATTTTGTTAAAGTTTACAAAGCTTGATGGTTTCACTCTCTTCTTTGTTACTTTAGAACGAGCCTGGAAACCAAACAATACATTTTTGGAGAGGAACATCAGTTTTACTATGCTTTGGATATATTTATGTCTTTTTCAATCGATTTGAAGTCGAGATACAAGCATCACTATATTTGAAATGTTATTTTCAGAACATGCACATCAAAATATATACAAAATAAAGGGATTTAAGAAACCATATCGGGGAGAGCCCATAAATAGGTACAAGTTTTCTAAACCTACGACAATAATTAAATTATTGCAGTATATTTCATTGCAGCAATCTCAACCCATATATATATATATATATATATATATATATATATATATATATATATATATATATATATATATATATATATATATATATATATATATATATATATATATATATATATATATATATATGTTAAATGTTAAATTTATACATAGGAAACATTGTATACACTTAATTTTTAATTTTGAGACAAGGAAAAATACAAATCACCATACCCACACTCCATATGTGAATGACAGATGACATAATTTTTTAAAACATTTTCTGAACACATTTTCTAGCACATTTAAATCTCTCTCTCTTTCTCTCTCTCTCTCTCTCTCTCTCTCTCTCTCTCTCTCTCTCTCTCTCTCTCTCTCTCTCTCTCTCTCTCTCTCTCTCTCAAAAAGAAATCGGAGATGTAAAAGAAATGTCTGTTTTAAATCACGAATTAGGCTGTACATTTCGTTGGTTGGATTGATCTGCTAAATATAACATCGATCTGAAACTATTTACTTACTTCCTCTGGTTCATTAGTTTGGGGGAGAAACAAAGAATGGAGATAAGAAAGGGAGTGCTTCATTATTTCGACATTCGCGTTTTATAGTCATTAATTTTTTTTATTCAGACTCATTTTTTAACGGTGATTTTCTGTGATTTATTTTTTTGTCTAAAAGGAATCAAATTTAAAACTGTGATGGTTGGGTTGTTTTGATGGTCGCAGTTACCTTCTTTTCAAAATTGAAAAGTGTAACACTTTAATTAGGTTGAAAACCACGAGTCCCTCTAAATCAGCTCCTTTATATTACCAAAAATTTAACTTAGCAAGACTGAAAAACATTTTGTTTTACGTTATGAATATTACTGCATGCTTGCTTACTGAATATGTCTTGGGAAACACTTAATATATTTATGGAAATTGTTTTTTGTTTTATATTGTTACTGCTGCCATGTACAAGTTTTTACAAAAATCTGTTAGTTTTCAGTTAGCTCAAGATCAATTTTTCAAATTTACTTATAGTACTGTAAATGGAGGACGAAAAGACCGGTTATCATTATTATTTACTTGATTTTTGTGGAAGGAATGCATTGTTGTGCTACTTTTCAAGGCTGAAATACACACACACATCTATCTATCTATCTATCTATCTATCTATCTATCTATCTATCTATCTATCTATCTATCTATCTATCTATCTATCTATCTATCTATCTATCTATCTATCTATCTATCTATCTATCTATCTATCTATCTATCTATTCATTCTTACAATTTAGCAGTAAAGACAGGTGCGTTTTTCATCATCAACAAAGAAGGATATGTACGTTAAGCGCATTATATATCCCTATATTTCTCCGGAATACTTTAACTTTAAAAATTACGGCCTCTCAAGACTGTTCAAACTTTATAAACCACACTTTCATTCCGTTATTTGAAAGAAAGATAATATAAAGAGTTTTATATGCAAATAAATTACGTGGAACATCCTACTAAAATACACTTGAAATCAAGTTCAAAGCAATATGTTGCTTGGTTAGATATCCACGTTATTTGAACACGATCCAATTGGATAGCAGTAAATTTTTAGCTTTGATGCCGACTGAAGCACTTAGCTGACAGACGTCTTAAGAATCATCGACACTTTGAGATTCAAATAAAAACTGGTATTTTTAAAACTTTTTTTATTATGTATTCGTAAGGTTTACTCGTCCTATAACATCCTTTTTTCTAAGTGGTTACTAATCTGTACAAGATTAAGTTGAAAATACTCTTATGTTAAGAAAAAAGGAAAGGTATTATTCATGTGTGTAGTTGTAAACTTTTCAAACAGCAATTTCTATTGAGAGAAGAAAAAGATCAGTGTGTGATACTAAACTGTCAATTGAATATTTGTAGAAGAGCATGAAAGGTTTTTTTTTTCACGAGTTGACTATTTTGCTTTGAATGTTTTGTCTATCTGCCTCTTAAATCTACAATAATTCATATTTTCGAAAAACTTTAATCTGTCGGTAAACGTCTATCACCAGGACCATGAGTTTGATTTTTACGTCTAGGGGGCTAAACTTAAGTAACAATACAAGATAAACTCAACAAGCAAGCAATTTTCCAAAATATAATTTATTTAAATAAAATATAAATCAAAACCAAGTGAAATAATTAAAAATAACGTACAGTATATGAATTCTTAGAATATTATCTTAAATTGTACTATCAATTTCACACTAATCCGTAAACTGTCCAAAACTAATGCGAATGAAGGTTCCAGTGTGATCATTTGTTACCGTGCTAGCCCCACTGAAACAGTTCTAAATCCAAATGTTTTGACTTCAAGGTAATCCCATGAACGTTGAACATCACTGAACTCCTTGACAGTTTCAAATAATCCAAAATAATTTTATTCAAACATTAAAGTCCTTGAATAAATTCACATAATCCAATAGGTACTGACTGTTCAAAATTAAATTTTGTCCACAATGCTATTCCAACGGAAAAAATAAATAAATTTCAAATACTTCTCCCCCCTTACATAGCTGGCATAATGGCTATCTGCGCCATTAACCTTCAAAAATAGCTGATATAAAAAAGGAAAAATTATCTTAGGCACTTGTATGGCAAAATAACTGAGCCGCTGAGCTTCGAATCTTTTACGAAATCAAAATCTTTACCATTTGTTTACTGCTAAAATCTTCTTCAAACCTACTTTTACAATGTGTATGTAGATTATTCAGTTAACTTTTTAAATGTCAAAATATTTTATCCTCTTCGTTAATTTTAATTTTGTTATGTTCAATTGGTGCACACAATTGATTTATATTTGCCCATGCAACTGGACTTTTGAGTGGCAATAAAGATACTTGAAATAATTGTTTTTATTACTTTAAGAAACTTTTCTTTATTTGTTTAGAAAATTACTTAAGTTTCCTTTTACAAATAGTTTCTGTGAAAATCAATATACTTACGTTGGTCTTGCAACTCCCAAGAATAATAGTCCTAAATATTAGAGAGCACATGACCATCCTTAGGGACTGTAATCATTTCTTTATTCTTACTTAAACTGAACGGGGTGTCGCTCCGTTTTGTTCAAATACACGGTGGACTATAACCGCACTTGGAGATCTGACATGGAACTAAAGACCAGAATCTCCAGATGTATTCAGCTTTTGAACGGGTTGAAACTTCTTGTTTCGTTATGCAAATGTTACCTGTTTTAAAAGGAGCGCGTTACTCTTAGTAAACAGAGCACTTTCAGGAAAAGTAACACTTAAGTTTTTGTTGTGAACAATGATTCTTTTAATACCCGTGACAACCGAGTTTACTAACCATTAAATCGGAAAAATTGTTATTGCCAACATATGGAAAAGTAATGTTCATAAATACGATGTTATGCACTATACATCATCACTCGCAGTATGCATACTCTTACTCGACAGGCAACATACGCAGCAGCTACAGAATATCTAAAAATAAATGATAAACTTTATGATTCAATCAAAATCGTAGGATACAAAGATTCTTAAGTTTTGTGTATCCTCATGAATAAAATTATCACATAAATTAATCTTCGATCCCTAACTCATATCACTCCATATTAGGCAAATAATAATGCAAGATAGGGTTGGGGTGAATATTTCACCAAACACACACACACACACACACTCTCTCTCTCTCTCTCTCTCTCTCTCTCTCTCTCTCTCTCTCTCTCTCTCTCTCTCTCTCTCTCTCTCTCTCTCTCTCTCTCTCTCTCTCTCTCTCTCTCTCTCTGTTGGTTAGTTTAGTAGTCAGTTTTACAATCATAGGTCCAGAGAGAGAGAGAGAGAGAGAGAGAGAGAGAGAGAGAGAGAGAGAGAGAGAGAGAGAGAGAGAGAGAGAGAGAGAGAGAGAGAGAGAGAGACTTATTCATTGACATATTTTAAAACGATCCATTTTAGACTCTTGGTTAAGTTTTGACAAACAAAAATAATAAAACATGAACAGTGTAATAAACCTTTGATACCTCTGGTTTCATCATCACTAGCAAATTTTCCGATATGTTATTAACCCTATATACACCTTGGCGGATCGAGAAGATATTTTAGTGCTTTGTCCCAGCGACATCTATTGGATTTCATAAATTGCCTCCCACAGTAGGAAATGTCAACTAAGGTATAGCATGTGACAGTGTTGTATTGTACATCAGCCGAAGATGGTGGAGGCCATTTATGTCAGAAGGCTGCTTTGTAAGTGTAACATCGAAAGCATGAGTACGTACCAAAAAGAAGTCATTATAGATGTATTTGAGTGAAAGGTATTTGTACAAACACGGACCTGCAGTGAAAAACAATGGTTGATTTATGAGTCCACTCAAGTTGTATATTCCTTTTGTCTCGATTATGCAAAAACAGTGTTAAAATTTGCACAACTTTATTTTGATTGGATGCGGTGGCTTTGCCGCCGCATCCAGTGAAATTCACAGACCTGAAGCACTGACCTATCTGTGACCCATCAAAGTGTAGATAGGTTTAACGTATCGGTACCTTGGTTAGCGAAGATACTCGGGTGTGTGCATATATGATTACATCTCTTTTTATTGCTTTGTCAGAATTTAGTGACTATTTGTCCATTATGGGAGTCGGTGTTGTGAAAATATTTCTCAAACTCAGTGATTAAATACTACCAAGACGCAGACGTCATTATATACAGCATTCGCGAGACTTTATGGTGGCACGTTTTTCTTTTCTTTGTTGCTGTGGGTTTGACCCCATTTTCAGCACGTAACAGTGACAGTTTAAACATGGCGGAAAGTATAAATAGCGAGAAAAGAACAATGTAAAACTCCAGTAAGAACCATAGACCCACAGAAAGCTACTTGAAAGTTTTCTCAAATACCGAATTGGTCCGAAACCAATACTCGAACCCTCTCGGACAGAGGTGAGATGGCAGTGATCGGTATAGGGTCGCTTTAGACCACTCAAGGCCCAAATTCGTTTCGTAAAATGGATCCGGTCAAATTAATTAATAAAAGGAATTATTGGGATATTTTCACATACCGCTATAATTATATGCCACGAATGTGTACAACTGCGTTAAAGCTTGAAAATATTGTCGGTATGAACGCAATATGTTCAAATAGCTAAGGATGAAACTTTGAATCCCCATGTAATACTTTATGCCGCAAACCATTTAGATTTTCATTAATATACGAACGATGGTGCCCTTTTATGTGATGTACTGTTTTTTATTTTCAGTATGCAGATTATAGACAGACATATACGTAACGTCTATTTATATGCCTTTCACATCAATAATAAGATAGCAAAAGTACTTACAAAACAAACTACGTGTTAATTGTCATTGATTTGTATTCAAAATTTTATGCAATACAATTTTGAATACAAATCAAAGACAATTAACATGCAGTTAATTCGGTCTATATAATTAGTTGCAGGTCTTTACTCACCAGACGGTGGTAATTTGTGATAAAATAAATATCTATATTTATTGATTTAATTTTTTAAAAAGTTCTTATTTATTCAGTTTATCTTAACTGGAATAAGGATGTATAGTTTTGAAGTACATGATCTTGCAATGCTATACTGTTTTAGAAAAGAAATGAAAATTGTATTCTACTTTGAAAATGTCTTTATTTTAATTTGGCTTGGTATTCTGCCTTTTCTACATTTGTTGAAAGGCTGATTGACCGGCATGCGGTCAATTTTTTGTCCATCTAGCAAGTAAATCGGACACGTATTTAACACAATTTTTCAGGCTCAAAATTATCTACTTGTATCTCCATTAACACTTTTCCCTTCTCCAATAATCTGATATAATTCAAAGATTTAAAAATTATTGTCATGATCGCTATCATCAGCATGTATTTGCCGAATGAAATCGTCCTCTGAATCAAACGTTTAGGGTTTTCTAGGTAGTCTGTACTTTGAACACACATTTGTAAAACTTCCTCGATACAGATCCAAACTACAACATTATTCTGGTTCTTAGACACAAGGCGAAAATCAAATTTATTTTTTAAATCATTTATATCATGTAACTAGCATGCAAATGGCGAGTTTCAGGTTAAATTTCGTCTCGTCTATCAAAAGATTAAAGACATTTATGAGAAAGAAATATCTTTTTATCGATTTCCTGTGGGTACCGCCGGATGTAACAACGTTGAGTTTGCTAGGTCGGCTAGTAAGCGGCTACCTTAAGCCGATACCACGTGATTTCGGCGTATTACACCTTTTCGATGGACTTTTGGTTCTGACCCTACACCCCAACATAACTATCCACACATAAAAAATGAGGTGGCAAAGGTCAGAGAAGCCCAGAACTACTCTATGCCGAACAAACTGTTGGAATAAAATAATTACCATGGAATTGTCCGGATAGGGGACAATATCGTCACTTGGTGTTAATTTGCATAGTTGGTTTTAATTAACAAAAATGAGTGTTTGCCGGCAACAGCTGTCTCAGATGAATTCTCAATTTAAAAGAATAACAAGCAAATGACTAATAATTATTGATGACTGCTGAAGATTAAAATAAATTGCAAAGTAAGTATAATTTTGTATCGATTTACCGCCATCGTTATGTACAGCAAGCAGAAGTATCGATGCATTGATGTATCGATTAATAGTTTCACCCCTACACTGATGATGTTGATGATGATGACGAAATAAGTATGATTATGATGATGATGATGATGACGAAATAAGTATGATTATGATGATGTTGAGGAGGATTTTGTAGAAATAGTATATGTAATAGCAGTGATAAACTAATGGAGACAAATATTTAAACTGTATGTAAAGATACCAAATCACCGTTGTTACAATTTTAGGAAGAAACTTCAAATCATAAAACATGCTTTCAATTAGACAACAATAATATTTGTAACAATTAAAAAATGTACAAGCAGAGATGAATGGCCAGAGTCTCTGACCCATCGTAATTGTTCGAAAAATATTTGCTTAAATCTTATAAATTTATTGAAAACAAAGTGGTGTTAACTATATTTGAAAAACTGTCTTATAGGTTATCAGTCTTTCCGATCTAATTTGGCGAATACTTGTTTCAAACAGTGGGTTATCAACTAACAGAAACATCATTTTTTCTGTGTTAAAAGGCAAATATATACTTAAATTTTGTCTATTCATACACATTGCGTGATGGGGGAGGGGGACAACGTTTTATGATCAACCCACCCCAAGCTATAAAAAAGTACACTAACAAACGTACAGTCACTAATAACTTGACTATAGTTTTAATCTTGCTCACGTTTATTAGGTATTTTAAATACTTTAAGTAGACACAGACCTTTGCATTTGTACCCTTTTGAGGAAAGTCTGGGCTCTTTTGAAATTTCAGACCACACCCTACACAACAGTTGACCCGATTCGTCTCGGCTTACATGCCAGATTTGAATCCTGTTAGATTTAATTGATGCCATCTTAAATAGTTTAATTCGATAGCGAAGTGCACGAGAAGACAGCTGATCTGAGAATTTTACTGCGTAAACCGGGACTCGGATTTTCGACTCTTACTCACAACTTTGCGTTGTGTGGGACGTGTGCTTTTGTTTATGGTACGATGTGAAAAGATTCCAACCAAACGGGGCATAATAAGATACGTTTATTTCAAGGGTTTTGTTACTAAATAAGGTCGTAGCAATCCATCTCTACCACTATTGCAAAACGAGAATGTCCCCGTTTTGAGGTATTCCCCCCAATATATCCATGTGTATTCTCACCAATGTCACAATTTTGCACCTTTTTCACACACAGACAGATACACACACACTATCTGATCTCTCTCTCTCTCTCTCGTTTGCAGTCTATTTTAAATAGTTCCCATGAAAAGAGCGGTGGCCTAGTGAACAGATCATCTGCCCTGATGATGGAGGTCGCGGGTTCGAACCCCAGCTGAGTCACACCGAAGAGTTATGAAAATGGTACTAGTAGCTTCCTCGCTAGGCGCTCAGCATTAAGTGCTTAGTGTTAGGACTGTTAGGACTGGTCTGCCTGGTGTCAGGATAAGGTGACTGGGTGTGACATGATGCCACATGTTTGCGGTATGATGCCCTTTGCTAGACATCACTATAAACTGTCACACGGCAGACATCGTAGCGATATGACTGAAAAATTGTTAAAGCTACGTTAAAAATCCAACACACAGACAAACACACACACACACACATACAAAGACAACGCAGATCTGTCTTTTACTAAGTGTTTATTTTCACATAACCAACGTATAACTGATAGATAAAAGGTTTGTTATTGGACTAAAAATCACACCGAAAATTAAAACAGTTATGGAAATGGAGCATTTTGTATAATCTTATATAATTAGTGGTTATTGCGAAATAAAAAATACTTCCCAAAACATTCACCTGCGTATTATGCATAACCTTTCTTACATAAATCACTCATCAGCTTTTGTCTTTGAATGAATTTGTAGTCCCCATGTTGAACGAGGCAACCAAGATTTTAATTGGTTTGTTTATGTGCATTTTATTGGCTTGTCTAAGTGCATTTGAATTGGTTTGGAAACGATTTCAGACATTCAAGTGTGTTTTCCTATGCAAAATAAACATTTCATGTACTCTGATTTTCATATTCAAATCTGAATTTAATGAGATGAAAAAAAAAAACAGAACATCATTAAATACTGCTTAAATCTTAGTTATGTTTATTGATCACTAGTAATGCGTTTGCATCATTTTTGCTTTAAACTAAATCAATTGTTGTAAGAAAAATTATATATATATATATATATATATATATATATATATATATATATAGAGAGAGAGAGAGAGAGAGAGAGAGAGAGAGAGAGAGAGAGAGAGAGAGAGAGAGAGAGAGAGAGAGAGAGAGAGAGAGAGAGCAATCTTCTCTGTCATATGGCACTTGTATTTGTATTTTTCAATTGATTCTTACTAATAGGTCTAGATGCATAAGCAATTTTTTTTTATTGTATCTTAGCATTGTTTCAGTGGCTGGGGGAACCATACGAACGTGATTATGTCGAAACAAGGGTAAAGTTTTCCTGTATACATGGAAGCATTAAAACGATTCTATTCGCCATGTTAAAAATGTTAGAGATCTCCTTCCGACGAATTTATCAAAGGGAAATTAAAGCAATTTTGACATAATGAAAGGGATGACATTTTCACAAGAACTGATTTTACTCTTGTATATTCAAAAAAAAGTTTACTGGCATTATAAGTTCTTCAGCTACCGTTGGCTATAGTCGCGTAATTTTTGCTCCTTGTTTTCACGAATGAATTACTTTGTTTGCGTGTATCTAGATATCGGTTCGATTAAATGGAATGAGATCCAAAGATGGAACAGATTTAGCATCCTTTCTGCCTTTCTTTTGAAATGAATTTATGACTTTCTTTTCTTGTTTTAGTAGATATGTATGTGCACAATATGCACATTCTCGATAATTAGTATGATATCAGTAAGAAAATATAGGATATGTCATTAAGTTATTTTCATGGATGTGTCTGTACAACGACTTTAGTTAGAGTATATATGAGAGACGATGGTGTAGCTCCCTGTTTTGGTGCCTTTTCTGCACCGTCGCGAGTGGCTGAAGAGTCTGACCCTTGTGTGACAATCTTTGTTGCACTTGCAGGTGAAGATTGATTCTTGTTGAGGCTGTTGTTGTTTAGCCTTCCTCTTGGCTGTCTTTGTAGCGAGGTTTACTTTTATCCCTTTCTCGACTTTCTGAATGCATTGTCTCACAGTAAGTCGCCACTCGTATATATATATATATATATATATATATATATATATATATATATATATATATATATATATATATATATATATATATATATATATATATATATATATATATATAGATGCAATAAACTGACGACGAACAGTACGCAACTAGTAACTAACTAGCCTAAGCGCTTTCGACTCTTAATGAGTCTTTTTCAAAGGCAAATACAAAACATATATACGATAAACAAATAAACACAAAAATGTTGTGTTTGTAAACCTCTACATGGCTGTCTTCACATGTGCTAAAACTATAAATACAACCAGCTTGTATAGACTAAATGCGAAAACTGAAAACGTTGTATAATTCCCTAAAAGTCTACAAGCCAATGAGACATCTATTTTTACTTTTTGTACATATGTAACGCAGATTATATCCCGGATATTTGATTCTATACCGGTTATTCTTATAGTAAAAATTGAAGGATAATAAGAAGATTTAGAAAATGTTAATGTTAAATTTTACTAGTGCATAGTTTTCATTTTCTAGTCTTCTTGGTTTAGACCGCTTGGTTTCAATGTTCTAAGGCGGCGTATCCAGTATGATTCCTTTTCCTTCCTGGTTTCGGAACTCCAGCTGTGGTTGTTAGCAATAGCGATAAGTATTATATCACTGAAAGTGTGGCCAGGGGAGGAGAAGTGTTCTGCGACCGGGCTTCTGTACAGCTTTTTTTGTCATCCAATCAGATCTATGAAGGTTTATCCTTTTGTGTAGCTTTTCAGTTTCTCCGACGTACTGAAGGCCACAGATCTTACATGTGATGAGATAAATCACATTCTCTGTTTTGCACGTTTTGTTTGGACCATGTATGTTTAGTTTTTCTTTAGTCACTGTGCTAGCGAATGTCTTGGTCTGTATCATATGTTGACAGGTTTTGCATCTTTTATCGCCACAGGGTCCAGATTGACTAGGTTGGTTTTGACTAGCGATTGGCGTTAGCTTTGCCCTGACTAGGATGTCCTTTATGTTTTTTGGTCTCCGGTAAGCTACTACAGGTTTGTTCGGAAGTATTAGGTTTAGTATGTCTGACGATTGCACGGTTGGCCAGTGGTTTGCGATGATTTTACCTACTTTGGGATTGTCTGGGTGATAGGTCAGAATAAATGGTATCCTATCAACCTTTTCTTTCTATCCATATCTGAGTAGGTCATCACGGTTTGTTTGTTTGGCCCTTTGGATTGCCTCCGCAATCAGGTCTTTGTCGTAGCCTCGGTAAATTAAATGTTTAGCCAGCTCTTCAAACCTTTCTAGGAATCTTTCATCGTCGGAGCAAGTTCTGCGTATCCTCAGTGCCTGGCTATATGGAATGTTCTTAATGCAGTGTTTTGGATGACAGCTGGTTGGGAGGAGATACTGGTGTTTGTCGGTTGGTTTCGAGTAGATGTCTGTGTGTAATTTGTTTTCCACCAGTCTGGTTGTTGTGTCCAGGAAAACATGGTTTAAGTTGGAAATTTTAGGCTAGTTAGTTACTAGTTTTGTACTGTTCGTCGTCAGTTTATTGCATCTATTTTAATTAATCCCTGACACACGTGATCCCTTGGTGGATCCAGTACGCTTGAAAGGGTTGTTATTCGCCATATGATTTGTATTCTTTATATATATATATATATATATATATATATATATATATATATATATATATATATATATATATATATATATATATACATCAAGATATCAAAAGAATATTTATCTCCTTACCAAGATACACTTCACAGCAGCTCATTCGAACTGCTCTTGGTAGGATTCGAACCCACATATTACTTGTTTTGAGTCCTGCGCGCTGTCATATGCAGTAAGGTTATCAAAACAGAAGATGAAAATATTGCCAGATAGGAATTTTAATGAACGCTAGCCTACATGCCAAATCCAAAATTGAGTCTTTTGCTGACCGTTTCCTTTGCTTGGTGTATTTAAGAACGAATAGTGTCTGTTGAGTTCTTTATTATAGGAGTAATTGCCCCTCTAGTATAGACGAAAGGTTCAGAAGCAAGGGAAAATCGCCCACCCATCCCCAATGTGAATTGACGAATCCCATATTTAAAGGTAATCCAGATTGCAATAATTCATTTTGCAAGTAACGCAAAACTGCTCCAAACTTACATGATTTCTCCAATACAACTTTACCTGACACACCCGAGATTCTAGTTTCTTTGTACAGGTCTAAAATTAAATCGACACCGTTCTTTCACGCTTTCCAGGTACATTACTTAGCGATCGTTCGACAGATATTTCTTTCCGTCCTATATCACAATGAGTTAGTCAACGAAGTAATGATGTCCTTTACAAACAACCTATTGATAACAGTGTGGCCAAATTTTTAGTCAACCTTCAGTTCATTGTATGGCACTAGAAACTTAATCCTTTTAGATAAATGGGGCATGTCGATTACTGCTTTGCTATACATGCATTTTTCCGTGAATGAAGGACAAAAATTACAATGAATAGTTTTAATTTTATAGACGAATATGATCCCTGCGGAAGCTGGGAGGTTGTTCCTACTGATTTCACTGAAAGCGAATTGGATGAAACAATAACTAACGAGGACGAGATAGGATACGACAAATATTCCTGTTTTACCTCGGGAAAAGCATATGCAGAAATACAAAGCGATACAAGCGGTAAGGGATAACTATATGGTTAGCAATTTTCTAGCAATACCTATAATTAAAGACTTTTGAAAAGGGGTCGTGTGATGGCATTGTCATATTCCGAGAAAGAAACCTTTGTTAGGTCTTTCTCAACTTGCTACTGACTGGACTTCAGTTATCGATTTTAATACCAGTCAGTATCGAATGTCCAGGGAATCGCATTTTAATACCAGTCTGTATCGAATATCCAGGGAATCGCAAATTCTCTGGCTTTTCCTCCATGTTTTCTCTAAATTACGAATTTCCCAATTATTTCAAACCATGGGTATTAATTATTGCTGTTATTATTTTTCAGAATGTAGATGTAATTTCCGATGATTGAAAAGATTCAAAATGTTTTACAGCATTGCAGTTTTAGTGAAATTCTGTACAATTTTTATCGTAATATTGTCTACAAATCGAAACTGGTGCAATTTTGGAAAGAAGGGCAACAGCTGTAATATGTTACTGGGTAGTTAGACCATGTAAGTTGCGAGTGTATATTTAGTATATTGGTACACGCAATGGGTTCAGTATCGAGCTAATCAGACAACTGTGAGCGAAGCATTAAATTCATTGTTTCCCAATATTCAAGTGATCACAAGGCAACAGTCGCTGTCAACTGAAGCGCCATATTTTTTCCAATTACCCACAGGCTGCACACCATGAAACTCCAACTCCTCACTTCCTATTTCTTACTTGTATGACTGTATATAGAGTATTCCATATGCCAAAAAATCAGGGTGGTTAATTTTATGAAACGAATCTATGCTTGATAATGTCTTGTGAACAGTACTTTTTCTCAGGCCAGTTGATTGGCCAATTTTGAGGAGCGTACGTCATCCAAACACCTGATCTTAATAGTCAACAAACACACACAAATATTACGGAAAGCTATAAATGGAGACGTAAATGCAGACAGTAACAAGTCTTGTTTTATCACAATCGTTTAACTTTTAAGTACCGCTTTACAATCAAAATGTACATCTGAAAGAGGAACCGGCACAATGAGTTGTTTGTATTGACAACATGCATAATGGAGAGAATGCTGGTATACTTATATGATACTGTCATATATTGTCACTGAAAGTTTCCTACATTTAGTACTTATTGAAACTATACATTATCTAAAGCACACAGCTGATAAAATGACTGCTCCCATTTGCTCCTAAAATTAACATGAACTAGTCCAATGTATAACAATTTTAGCAGTTATTAAAATAAGGAATTAAATTTTGTCCGATTGGACAATACTAGGTTCTGAACGTGTAATGAATAAATTCTAAAATATATAAAAGGTATCCAAACATTATCAGCTCACTTTCTACCTGAAGTTTACATTTGAAATCCTGGAAGTAAAAATGACTAGGAAGAGCTATTAGTCTTTTGAAAGATGCAGATATGACGTAATGCCAACCTGTATAATCTAAAATCTAAATTATGACTATAAATCACTCAGCTAAATAAAGGGAATTAAAAGTTCTTTTTAAAATACCTACGATATACAATGTATGTTTGAAATAACCAGGATAACCAGTGAAGAAAACCTGGGCAATTATTTTCTTTAAAAATTACACTCCATACAAACTGCGAAACTATTAAGCGGAACCTTAAGACAGGGTGTATGTTTCTATGTCAGTATCGGTCCATCACTCCGTCTACTCTCTGTTGGTTTTAGAACGATACAATAACTGTTGTTCTAGACTAAGTGTACTGGCCAAACTTTGTAAATGGATTCTACTACGATACGGAACAAATACTTTGGCCAAACTTTGTAAATGGATTCTACTACGATATGGAACAAATACTTCCTTATGAAAGAGCGATTTTCTGATTGATTTGGGGATTTTTTTTTTTAAAAAAGCACTGCGTTTAGGTCACTGATTTAAAGAAGGAAAAAAATTGTTCCACCTGATAATATTAGCTATAGACGTTTTGCCCTGATGAAACTTTATAGATGGATTGTACTCGTTAAGAAACCTAGCTATTGGGATGGGAGGTAGGGTCAATGGGTCAAAGGGCAATGTCACATTGACTCAAAGACGACACAACTTTTGTAGGAATACATTTAGTTCCAGATCATGTACCTGTAGGTTTGGAGTGACTGGGGTGGTTGTGTGAATAAGTATCTTTTCATTCGATCCAAGAAAAACGGATATAAATTAACTGAAATTCGGGTTCACATATGCTCATTCGTTTATTTGAATACCTGGAAGGATGCACTCAGAGAGATGGGAACACGAAAAAGATGATGTAAACAGTCTCAGTATGGTAAAGCTTATTTCCAAGTTTACAATAATGCTGAGACATTTTTGGAAAAGAGTTAAAAGCACAAGGCCATTTATCAAGAAGCTATTTTCTGACATTGTATTGATATATATCTTTTAGGGACTTGCCACTTTTTTAAAAAGAAAGTGCCACTGAGGTCAATGGAGAAGCTTAAAATATCTGTGTTAAAATAAAGATAAATACGCCGTTTTGTATGCCAGTGTAAAACACCGTTGTACAAATGGTTTCGTCTTGACAATATGAGTCACTATGAGTCATAATTTGTAATAAAGGCTGAAATGCTTCTGATAGTGTGACTTAAGCAATAAGTACCAATCTCTACTGAAATTGTGACTTCAGCAATCAGTATCAATCTCTACTGAGTGTGCTTTAGCGAATAGCGACTGATCTGGGGAAGCCTGAGTTCGATTGCAAACAGAGGACATAAGTTCAATTTAACAGAAGTCTTTCATGACTTTTAACAGTTTAATTGTACGGTATATCTCATAAATTGATATGAAACACAACGGACAAGGCACTTTTTGATGAGAAAAGATTTTCAATAAAGCTATTTCCCGAATGTTTGCACAAGCTTAAGTGCTTAGTTTATTGTGTGGCTCTGATAGACATGATCACCTGTGCATAACCGTTTTAAGGCGAGCTATTTTCACATTTGCGTTTAAACACCAAGAAAAAGTTCTTTTATGTTCGCATCTTAAATCATTCTAGCGGCAAGACTTAAACCCTAGACCAAGAAACATGACAGTTCGCACAAAAATATTTCATTATTAGTTCTTCTTCACTTCTTTTTTAAAAGTGGTATGAGTTCTGAACTCAAGAACAAAGTTCTGGAACAACGCTCTTCTCGTTAAGGCGAGAATTATCACCAGAACATGTTCATAGTTTGAAGAACGGTCTCGCCCAGTGACGCTCATTAGGAGCCACACAGACTGCATCATCAGAAAGAAACATTAATGTTGCTCTACCGCAATCTTTTTCTGTTTAAATATTAAAACCCCTACATGTTATTTGTTTGTATATAAACGGTAAAAAGCTCAGGCTGATTCTGATAGAATAACAAGGAAGTACTAGATAAAATATCTTCCTTGGGTTTAAACCTCGTGACATCTGTTAGATATTTGGAACACTACCGACTGAGCTAATACGTAAACGAAGTTCACCATGATGAATATTTCTGATGGCCAAATATTTATTATTTTTTAAATTTGTTTTTTAATTGTAAAAATCGTATTTTAAATATGTTTAAAAGAATTGGATATTTTTATGTAAAGCATAGATGAGTTTAGTGGTATTCTCTTGTACTCTATCAAAAATATTCAAAGTCAAGAAAACAAACTATACAAAATAAATAAATAAATAAATAAATAAATAAATAAATAAATAAATAAATAAGTGCACCTTGCGTCTTTACAGTTCTCTCTGAAAATTTAAATTATATCGGTTGTTACACTATTTAAGGACTATCAAGAAAGTTTGATTTGATTTGTGCAAAATCAATGAAAATATTTGTCTTATATTTACTTTTGGGGATTTTAAAACCAGACTTTGAGGTGCAACAATACATTGTACTTAACAAGAAAAGGTGCTTTAGGATCACACCATATACCTTTGTGACGAGCTGTTGATATATCAAAATTCTTTGGCACTATCCTTTGACATGATGCAAGGTACAAATGCGAAGTTATGTTAGGAAAGTTAATTGATGTTATATATTCCGAAATTGGTGAGAGATTGGAAGCAAAGACTATAACCCCATCCCATCCAAAACGACATATAATATTTTCAAACTAAATGTCCAAGTAAGTAATTCTAGAGCAGAAGTAGTCAGACGTACGAATGTGATAACGTCATATCTAAAATATGCGTTTATTTATTGACTACTACTAGTTTTACTAACATTAATATTGACTTTATGACCCCACAAAGGGATATAGCCCAGAGGGATATAGCCCTATATCTGATGATGCCATATTCCAAACATGCAGTGAACTGGTAAAGGTTTATTAACATATAAAGGGATAAAAAGGTACCTAAAGTGTGTACCCTGTGTAATTATATATGACCCTACTGTTCCACCGTCTCAGTACCATAAACCACTGTTTGATTCTTCCTCTAACCGTGGCAGGCAACAGGTTTAATGCTTATCCCTATCTACATGAAGGTTATTGCAGATACATCTTATGACTCGTCATTTCAAGTTTAGCCCTCAAGTTAAGCTTACGGGAAAACTACAGTTAACTTGTCTCGCAGTTTTATCGCCTGATCAATATATGCACTGAATGCCACGAGTTCTTCCATATTTTTTTTATTACTTACCAAATACAGCAAGTGTGGCAAGCAATGAATAGTTTGAAAGGTGATCGATAAATGGCTGAAAACAATCACAAGCTTTTGCCACATTCAGCAGCGACGGTGTAGTGGAATTGTAGGCTTATTCAGAGTCAATGTTTTCCTATATAGTTCTTCTGAATTTTCAAATATATGTGTATATTTTTTCGATATTCTAATGTATTGACCTTTTAAGAAACTAAAAGCCTATCTGTTCGACCGTTGCATATAATATTCATGCCAGTTCAGAGTAGGCCAAAGTCTTGATGTACGCATGTGTTTTGCGATATGCGGACTCAGTTTCTGGATCTATAACCATGTTCCAGAATTCCTGATCTTATGCAGACACTGGCTTTGTACGTAGCAGTCATGTGACCCATTTAAACTGCACGTATGTACTTAATTTTCTATGAAAATAAAAAGTACCATTAATGTTGGTAAAAATTACAAATAGGGATGTTTGTTTATTTCTTCAACAAATTGCAAAGTACTCCAGTAAAATCGATCACTGAACGTTGCTTATTCCAATATAGCCTCATCACTGGACGATGCAGCTGCCGTTATGGCCTCATTACTGGACGCTGCTGATGCTGTTATTTCTTATGCCATTATAGCCTCGTCACTGTCATTTGCTTCTGCCATTATAGCCTCAACACTGGACGTTGATTATGTCATTATAGTCTCATCACTGGACATTGCTGATGACATTATAGTCTCCTCACTAGACGTTGCTTATGCAGTTATGGCCTCATTAATGTACTTAGCTGATGTCTTTATAGTCTCTTCACCGGACGCTACTTATGCCTTATAATCTCATCACTGGACGTTTCTTATGCTGTTATGGCCTCGTTACTGGACGCTGCTGATGCCGTTATTTCTTATGCCATTATAGCCTCGTCATTGTCCTTTGCTTCTGCCACTATAGCATCATCACTGGACGTTGCTAATGCCATTATAGTCTCATCACTGGACATTGTTTATGTCGTTATATTCTCATTCAAATTAAAGTTTTCCGCAATAGCATGCTGACTACACAGAAGTCAAAAATTTTACAATTGCAACTTTCTTATTGGTTTTTTTTGCATAGGATATTCAAACAGTTTGTACTAAGGGCACCAGCAGAATAATTTTTTGGGGAGAGGCGAACATGTAGTGTCAATGAGGGCAAAGAAGGCGAGAGAGAGAGAGAGAGAGAGAGAGAGAGAGAGAGAGAGAGAGAGAGAGAGAGAGAGAGAGAGAGAGAGAGAGAGAGAGAGAGAGAGAGAGAGAGAGAGTCGGGCTTGGTTTGCATTCCCTCTTTATCATGTTGTTTTGAAACTGCTGATATTGTCTTGGTTTTTTTTGTTTGTTTGTTTTCTTTTTGTCTTTTTTACAGAAGTGGTGCTTACGGCAGGGAAACGGGGCGGGAAGGCCACGATTCATTTGGAAAGGAAAAAAACTAGTGAAATAGACAAGAACAAAGTGCACCATGTGGCTGGTGGTCTGTACAAGGGAATCCTTATTAACAAAGCAGAGGACAGTGAGTTTGGCTTTTCTGTCTTCACATAAGTTAAGCCAACCCTATGAATTTTGTTGCCCTGTGTGAAACGTGACTTTCAAGCCACCCTTCACCCATAAAAATATTAATTTTCATCTAATTTGGAGTCCTTAATACATGGCGTCCTGACAGCTTAAATATTAAAAAAGCAAGCCATGCTAATTTCTTATGTGCATCCAGGCAGTCTCTCTCTCTCTCTCTCTCTCTCTCTCTCTCTCTCTCTCTCTCTCTCTCTCTCTCTCTCTCTCACACAGACACACACACACAAACACACAAACGCACAGTTTCATAGATTCTATCGATAAAAATACACGGTGTAAACTATAAGTGGCCAGATAATTTTGCAATTTGTCGAGGATATTTTTAAGCAACATAATTGATTCGATTAATTGTAGTTGTGTAAGAAGCGATTATTAATTGATAATAATCAAGAATAGCCCCATCCACCCCAGCTCTTTGGATTAAAAAAGAAGGGTGCTTTTATTAGCTCTTGTCAACTCCAATGGACTATATATATATATATATATATATATATATATATATATATATATATATATATATATATATATATATATATATATATATATATATATATATATATGTATATATATATATATATATATGTATATATATATATATATATATATATATATATATATATATATATATATATATATATATATATCGTTGTTGTTTTAATCCAAATTAAATAAAGATCAACAAAGAAAGAATCGCAAGCACTCTGTAACAAACACTAATTCAACTGTTACTAACACAGTAGTCAACATCTTCAATTTAGAACTTACTGATGGAGAAAAAAAAAAACTTTTATCGAAGGTCTGAGTTTCTGTCCCCGTCCAAAAACATACGACAGAAGGAAGCTTAAGAAAGACACCGAAAAGTTTAGTCGCCGACTAAGACTCAAAGCCCATTTTGCCTTGCAACCAGCAAATAAATCAGAGGAAAATATAAGCTGCGACCAACCCACATTTAGAAACAAAAGTAACTGGAAGCCACCAAAAAGTTCAATTCCGAATCTGGAAGCCTTTATCAACTCGGTTGAAAACGATACTTCCAGACATATCAACCATACTAACAAATATACTGATTTGACAAAAGAAGAAACAGATGCCCTTCACTCAATGAAAAGCAGAACAGACATTATAATTAAGACTACATATAAGCGTTCAGCTGTTGTTATTCTGAATAGGGAAGATTATATTAGTGAAGCAATCAAATATCTGGGGTATAATCTGCGTTCCATAAATGTACACAAAGTAATAGATGTCGCTATGGCTCGTAGACTTGTAGGGAAATAAAAACATTTTTCAGTATTCGCAACATGTCTATAGAGGCTGTTTGAGACGATGTATCTATAGGTTTAACTAATGTGGAGACGGCCATGCAGAGTTTGACAAACAACGTTTTTGTGTTTATTTGTTTTGTATTTGCCTTTGGAAAAGACTCATTAAGAGTCGAAAGCGCTCAGGCTAGTAGTTAGTTACTAGTTTCGCACTGTTCGTTGTCAGTTATTGCTTATATATATATATGTATGTATGTATGTATGTATGTATGTATGTATGTATGTATGTATGTATGTATGTATGTATGTATGTGTGTGTGTGTGTGTGTGTGTGTGTGTGTGTGTGTGTAAATATCGGTTCCAGTACAGTACAGACAATGCTACTAAAACTAAACAATAAAGCATTTTTCCTTTACAAGTGAATGTCGTGCAGTTTCTAATACAAGTCGTCGCCACTGATAAATTTAGCAGGGGAAAGACATTAACCGAACTAAATGCACATATCGATCACCTATGTGCAATGGTAGTCAAAATAATAACTCTGTTAAAATTATTTTTGAAATTTCTATCTCTCCAATCAATTGAACTTTATTTTTCTGATTTTATACATATTCTACCACTGACAGATTAAGGCTGCACCATACGGAAAACACATTTAATTATAATATGTCCAGAATTGATAAATTCAAGAAAAAGGCTGCCCAAACAATACTGAAATTTCCTGTTATGACTCCCTTGATTGTTCTGTTTTCACGTCTGCAATGGCTACCCATGCAAACCGTATGTCTTTAAACGATATATCTCCAGAGTGTATCTCTAATATAACTGAACTAAGAACATCAAATACTAAGTGTAAACTCCTATCGATGACTAACGACGATCTCCAGATTCCGTGGTCGAAAACCGATCATTAGAAAAGCTCATTTACGGTATCAGCACCTACTGTATGGAATTTCTTACCACTGAGGATACATAATTCAAATTCCCTTCCTTATTTTAAAATATCATTAAAGAAATTCATTCTTGACCAGCTGGAATGACATATTAATATAAAACTGAATCATTATATCCACAAACATGTCCAAATCTTATTCGATAAATATATGTCACCATGGCACCCATCTTGAAAATCTTGTCTGCTCCTTCAAAACAGAAAATCATACTAAAATGGGGTTCCACCCAAAGACTTTTTATATTTTCAGGGTCCCACCTAAATGAAAATGTACAAATTAGTTTCACTATGTGATCTTAAAACCAGTTTGTGAGTAGAAAAGCAAAAATAAATGCTCACTTTGGATAGCATAGAAAGAAATTATGTCCCCTCCCAACCTTCCACCACAAAATTAAATTATGCTACCATCCGCTAAATAAAAAAATTGATGATTTTGATTTTGGGTCCCTACTATGCTGCCCACTCACACCCCTGCCTATTTTGCCAAGTATTTACACTGTAATCTTTTATTTCAGATTTGGAAGTGGTCGAGCCGCCTGAAGGACGTTTGGAGTTTCTAGCCTATCTTGTTGACCAGGACAAAAACAATGAACCCATTCAGGTCAGGAGATTGCTAAGGAAATAAAGGTTAAATGGTTTAAAACTAAGGTGATATATAAATTTATTAAAATGAATGAATGTGGATCACAACATGCCATACCCAATTACATATGACAAATTATATTAACAAACATACAATTCCTTTGTTATTATTTTGTTCTTTTGATATCATCAATGCTATACAGAAGAAACCCAGCTTTTCAATAAAATGAAGTACTTATTATAGCATTGAACGATAGATCCTTAATATGTTTTTTATAATAATAACTTTAATAATAATAATAACTTTTTATACCAATGGATAAGTGAATGAAAAGATGAATGAATGGAAAATGTCTGTCTTTATTATCTGTACAATGTAAGCAAAGATACAGTTGTCTTCCAATCTATCAATTATTTACCTATGTTACGAATGTAGCAGTATTGCAAATTTATTAATTCTCATTAGGTATCAAGTCGTTTCATAAAATTGAAGTGGAATTTCCATTCTTTCGAAAGAATATGACCACTTCTCCAGTCTTAAACATTTATTTGGCAAATACTTTGAATTCTAGCTAATGCACAAACATTTTCTCCATCAAAATAAAAAAAAATGTATAGTGCTTTGTTCAATAATTCACAGATTTATCGAATGGTGTACTATATTGTTTGAATACAGTTTATGGTTTCCATTACAGGATTACTGGACCTTGAAGTTTTGGTTTTGCGGTAAAGCAGATGGCCTTACAAAGAAGAGGGCATTCACAGAGTACTTCCAGGATCTCATGAATCCAACCAACTTCCCAAAGAGTAAGTGTCAAGCATGTGGCTTCCTTGAAAGTTTCCATTACAACAAGTAGAAGCACTTAATGGTAGACTTTCTGGACTTAAAATAATATGACCATGTTTTTAACATCCTGGCACTGACCATTTATACAATACATCTGAGCCAGTTTATACCTTGCTTGCTTCAGTTCACTAAGCTATAAATGGGTACTTGCACCATGTATAGATTTCAGATGGGGTTTGAGGTGTTAAAAACATTATGTAACTGTGTCAAAGCTTGGGTTAGCTGATTCATATTTTTAGTTTATGGAAACTGTGGTGAATGCTACCTGATTGGACCATAGCTGGTTCAGACTTAACTATGGTCTAATTTTGACCAAATGCCCAGCTGATTTTGATCATGCAAAATAGTATATAATACAGGCAAATAATGGAACACACACCAATTATATTTTATTAGTTATTTCTGTTTTTGCAAACATAGTTCATTATTATATGCATATTTAATACGCAGTTCAAAAGATTAGGTAATATAGACATGATAATGCATTAAATTAAATCATGAAGTCAGACAGGACCCAAGTTTCATTGGTTAGTGTCTAAGTTTTATTTAGTACTATTGCAGTATAATATATATATATATATATATATATATATATATATATATATATATATATATATATATATATATATATATATATATATATATGAAGATAAATTCTGAATAAATCTTGCATATGCCCTGTTTTAATCATGTTTTTCTTTGTTAGTAATTGAAAACGTGTATTTCTCAATAACATAAATTATTTTTAATTTGTACACAAAAAATGAACTGTGTTGGAAGTATTTCCTAACTAAACTAGGAATGCAAGATAAACAGTTTAAATGGCAGACTATGACAAGCCTGCTACCAGAATGGATTCAGAAATAACATGAACACTGATAGGAAGCTAATCTGACCACAGCTTGTGGAAACCCAATTGTGGAATACTGTAGATTCCAGGAAATAAACTGACATGACTCAATGAGCCTTGGCGACAAGGATGACTGGTCCGCTTAGGTCCCACAGGTCAGACAGGATCTGATATAGGTTCTGAATCTGATTGCTCATGCCAGCCCAAACATGCCTCATCCATTAGTCTTTCCTGAGACTTACATAGGTAGGCAAACTCTCCTCTGGTACCAGGGGTAGACTGGGCCACTCTGTTGACATGAAGCAGACTCCATTTTCCATACCTTTTTCTGCTAATGCAGACAAGGTAGGATTACATACCGGTAAAAAGCAGATTAATTCCTTGATTTAATCGTCTTACTGGATCCAACTAATCCTATGTGGTTACACGATCTGCCACATGAGTGGGTCTGTAACCAACTCTTCTCTAAACTATGCATAAAGGATTTGTGTTTGAACTCTTATTTGTAGATTATCAATGTTCTGAACAAAGCAATTGAATCATACACCTGAAACATTTTAAAATTGCAATGATTGTTACATAGCAACCCATGTGATAATGCATATACATGCTGACTATGCATCTGGCACATGTCCCAGGTGTTAAACTAAAGGTGTGAAACTGTGCATATTGATTCAGGTTTCAGACTTGTTCCATGTTGTAAATATAGCACAAGCCAATATCTGTGCATAAATTATACCCCTCCCCCAGTCGCATACAAATTATTTGTATTCTCTAAATAGTTTTCATCCCTGTTTATTAGTCTGCCATGATATGATACACTAAGAAACAGTGATAGAGTAAACAAATCTCTTTCACTCTTCACAATAAAATTAATGGTAAAAATGTGATGTAATTTTAAAAGCAATATTGGGTCAAGTGAATGACTGCCTAATACAACACTAAAATCATGTTAACCTTTATAATAGTAAAACTTGCCTGCAGTACCACTGGTAGCATTAGTTACAAACAGGTCTCTGGCTGCTACCAATATATTTCCATTGGTAGCATTAGTTATATCCTGGGCTCCAGCTACTACAAATGGATTTCCACTGGTAGCATTAGTTAGACACTGGCCCCTGGCTACTACAAATTGATTTCCAATGTGGCAATATTTACACACAGGCCTCTGTCTACTACAAATGGATTTCCACTGGTAGCATTAGTTATACACTGGCCCCTGGCTACTACAAATTGATTTCCAATGTGGTATTAATTACACTTTGGCCTCAGGCTACTACAAATAAATTTCCACTGGCAGCAATAGTTGTTCACTGGGTTCTTGCTACTACAGATGGTAGCATTAACTTTAAACTGGGCTCTGGCTACTACAAACAGATTTGTACTGGTAGAATTAGTTACACACAGGTGTCAGGCAACTACAGATGGATTTCCATTGATTTGAAAATTACAAGAGTTAACTTTAGCACTTTCTAATCCATCAAAAGTCATATTACCATACCTACAACAAAGGCACCATATCAACAACAAAGCCAGTGTATAAATAAATCAAAAAGGCATATGTGGTGTGATGTGATTATGATTTTTAAATTAGCTTTAACAATTTTTCAGTCATATCGCTATGATGTCTGCAGTGTGGAAGTTTATAGTGATGTCTACCACTGGGGCATCATGCCGCAGACATGTAGCATGATGTCCCACCCAGTCACATTATCCTGACACCAGGATGACCAGTCCTAACACAACCTCTTAATGCTTAGCACCAAGCAAGGCAGCTATTAGCACAATTTTTGGAAGTCTTTGGTATGACTTGACCAGTGATCGAACCCATGACCTCCTGAATCTGAGGTGGTTGCTCTAACCACTAGGCCACCAGAGTGGTTTCAAAAGGCATATTACCATATGAACAAGAAAGACAATGTACAAATTAGTCAAAAGACATATTATCATGTCAACAAAGGAACTGTACAATCAATCAAAAGGCATATTGCTATATCAACAACAAAAACACCATATCAACAAGAACTGTATAAATCAATCAAAGGCATATTGCAATATAAGCAACAAATGCACTGTACAAATCAGTCAAAAGGTACATTATCATAACAACAAATGCACTGTACAAATCAGTCAAAAGGCATATTACCATGTCAAGAACAAATGCACTGTATAAAGCAGTCAAAAGGCATATTACCATAACAACAAATGTACTGTACAAATCAGTCAAACGGCACATTATCATAATAACAAATGCACTGTACAAATCAATCAAAAGGTATATTACCAGGTCAAGAACAAAGGCACTACAAATCAGTCAAAAGGCATATTATTATCACAAATGCACTATAAAAATCAGTCAAAAGGTATATTACCATGTCAAGAACAAAGTCACTGAACTAATCAATCAGATGGCATATTACCATGTCAAGAACAAAGGCACTAAACTAATCAGTCAAAAGGTATATTACCATGTCAAGAACAAAGGCACTAAACTAATCAATCAGATGGCATATTACCATGTCAAGAACAAAGGCACTAAACTAATCAGTCAAAAGGTATATTACCATGTCAAGAACAAAGGCACTAAACTAATCAATCAGATGGCATATTACCATGTCAAGAACAAAGGCACTAATCAGTCAAAAGGTATATTACCATGTCAAGAACAAAGGCACTAAACTAATCAATCAGATGGCATATTACCATGTCAAGAACAAAGGCACTAAACTAATCAGTCAAAAGGTATATTACCATGTCAAGAACAAAGGCACTAAACTAATCAGTCAAAAGGTATATTACCATGTCAAGAACAAAGGCACTAAACTAATCAGTCAAAAGGTATATTACCATGTCAAGAACAAAGGCACTAAACTAATCAGTCAAAAGGTATATTACCATGTCAAGAACAAAGTCACTGAACTAATCAATCAGATGGCATATTACCATGTCAAGAACAAAGGCACTGAACTAATCAATCAGATGGTATATTACCATGTCAAGAACAAAGGCACTAAACTAATCAATCAGATGGTATATTACCATATCAGTATAAAAGTCTTTTTACCATCTCTCTGAAGCTATATTGCTGTACAAATCTTGGCAACAAGCATGGTGATGACCTGTAAGGCTAGAAAACTTTAAGACTGTTCAATTGAATATATTGGATATTGTATACTTGAAATTCTTCTTAACTTTTTGAAATCACTTTTTAGTTTGCTTATTTACTTTTTAGCTGAATGTTTAAATTGAAAATAATCCTTCTGGTAGCATATTCCTCCACAATAGAACAGTCAGGAAAAAAAAACTGATACTTGTTAAAATTACTGTAGTGTTAGTGATTGTATTTTTCCAAATAAAATTATTTCATTTCGGCACATGGAAAATATTTCCCTATAAAATTGGGAATGCAAGATAAAATATCTTTCATTATTAAAGTCACCTTTGAAGACTTTGCTATTATTTGTTGTAAAATCAGGGTGTAAAATCAGGGTTTTGTTTCCTTAAATGCAATTTGAACTGCTCAACTTATAATGTATAACATTAGGATCCACTTTGGTAAGTGACAGCTATAGCATTATGATCCACTGCTGTAAGTGACATGTATAGTATTATGATCCACTTTGGTAAATGACATGTATAGTATTATGATCCACTGTGGTAAGTGACATGAATAGCATTATGATCCACTGTGGTAAGTGACATGTATTATGATCCACTTTGGTAAGTGACATGTATATCATTATGATCCACTTTGGTAAGTGACATGTATATCATTATGATCCACCATGGAAAGTGACATGTATAGTATTATGATCCACTTTTTTAAGTGACATGTATAGCATTATGATCCACCATGGTAAGTGACATGTATAGCATTATAATCCACCATGGTAAGTGACATGTATAATATTATGATCCACCATGGTAAGTGACATGTATAGTATTATAATCCACTGTGGTAAATGACATGTAAAGTATTATGATTTACTGTGGTAAGTGACATTTATAGTATTCTGATTCACTTTGGTAAGTGACATGTATAATCTGATCCACTGTGGTAAGTGACATGTATAGTATTCTGATCCACTGTGGTAACTGACATATAATATTATGATCAACTGTGGTAAGTGACATGTATAGTATTATGATCCATTGTGGTAAGTGACATGTATAGCATTATTATACATTGTGGTAAATGACATGTATAGTATTCTGATCCACCATGGTAAGTGACATGTATAGTATTATGATCCACTGTGGTAAATGACATGTAAAGTATTATGATTTACTGTGGTAAGTGACATTTATAGTATTCTTATCCACTGTGGTAAGTGACATGTATAGTATTATGATCCACTGTGGTAAGTGACAGATATAGTATTATGATCCACTGTGGTAAGTGACATGTATAGTATTCTGATCCACTGTGGTAAGTGACATGTATAGTATTATATGTATAGTATTATGATCCACTGTGGTAAATGACATGTATAGTATTCTGATCTCCATGGTAAGTGACATGTATAGTATTATGATCCACTGTGGTAAGTCACACATATATCATTATGAGCCACTAGCAAGCTTGGGAAGACAATAACTGTCATCCAAGGAAAGTGAACACATTTGAAAAAAGTGATGAAATGACAGTCCATACTAGTCTAGATCATAGATAGTGATTTTAACTTGCAGAAAATATCAAAAGGGCTGCTGCAAAAAATGAGATTATTCAACTTTTATATAAATGTTTTAGCAGTCAACTATTTAACTAAATGATAAAGTATACCTTTTGTCTTTATGGAACTTTATTAGAAAAAAAACCCCTAATGTAACAAGAGTTAATTGATATGTAATTTGTTTTCTTGTTTTATTCCTTGTTTTTGAGTATGTCACAAATACTTTCAAAGAGGATTTCATTTTTTTCCATTGAAACTGCTTCAGAAAAATATTGGTTTTGGAGGAGTAGAGCTATCCAAATGTTTGCTTCTTCAATGGGGAACCATTTTGAGTTGAACCAGCAGTTTGTGTTGGCTATGAAAACAAAATGATTGTCTATCTCCAGCACCATTGAGAAATGAGTATACATGCAAATTATTTTTAAAACTCGCCATGCATTCTTTGTCATTATGTTTAGCTTGCATACTAAAACTGAAAGTTGTTTCTCCCTTTCATTTAAGACTATGTGGGCTTTATGAAGAAAGCCCTTGTGTTGCTGAAGAATTACAACCTTATTAAAAGGGTTGTATTGGAAGTAGAGCAATCCCTTCTTGGGGCTCCAGAGGACACCCTACCTCCAATTAGTAAGTACTCTCTGAAAAATACAAATAATAGCCATTTCATACTGGGAATGAAATAGATGGATTTCCTAAATTTTCTCAAATCAAATTTCTGAAATATTTACAGATGGACATAGTCTTTGACTATCCTAAGAGTTGCTTAAAGAGACTTTGAATAAGGATTTGCCCCCCCATCACTAATTGTGTATTTTAAGTTCAATAGGGGGCAACTTTATTAATGATTCATCATATAATTTATTTTCCATGAAGTGTTTTGTTTTTAATAGGAACACTTATTGATTATTCATGTAATGTCTAATCCAGAAAGCTGTTTCTTTAATTAGGGACAAGGGTAGACTTGATTAGTTTTGTTATTTCCTTCTCATAAAGTTCTTTATATACCTTAGATCAAGATTGAGAGAGAGGACTCTAATAAAGGTAGTCAGAATAGGTGACCGATGAAAAGAAAGTAAATTACAAATAATTCTCTGATTGTTGTTAATAGTCTGACTTCCTAGCAGGCAGTAAGTGTCATGTAAAATTTAAATGTGTGAATATTGAGACACATATTAATATGTTACCATAATAAAAAGTTACTGGATTGGCCATTTCTAGGGGTGTTATCTGTGTGTGTGTGTGTGTGTGTATGTATATATATATATATAACAATATATATATATATATATATATATATATATATATATATATATATATATATATATATATATATATATATATATATATATATATATATATATATATAGTATAATTACCTTTCAATCAAAAGAGAAAATGCTTGGGACCAAATAATTTATATGTTGATTTTGAGATATTTTTAGACTACAGAGGATTAGACAGATCTGAAAAATTATGTCTTTTTATAAGCACTTATGTTGAGAGAGAGGGAGAGATATTATGACAGAATATTTATTTATGTGTTTATAAGAGTGCTTTTTTTAAAGACATCTAATAAACAATTAGCTGAGAAGAAACATTATGTTTCTTCCAACAATCACATCTGGTAAAAAAATGAATGATTTCTTTCACATAGATGAACAATCATCAGCTCAAAAACCATTTCTATGCTTTATAGCTTTACTAAAAGTCAAATAGAATTATGAAATGATAATCCATAATGTTTAAATACTCCCTATAATTCATGATGTTCTCCTTATTTTCTTACTATGATCATACTAATTTTATCCTGTAAGTATAGCCTAATCCTACATTGCTTAGCTAGTCATGCTGACATACATGTGAAGACAAATGACAGTAGTAGCTACAGAAATACATGTAGTGATTTTTCTCCTTTGAGAATCTATTGAGTTAATTTGACCTCTAGAATATTGCCATCAGCTTTTGTCAGCAAAGCAGCAGAAGCAAATCTTCATGCCTGTGTAATAAAACCCAGGTATTTAAAAAAAAAGACCCATCCCCCATTCCATGGATTACTTATACAAAAATGAACAGCACCAACCATAATTAAAAAAAAAAGCAGAGAAACCTGATTTTTCTTAAATGGTTTATTTACAAGTGTATAGTTATTATCAATAATTAACCTTAAAAGCTGGATCATTTTTATGGTGTAAAGACTATGGAATAGCTTGACAGTCCAAAACTAATGTGTTTACATGTGACAAGCATAGTTTCAATGTCATTACCTCTGGTACATTTTTTAACACCCCAAAACCTACTTTGGCATTTTCTAACCATACAAAATCTGGTCCAGTGAGTCAGGATTTGAGTAAATAAAAATACATTTTGAATTTGAAGTGAGTTTTGGCTCAATATTTACTGTTTTGTCAAATTGAATTAAAATTTGTTTGGGTTACTTGAGTAGAGGGGTTTCAGTTTACTGAAAAAAAATGTTGTAAACAATGAAAAAATTTACTGCCTCCAATTTTCAGTCTGATTGGATTCAAGTAAACCAGAAACAAAAAGTTTTGTTTGAGGAATATATATATATATATATATATATATATATATATATATATATATATATATATATATATATATATATATATATATATTGTTACAGTAATGTTTTTTATGTAGAGATATATTTCTATCTGAACTTTTAAAGTTAATCATTTAAATTGAACATTAAACTTACTGAGTTTCATGGTTGATAGGGACAGTAGTATCCTTAATTGATTTCTATTCCAGAAAGTTTTGTGTCTGTTTTTACCAACAACACATTCACCTATCGCAATGTGCCAGAGATTCCAGTCAACAATAAAACCTTTCTGACCTTCATGGTGATGGCGTCTGCTGATGCCCATATATCTCTGTCTGCTGTATATGGAGACGTGGACCGCAAGACTTACGAAATTGTAATAGGTGCAGATGGGAATACCAAATCGATGATAAGAGATGGTTCTATGGGAAAAGTACGAAGTGAAGCCCTAACAATAAATGTGCTAAGCAAAAGTGAGCTTCATTATTTCTGGATCAGTTGGGGTAACCATCATGTGGAGGTTGGTCGTGGGGCACAGTATGGACATGGGCGATTTCTGGATTGGAATGTTCCACCCAACAGGCAGTTTCATGTAAACTCCCTGGCTGTGGCTACAGGATATGCCTCCCATGGACAATGGGAATTTGCAGAACTTTTTGGTGAGCATTTATATATAAGCACATAATGCCAGACTGAAGAGAAGGATGATTCTGGATGAACTATGCTTAGCACATATAATTTTAAACCTAACTGAGATAGATTGTTAATGCATGCATCTAGAAATGAAAGTAATTTCTTCATTACTGCACTGCCAGTAAACAAAAGCACAATTTTCTACAAGCCCCAGGGAGGGAGTTTTGTTTTTACTATCTTTAATAAATGATTCAGAATTTTTTAAAATAATCCATTTTACTATCTTCAATAAAACATTACAAAAGCAGTTTATAAGAGATTTGGACTCAGTAAAGAGATATGTACTAGTCTGATTTTGTGAGCTAATCTCATAGAAAGGTTATGAAATTAACCAAGACTTATTTGTAAAACACAACTATGACAAATTAAAAGTTGCTATATTTGTCCAGTCTTCCTTCTTCTTGCATAAAAAGTTTTGTTGTTAATAAATCTCCTTTTCTTTCAGATCCAGACAAAGATTTTGGCAAAGAGGCCAAGAAGGCACGTGTCAAACTGTCCCTACTGTGGATTGCTCGTAAACAGCGCATGCTACAATATCTGGAGGAAGCATATCCAAATACCATAGACATCAAAGTTCTTCTGCAGTAAGAGTGTTTTGATTGATTGATTTATAGAGCAGTTGTTCATTGTTTCATGGTACATCAGTATTTGAAAGACTGTTCAGTTTAGTTAAGTTTAATCAAGGAAACAAATTTTACAACTGACAAATTCAATTTCATATTTAGTGCCTTAGTTTAGGTCAAGAGACACACCATGGCTTTTGACCCAAGCTGATTTAAGCAGGATGCCAACCCATAACCCACTGATTGTCGATAAGCCAAACTAACCAGTGACCATCACAACACTGGCAAGACCTCCCCTGAATTTTGAGCACTATAATCAATATAAATTGCAACATTTTAGCATCATGACATTTGTGAGAATTTGTCAAATTCAGAAGATTCAAGAAATGAAATCATTAGCAGTATGCTTTATGGCAATTTGCAGATTCTACATTAGCAGTATGCTTTATGGCAATTTGCAGATTCTACATTAGCAGTATGCTTTATGGCAATTTGCAGATTCTACATTAGCAGTATGCTTTATGGCAATTTGCAGATTCTACATTAGCAGTATGCTTTATGGCAATTTGCAGATTCTACATTAGCAGTATGCTTTATGGCAATTTGCAGATTCTACATTAGCAGTATGCTTTATGGCAATTTGCAGATTCTACATTAGCAGTATGCTTTATGGCAATTTGCAGATTCTACATTAGCAGTATGCTTTATGGCAATTTGCAGATTCTACATTAGCAGTATGCTTTATGGCAATTTGCAGATTCTACATTAGCAGTATGCTTTATGGCAATTTGCAGATTCTACATTAGCAGTATGCTTTATGGCAATTTGCAGATTCTACATTAGCAGTATGCTTTATGGCAATTTGCAGATTCTACATTAGCAGTATGCTTTATGGCAATTTGCAGATTCTACATTAGCAGTATGCTTTATGGCAATTTGCAGATTCTACATTAGCAGTATGCTTTATGGCAATTTGCAGATTTTACATTAGCAGTATGCTTTATGGCAATTTGCAGATTCTACATTAGCAGTATGCTTTATGGCAATTTGCAGATTCTACATTAGCAGTATGCTTTATGGCAATTTGCAGATTCTATAATTGTATTGTTCTAGATGTCAATCGTTTCTTGAGAAAAAGTTTAACTAAATTTACCCATAAAATTAATTCTTGTAAACATATTTTCATTTACACTATATAAAAATCAATTCATTTGTTGAATATCTTTTAAACAGCACTTTAATGGGAATTCATTCATCCAATGGCTAGAACAAAAATTGCTTCTGCTGTATAATTTTTAAATAAGAGTAAATATTTACCTTTTAAAAAATGTACATGCATGTTCAGTTTAACAATACCAGGTAAGAAGTAGTGAAGGCATGGTTATTATTAACATTACTTATCTGATATATCAATTTGTGACAAATTACCTGTGTGTCTGGCATACCTCAATAGCATGTGCAACATTTACTAGGTTCAGAGCACTTGTGAACACAAAATAATGGTAGTTGTTGAACTTTAATCAGTTATTGCTTTGAATCTCAATAAGGTTTTGCACAGCTTGACTGATAATGAAAGAGCAAGGATTTTGTAAAATTTATGGCCAAAGATGCCTTTTTTTGTCTGCATGATCAAATGCCCTGTCAATTTATGCGAGTTGAGTGCAATGAATTAAAAAGTACTAAAGATTTGTTTCCTGACAAGGCAATAGATTATGTTAATTATCCAAGGGTATTTTGCCAAAAGCAACATACAAAAGCAAGATGACTGTTTCAAGGAATACATTTCTCAGCTTTATAAAAGTCAAAATTCAATAATTCAGACCTTACCAATTTGAAATCTCAATTTCACATAAGTTACTTCATTTAGTTCCAGAGTAAAGTCTTGTTTTCCTGACCTCTACAAGAATCACATATTGTAACAGGAAAAAAACAAGATGGTTGTCAAATTTTAAATTATCAAAGTTTACTGTATATTCGTGCTTCACTTTCAGGCAGAGTAAGATTAAACCAGCAGACATGATTACCGCCATGATAATGCTGAAGGACTTAGAAAAAAAGAGATTGATCCAAGAGGTGGATGAGGGACGCTGGCTCCGTATCCAGAGTGGGGATTTCACTCAAACTGATCATGGTATGACTTTTAAGTAGTGTGTGACACTATAGTATATCCTCATTATAATGTTGTCCAGTGGAATCATATTTGTTACAGTTAAGGCTGCTGTATACTGGAGTATACTGCTGTGTACAATTTTAAAATCCACATTTTATGGCAGAATGTTTTAGGTAAAATTATATGGATTACATCAAGCCCAAAACTAAGAAATTACATGTAATTTTGTATCAGTTTAACCAATAAAATTCACCCAGTGATCTGTGACCATTCCCATGTATAAGCAGGGAGTGTGTTATACTGAAGTGCCTTATAATAAGGGATAACTGTATATGTAAATACAGTACTCTCATTATAATGCTGTCCACAGGAGCCAGTGTACCACCTTTGAATGAAGTACACAAGTACTTCTTTTATAGTGAGGGAGTGTTTTAATAATCTTTGACAGCTGCAACATAAATTCACTGTCTTTCCACAACAAATGTTTTCTTCAACAAGCATTGTGCAGCTCTGATGCCATCATGTGCAAGAGTTGTTGGTTGACACTTCTAGTAGGTGACCTTTTCCTTAAATACTATATGGAAATATAATGAACATATACTGTACAATAGTCTTTTTGTACAAGTATGTGAAAAATTTGGATTTAAAGAAAATAGGCTGTGGTATTCATTTTTATTCTAGAGCAGAGCAATACTTAATATTTACCAGCCTTTTAATGAGAAAAATATAAGTAAATGTACAAAGACTCAATGAACTTGTAAAATTACCATAACTGTATGCATCTTACTCTAAAAGTACAACAATCTTAATTCTTTCTAAAAGAATTAAAATGGCAAAAATCATATTTGAACTTTTCTCACTCCTGTCTGTGTAGTATCCCCTTAATTACACCTGACCATACAGTGAAATCTCCAGGATTTATAGATTTAGTAAGACCTAAGCTACATTGAACTGCTAGGTAACATAATAAATTATTTTATGATTCCTGATTTTACCACAGGAAGCAACTATTTTATGCATATAGAGGTTCCATCAAACTGGAGAGGTGTAAATGCTACACCTAAAATAGAGTACAGGATTTATCATAGGTTCACTAAACTACACTCAACACTCAACAGCATCTGAAATATGGTCAATACAAATTGTCATACTGTATATTGTGTGTATGTATATATGTATATATATATATATATATATATATATATATATATATAGAGAGAGAGAGAGAGAGAGAGAGAGAGAGAGAGAGAGAGAGAGAGAGAGAGAGAGAGAGAGAGAGAGAGAGAGAGAGAAGGGTCTGTGATGTTTGTTAGGAGTAATCAGTAGATCAAACAACACAGACCTTGATTGACAGGTGAATTATGCTATGGCAGATCAGGATTGTTTTTCTTTGCAGTTTGACTCAACTTATAAACAAGTATATAAAGTATCTAAGCTGACCTTCCTATCATTGTACCAAAATATGTGCATAACTAAGTTAGTATGCCAAATGTCAGTGTAGTGAGTTTTTCTGCAACAAGGCTACTGCTGCATAACAATAAGTACACTTAATCTAATGTCTTTTTTACAGAGGTCAAGCTGGTAAAGGACATGCCACAGTTGACAGGCCGAGAGCAGCCAACAATTGCAATTATCACATCACTATACTGTGAGAAACTGGCTGTGGATGCCATGATAGAAGACAAGGTTACCTTTGTTAAATACAAAACTGAAGGTAAGCTGAAAATTATAGCTAAATACAGTAATAACATCTGCAACTCAAGTCACTTGAATTTCTGACATCTCTCCATGACTTGCTCAGTCTTGATATAACACTTTGTATATGTATATCCTCAGATAATTTAAAATTACTGAAAATGTGAAGTAAAAATTTTGTTATGCAAAACATTACCATTTTAAAGTAATACTATGATTTTGTGATGTTGGGGCCATGTTACTATGGGATAGACCATATAATGTTTGGATGACGGTCCTGAGAAAACAAAATTCCAATCTGCAAATAGCTTCATATAAATAGCTTCATATAAATATTCTTTTTCTGATTTGTGGAAGAAAAAACTAATTCATCCATTAGTTAAAAAAATTATTTATCTTGAAATTAAATGGTTGATTCCTATGAAGAAGGATGTAAATTATATTACCAATTGCCCTGAATAAGACTAACTTCTGAGACATGGCAAACATTTATTCTTTAATGTGATCATTTGCCATTACGATTACAATTTATGGACAATTTTAATTTAGAACTTTCTGAATGATGACATGAAAACATACTAAAAATCTAAAAAGTACATTCTAATAAACACAATAATAATAGCAAGCACTTTTCTAAGAAGACATTTTAATTTTTTAAAAAATTCTGTTTGTTTGAATAGCTTTACACAGTGTAAAGCAGCTGTTAAGAAAGTTAATTTTGAACACCAAAAAGAATTATAATACAGAAAGTCTTGTCCTAAGCTAATCCTAATCCATAAGATCTGAACAGACATTTTAGTCAAATGTGGTAGATTTATTAAATAAATGAAACCTTCTTTTATATCAACTAACTTTAGTCGAAAGTATTTGTTGGCCCCTTAATTCTCAACATATTTATTGATCCTTAGGGTGTCCACCATTAATACTGGTTAATAAAAATAATAATATTAATACTACTACTACTACTACTAGTAATAATGATGATGATGATGATGTTGATGATGATAAAACAATTCCTCATTATAAGACAAGTTATTATAACAATTCCTGTCATTAGCCAGATGTTGTTGTTGTTGTAGGGTTTGATGCATTATTTCAGCACAAGATAAGCAATACATGGCAGCTAATATAATTGGTGGAGGAAGAATCCAGGAAAGCCCCAGAAAGAACCACCTGAAAGAAGCTAATGGCAAGCTTTTCCTCACTGTCATAGACCAGATAAGGTCATGATTTCATTTTACTAATCTTAGAGGAATTATGTTTTATGTATTTCATTTTAAGTTTTACTATAAAGCAATATACACTGTACTATATGTCTCCTTTGGACAGCATTAGAATGATGGAGTGATTTAATAGCAAGATCAATAATACTGTAATTATACTACTAATAATAAACCAATAAAGCATAAAGTCATAAAATATAGTTGGCATGTGTTTTAGATGGGTAATGGCAACATTATAGATGTTGACAGCTGCCAAAAATACTGAAACTCTAATGTCTTACAAGTATTTCTGGGACTATAGGTAAGACCAGTTCATCAGTCCTTTTAATTTTTGTTTTTACTTCATTTGGACACCTTGACACCATTCTGAATGAAGCACTATTGGATGCCTCCATCAGATTCTCATACAAGGATGTTTGGAAGCCTCTGCACAATCTGTATGGAAGCATATTTGGATGCCTTCAGTCAACATCAATCATTTTAAGCTGGGTTTGTTTAGCAACAACTTTTAGTACAACTAACTTTTAGGAACTACAGGCATTGAGGTAAAAGACAATTACATCACATTATATAGTTGATATAAAACATATAGTCCTAATCTGCTATTTACAGTAACTGGGTCATATTCTCCACTATCCAAAATATAGGTTGCTGATTTTGTTAAACAATTCGGTTGATTTTGTGATGTAGATGCAGAAACTGAACTGGCAGATTTTGAGGTTGAGAAAGGTCAGCTATGGTTGGTCATACAGTTTCACTGGCTTAACAGTGAATGAGCTCCCTCCATTTTAAAACATAAAAAAAATCTTCATGTTGAAAAATTATTCAGCTATAAAGAATATATCTTACTCTTAAACCTATCAATAGTATACTGCTATACATTTTTCAGACATGGTTTGCATATGTTCAATTAAGTAACAGGTGTTTCAACACTGGTGTCACTTGGGTACATTTTTGTCTATGGCCTACACAGCAACCACACCTATTCAATAAAGGGGTAACTGCCAAGTATTAAAACCATTTCAGATACTCTTGGGTAACTCCAAAAATAGTAAATGTTCATACATGATTGAGTTAATATGTTTGCAAGATACATATAAGTTCAGTACAAATTATTTATTAACGCCAGGCCTTAGACTGAGAACCTGATTTCATGGATAGAAAATCATTGAACTTGGCACAGACAATGTCAAGATATAAACATATGCTAAGTTTGGATAAATCTATAATCAATATATTCTTGAAAAAAAAATTATTTAATAGGTACCACTCAAGGTATTTATGAGATATATCCCCAACTTAGTTTCTTAAAAACCCATGCATACTTGTTTGTGTTATCACAATCACAACTCAGCATAGCTAAAAGCCAGTCACAGAGTCTCATAACATTAAAAGATGAACATCACATGGAGACCTTCATCCACCAAAATCATGATCAGAACAATGTAAGAACATCTTACTATACTCTGGTACAATTGGCTTAAAATGCATTTAAAATCTGCAGAAAATATTACAGTATTTTGTAAAAGGTATCATAAACATGCATGTGTTACTAATATATTTTAATAGAATTTTCTAATCATAATACTAAATTCATGTTCAAATAAAATACTATCATCTTCTGTAGTATATACTTAGTTATATTTTCTTCCTAAAAGCCTCAAGGGAGAATAGTCATTGACTAAATGAGCCACTCTCTATATAGCATCAATATTATTATTGTTAATGTTATTATTGTTATGAATCATTCACAAAGAAGAGCAATATTGGTGGTCATTTAGGATGTCCAAGGGGCACCATTTTCATTTAAGACCAAGTTTACTTAATAAGTATTTTAGTGAAAACCCCATATTGATATAACAAGCCATTAAGGAGGAGTTTGTGTTAACAAAATTTTCAGATGACTGCAATAGCAGATAAATTTGGATGTCAAAATATCAACATTTTCATTTTGAATCAATTACACATCAAAAGAAGTCTTTTAGTTAACACCACACATCAACAGGACTAGATTTTCATGTGGGATAGTAATAATGAGTTTTATTCTATGGATATCAAATTGACACATAGGACCAACTTGACATTATAAGAAGTCTTGTGGTGAAATGCTGTATCAATGTAGCATATATTCATAGATGGTGTCACAATTCTTTTATCTTTAACTAAATAACAAATAGAAGCAAATCCAACAAGTTTTGTAAAATCAACAATTAAATTTGTTTCTCCAAATCACAAAGCAAAAATTTTAGTAAAACTTAGTGTTATGAATTAAATCCCAAATTATCCTAATAGTTCTATCACAAGTCAAAATGTAAAGAGTTTTCCAAATGAATTCCAATTTTGAATGTAGTGATATACCAATAGACTTGAATGGGTTGATGTACCAACAGTTTTGATGTATCACAATGATATAATCCATAATGTCTTTGAAGGAATTTACACAATAATTCAAAATAGCATCTTAGTCCAAACAGTCAATGAGCAATTTGTAATTCCAATGGATACTTTTAAAATAAATTAATTCATCTCAAATTATATCTGAACACAACTGAAAATAATTCTGTAAACTAACATTATGATTAGGTCAAAAAAATCTTGTATAAAAACATAGGACACAATAAAATAACCAGGATATGGGTCATAAGTTCACTTTTAAAACATTCTAGGTTTGTAAATAGGCTAGACCTTGAACTCAGTAAACAACTTATTTATAACTTACAAACTGGGAAAAAGCAAATATACACCATAACTATCCTCAATAATGTAAAAAGGTCAAGCAAACAATACAAATTAAATTCTCTAGTTTGAATAGGGATGCAACTTTTCCATGTTTAAAGGTCAAAGGGTGAAATAGTATATGGATGCTTGTCATGCTGCTTCATGTTATTATAGGAAATATAAAAGAATGTTTTTCCCAATTAAGCCAACAGTTTTTTATTTAGGTTAATGTTATTTTCATGTTTCAAAACTTTTAAATTGAACATAGGTAGGTACATTTCACATAAAGTAATGTTGTAAACTATGCATAATGAGGTTACTGTCAAACACAGCATCAATTTTAATTAAGCATTTTTCTGCTATAAGGTTCTTTTCTGGAGTTTTCTATTTTTGCACTACATTAAAAACTGAAGAGATATTCCCCCTATTGTTCTATACATGCAATCACTGTTATAAATTAAGAAAAAGAAATAACATTTTTTTTTAAAAACCCAACACTTTCCTTTAATTTGATACATCATTAATATGTTTCATTTGGCTTTGAGAGTACACATATTGGCCTTAATTCTAATGTACACCTCATAAAGATTGCTTGCTCTGCATAGCCATTTTCATTTCCTAAAGTTCAAATGTATAATATTTTTAATGAGCCAAGAAATCTTATTTTTAAGTTTTTTTTTTTAAATCTTAATAATTTCCTGAGTGCACTTTCTGAAAAGAGTAATACACTTTGAAAATTTGTTTTTGTCTTTCAATCACAGGAAAAGTTATTGTACTTTGTACTATATAAAGTCTATTTCCTCAGCACAGACAAGCAGTTGTTATCATCAGCTGTCCACACATAATAGTGATAAAACTAAATGCTGATCCAAATAGGTGAAAGATGTGTATATGTATGTTATTAAACATCTTTGCTCTTTACTGATGCTCCATAAACCCTGGAGTGAAACCAAGACATATCATACAACTTTTTGTTGTGAGAAGTCCATGTCAATATGACCATCCTTCAAGGAGGAATAGTACATATATTTTAAAGCCAGTCACTACTGTGGAAATATCTACTGTTATCCTAGGACCATTTTTAATTTCAAACCCATTAGACGTCGTAAGAATTCTAATAGTGAAAACATCATTTTGATGTATGATCCAAGTTCAGGAAGAGTAGCAGTAACAAGATCTTCAAGATGGTCACTGTGGTGGCCATATTGGATGTCATTTAGAAACTATACATTGTGGATGAATGAACATTTAAAGTTTTTTTGCAATCCTACAAATATGAATAGATGGGATAGCAAACTTATAAAGATGAACAGACAATGGACAACAGGTCATCCTTAAAAACTCTTAAGATCCATGACCAGCATTACAGAATATGGGGTAAATAATTATAAAAAATGTTTTCATCTTCTGCATATGGACTAATATAAAGTGTGCCTAAGTTTACACTACTAAAGTTTGAAAATGAAATTGGACTGTACCACTGTACAACAGGAAAATACTTGCTGTAATATATACAAAATTAGAACTTATATGTAGGTCACACTGAAAATAGGTCATAACCAGAAATAGATCAAAATATTAGCATGAGTGATACAGTGCATGGTATATGATAGAATGAAATGTATACTTCAGCATAATATTAATCCTGTAGTTACAATGTAAAAATCCCATATTTTAATTCTTTATTTGGTAAATCTAAACCAAAATATGTATCCCCAGTTTGAGTTGGCACATGATTTAATTATTAATTAGAATTATAATAGGAAATCAAACTCTTAATGGTTGCTTTTTTAAAAATAATTCTTGGCTATACCTAAATGTATTTCGTCACTTAAAAGACAATTTATATGAAAATTCCAAATATTGATGGCAATATTTTCTTACAGAATCATACAAAAAAAATTACAAAAGTTTTGTATTTGCATTTGGTGATCTACCACCTAGTTGTATTAGAAATATTCACAAAATGCAATTATCTCTTAAAGAGAACAATAAAATTTGGAAAGATTTACAAAGTTTGAGGATGACTGATTTTAACTTATTTGCAAATGATTTATAGTTTTGAATAGCTAAGGGTCTGAGCAGTCACAATCACTTAAAGATGTGCAGGAGGTTTCTACATTTCATTGTGCTACACTGAGTTCAATGTCCAGCCCAAAGATCATAACACAGATGAGTATGGGATAACATGCTCTACCATGAATTGCCCATAATGGGAATGGTACTTTATCACCAAAATGGCAATAATAGGAAAAAGTATTTAATAACTAATTGCCCATAATGCAAGAAAGTACTCTTATCACTAACTGTCTATAATGGGAAAAAGTACTCTATTGCTAATTGTCCATAATGGGAAAAAGTACTCTATTACTATATGCCCATAATGGGAAAAAGTACTATATTACTAATTTCCCATATTGGGAAAAAGTACTATATCACTAATTGCCCATAATGGGAAAAAGTATTCTATTACTATATACCCTTAATGGGAAAAAGTACTCTATTACTAATTGCCCATATTGGGAAAAAGTACTCTATCTCTAATTGCTATAATGAGAAAAAGTACTATATTATAAATTGCCCATAATGGGCAAATTACTTTATTGCTAATTGTCCATTATGGGAAAAAGTACTCTAATAATAATTGCACATAATATGAAAAGTACTCTATTACTAATTGACCATAATAAGAAAAAGTATACTCTGTTAGTGACCTTGATGAGGAAAGTACTCTGTGCATAAAATATTAGCTGATTGAGTACTTATATACTGCTAAATTTGAAATCATAGACTTTCATCAGATTCACAAATTAAGGCATATGCTGATGAAGAATTGTTTCAGAATGATATAATTACTGAGATTACAGAAAAGCCTATATATTTGATTTAGTCAAGTGAAAACTACAAAAGATTTCCCAAGGTCTTATGTACTTTTCATTGAATTTATAATTGGAAGTATTGAAACTCGAGTAATTTATCTTTCATTATTTAAAAAGAACAAAGTCACAACTATGTCATTTCCTGCCAAAGTTCACAGCAAAACAGTACACTATAGGAATGAGTGACATCATTATGTAAATTTTAAAAAAGCTGACTGTCTTAGAGAGCTCTTTTTTTGCTGTATAAAATTTCCTGTGGGCTCTTGGCTTCCATGGTGTCTCAGAGTCAAATAATTTATAATTGCCCCAAAATGATATAACTGTTGATATGATGATGTGTTGTTAAACACCAATCCATTGTTTTACTGCTTTAAGCCTTGAGCATGTGCATGGAGAACAAAACTTTCCATACACTAAATGTTTTTTATTTCTGTATAACGACTTGCTAGCAAGACGCAGTTATGTGGGTGAGTACATTTTCATGAGAGCTGACATTTTATGTGTACATCAACATTATATTGATAGATACCATTTCATACATATACTATGACAGGCTTTTTAATACTACTGTAAAATCTGAGGAAAAATTTGAAATTTATAAAAAAAATTATTGCAATTTCAAACAGATGGTCCATTAAATAAATTGTATGCATGTAAAAATTTTTGGAATAAATAATAATTACTTTTCTAATCTCAGAAATTGATGCCTGAACAATGTATATGTATAAAACTAACTGTACATTACATCCGTGTGCATGACAATGTAAATTCATTTTTTTCTATTCACATGTAGATGTTCTGAAATGCACTTAAAAAAGAATATTTCATTTTCAATTTCTAAATGTAATGTTTAAAGAAATGCACAATCTGATACTATTTTATAACTTTTTAAAGTCAAATCATTATTTTTTTATCAGACAAAATAAACCTCTTTTTTTTTACTGTCATTAATTATATAGCTTTTCCTGAGAGTGTATTTGCCTCTTGATTTTACCTCAGTTAACTGCTAAATATGTAATTTGTGCAGCTACTAATGCTCAAATGTGATGCATTTGTATTGTTTACATTTTATGTTTTGAGATACAAGTCCAATTCACATATATGCATTTCTGAAAACAAATTGGTTTGGTTTACTTTAAAAATGAATAAATTGATAATTGACTGAATCAGTAACACAAAGATTTGGAAACATTAATAGTCTTTTTTTGATGCCCAAAAATGGCATCTGAATAAATCATACAACTTATTGTAATCAGTTTTAAATTTGGCATAAAAAGTGTGTGATTTTATTTTTGTTAGTAACTAATCAAGACCATGTGGCTGTTACTTTCATAAAGTTCTGCATTGGCAAAATAACTCTAAATACATCATCTTTTGGATATTTATCCTGCAAAACACTATTTTAGAACTGCATGAATGTCGGCTATTGTTTAATATTGACCCTGTGAACATGACTGTGATTTAGGTCTCTTTCTAATTTACAAATTCCAAGTTTTTTTCACAACTGATGCACATGTGCTCTTCAGTTTTAATTTAGTCATCATTGACATTCTAAAATTATTGTCATACATTGCTCATGCACTCAATATAGATATGATGTTATAAAAACCTACAAGTCTAAAAAGGAAGATGTTTAAATACGTGTAAACTAGAGTCTGTATTCCACAATAAGATACAAATGTAAAACATTTATCATTTAGCTATGGGTTTCAATTTGTATAGGTCTTTCATGATTTTGTAAATATTAACATTTTCTTAAAGACTGGATGATTGCACAAGTCATTATTAGCATTATAATATCAGTCATTGCAATGTAGACACAGTATTATCAACATTATAAAACACTATTCAAAATTGAGGAATATTATACCATTGGAATACCATTTCATTCTATAAAGTTTTCTCAAAATTTACATATTGTTGTTAATTTTGTTATACAAAATGATAGACATGATGTTTGTACTGCCTCACATCATTTTCATGTTTTTTTTATTCATAGTTATTTGTACATAATGAATATCATGCATTTCAGTTTCCTTTTTTGTTATAAATTATCAAGATGTAAGAGAACAGTATTTAGATGAACCTTGGTATACTAATTTATCTCAATGTTTAAAGATTTATGTGAACATAAATTTATTTTGTCATTCACTGAGTTGCAGAGTCATGAATCATGGAAATGAATACTTCAATGAAATGTCATACAACCTGTTAATAGAAAAATACTGGGTAATGATAATAATTTGTGTAATCAGTTAGATGACTGTTTATAGTTCTTAGTATATAAACTTATTCAAGTTTTATTTGGGTTGAAAAACTCTGCTTCTTTTCTGATAAGATGATGGTTTTTCATCTAGATCTGTTTGTTACTTCAAGATAGCAGAGCCCTAAAGAAAGCAAACTGTTCATCAGTTTATTGATCAAGCAGTCCATCTGCCAGTCTAGAGTTTTCTTTCTGCAAGATAATTTTACTAGAAATTGTTGGATTTCAACCATATTTAATTTGAAGTTTTATGTAGATTATACAAGATTTTAATTTTCATTCTTCTTAGTATTTATTTCAAGGAGTTATGTCCCTTGAAGCCATGGGGAGAGAAGGGATTTCTTTTCTTTTCAATTATTTTTTTCACAATACAACTTTGCTTGGAATGGTTTAATTTCAACTAAAATTGGCTTACAGCTTTTTAAAACAGAGAACTAGTTTTCTAGCAGTTCACACCAATGTTTACCTTTGTTGCCAGTATTCCTAACTTTGGTATCACAACTTTACTGAAAACATGCAGACTTCTACCAAATTTGATGTTATACTTTATAATGATTACATTTCAGATGATTTTAATCATCAGATTTCCATAATACCTTTTACGGAGTTGTGACTCATGACTGCCCATGTTCTTAACTTGGCTTTCCACAGCATAACTTGTCATGTATAGTTGGCATTCCACCAAATTTCTCATGCATCTTTATTTTGACAAGACCTGAAACATTTTATTTCCTGGATTCCATGATTTAAGTAACTTGTTACCCAGACTGCTTGTATTTCTGACTTTGATTTCCACAATACTATTTTACTATATAGTTTGTTGGATTTCATCTAAATTTGGCACATGACTTGATATCAAGGAAACACTGAATGGTTTTAGGTTTTCAATGTTCTAGGTCTAGATTTATTGGAGATCTGGCCCCAACTGTACATTTTCCTAACTTTGTTTCAGGAATATCATTTTATTAAGAAGCATTCAATATTTAGAAGAATCTGGCATCAGAATAAAATATAGACACTCAACACTGTTACAAAATACTAATCATCTCCCCACTTTAATCATTTGGTTGAGATTTTGTTTTTTTTTTACACGGATATCAATCAACCTAAACTATGAAAATTAGCAATCTATAATAAATATTTCATGCAAGGATACATTTTTGTTTCAAATATAATAATTTGAGGCTTTTTATCCAACATGAAAAGATACACCAAAGAAAACTTTGAAAAATCAAAAATATTTTTTAGTTTTTTATTTTACTGAAAATTCTGAATTTTTTCAAAGCATAAATTAGAACTATAACTGATAGACTGAAATAAAATTAACATTAATGGCATTCAAATTTTACTTGACTGTAAAATCATGAATGTCACATTCTTTCAGTTAAAACCATGGAATCACAGTTACTTTGTACATGTATATATCAATGAATACTTCCTATATAGTGCATCATGAATTTAGCACGAAACAATGCTTAGGTAATCTTTTTATTCCAGCTCTTAACCATCATTTAAATGAGTTATTGCCCCTGATTGCCTGTACCCTTCTCACCCTCCCCAAACATTATTTCTGAAGCAGAAATTAATTATTACAGCTGTGTTTGAGTGTGTGATGTGATTTATATTTTTAATGTAGCTTTAACAATTTTTCAATCATATTGCTACAATGTCTGCAGTGTGACAGTTTATAGTGATGTTTACCACTGAGGCATCATAGTGCAGACATGTGGCATGATGTCCCACCCAGTCACATTATCCTGACACCAGGCCAACCAGTGCTAACACTAGCCTCTTGATGCTGAGCGCCAAGTGGGGCAACTGTTAGTACCATTTTTAAAAAAGTCTTTGGTATGTCTCTACTGGGGTTCGAACCCGCGACCTCCCGCATACGAGGCAAAAGCTCTAACCACTAGGCCACCAGAGCGGTTAAGCTGTTTGACATGCAGCTTAATACTAATGGGATTTCAGTTTTGTTAGGTTTCAGATGTCTCCTTCCCATGAGATTCATTGTGAAATTGCCTTATCACTTAAATTACTCTTATCTGCAGCTTAAAATTATTAACTTGTTTGCATGTCTGATTGTCAGTATTTTTGTCTCATCAATTTGTAGTTTTATGGTCAATTGTTGCTGGATGCATGCCTTTATGTTTCCACAAAGTTCTTCAGTTTTAGGCTCTGCTGAACAAACTAGCAAGTTGGTCATTATGTAATGCAACCACTGCTAATAACTATAGTTTACAGAATATTGTAACATTTTTTTTTGTTTTTTAACATCAGGAGCTGATTCATATACAAACTTTCAATCAGTAATGCCAGCTTATATTTTAATTGCATATATTTATGACAAAAAGTCTATCAATATGTTTTCTTCAGTAATATTTTATAGTTGTTAAGATATCAGAAAGTTGTTTGACATGAAGCTAGAAATGTGTTTGGTATAGGATAAAAATTTGAATGAAATTAAGAATAAAATAACTGAAAGCTTTAGCAACATAAATTTCTACAAATTCATAAATGTAACAGAACTTATTTTAAAAACCAGAATATTAACAGGTTTGGCAACATCCATGAAAACAATATTCTTGGCTGTCTGTCAGTATGATCAGAGTTTTAATTACTTGCAATTACCTAAATGGATAATTACAGGTGAGTCTCAGGTGTACACCGTGGGTCAGATTGGGCGATTCAAAGTGGTGAGTACCAAGCTGTCCAAAACACCAGGTTCTGCTCAGATTGGAGTGATTTCAGCCGAAAATACAGTTACAAGACTTTTAGGTAAGTTTTATAGTAGGCCTTCAACAAAGTTTGTCATTTATGAATATGAATTGTTTGTAGCAAGATATTAAAAATGTTTTACCCTGCAAGCTGGTCTTTTGTGATACAAATCAGTTTTGTTATATCGAGGAAATTATAACTGAGGTTTGTCCATGTAAAGCATATCCCGACTGCATATATAAAACATTGCTGAATAATTATAATATAGGAAATATACTGAGTTTTGAAAAAATAGTTTGAATGGATACTTGTAAATGTTTCCATTTCAAATTTTCAATAAAATAGGCTTAGATAGCCGAGCTTGATAACCGAGATAAAAATCTAATTGGTTGCTAAGTATGTAAACTCATTCAAAGTTTACCCATACTAAAGTCACATCCAAAATGCATAAATGTTTGTTTTGTCTTATGGACATATGAATAGAAATGGACACCAAAGTGATCCCATGTCAAGTTTGCAACAGTGAAACCAAGTTGTTAATCTGAAATCCAATTATCAGAATGTCGCCAATATAAATTGTGATTTCAGGGGACATATTTACTTTCCAATTCTTAAATGGGATTTGTAAGTCTGAATTAGTACTTTATCCATGTAAAAGGTGTAAACAAACATGTTGAGACTATTGAGGTTCTGTATTCCAATTTATGTATACAACTGATCCTTGTATTGATTTTCTTCTAAATATTTTAGAACAAGTGCCATGTTACCATGTACATTGGAATAAAATTCAAAGAGTGAATCTTAAATGCATGAAAATAAAGTACTCCTTTGCCATAAAAAAACTACTGTCTTATAGGAAAAACAGCCTTTTATTTAGGTAGCTTATACATAATATTTCTATTAAATATTTATCAAAATGGGATCTATATCTGTCTTATAAATGGGACTCCTTATACTGATGGCATACCACAATAATCATTTCAAATACCGAACAATGAGACCTCTGGCTGGTGGACATCTATGAGCAGGGCTCTCATAGACCCAAACTTCTGTGCCAAATACATGTAAAGTTCTTAGAAGAAACCTTTTTTTACGTAACATGTCCCCATGATACTTATCATTTTCCTCCATTATGTTCCTGTTTTTATAGTTTTGGTCAGCCATGGCTTAGGTGTGGAACAGGTACTGGCTAGATTTAGGTAAACACAGCATAAAGCCAGTGTGACTAATTAATGTTTAATCCTTCTCTGATTTAACTTCTTGAAATAACCTTATATTCTTGGGCAAATAAAGGAATAAAGCTTCAATATCTAGCATTCCATACATACTTTAGGTAAATCAAAGAAAAGGAAAAGAAAAGAAACTAACTCATTTGAAACAACTAATTTGCAGATGGTAGAGGGCAGTATGATATAAATATTTTGGATATTTGCTTACAAGTTTCTGTCTAATGTGATCTAAACAAGCTGAGAATTTATTTCAAATATGAAATAAAATAATGATCATGCACTTTTTCATTCTCCTTTCCATTCTTTTGAAAGTGAAAGATCCGAGAGTTTTATGTCACTGTTTCTCAGAAATAGGCTGAGGACTTCTGAGTGAAGAGTCCAGGAGTGATATTCCTGAAACCCTGTTGAAAGCCTTGTATGTTCAGGCCAAAAAAATACCTCTAGTCTTGTCACATCAGTGTTCGTACCTCAGGCATATAATATTGCACCAAAGTTTTTTCTGAATACAGCAACTAATTCTGAAATTATATGATTTTTAAAATATTTGACAAAGGACCTTAATTTCATTGCTGCAGCTTCTGCCAGAAAGTTGCTGCCTATGTCTCACCATTCACAGATGAAACCATACACACAAAACAATTTACATTTACAGCACTGATACTTGGAAGGAGGACACATGGGTCTTTCAAAAAATTGATTTATCCAAGTCTGAGCATATGGTGTATTATGAGTGTAATTAGATTCAAAGTTTAAGAAACTGGTTAATATTACAGTAATCCACAGGCAGCAAGGGAAATATTGTAATCAGTTTTATGTCCAATTAATAACATTCTAAGACACTTTGCCATATAACAGGAAAGACATTCTGTTATACCATGTCACAATACTGTTAGGAGTTGTGTAGTATTCAACTCTTCTTACCTTACATTATGATGTTGACAAAAAAAAAAAAATTAACGTGAACATGATGTTAAAAAGGGAAAATAAATAGTTAAAAAAATGACAATTTTTATATCTTCTCACAGGAACCTTTAGCAAAGTGGAGCATGTGCTGCTAGTGGGAGTTGGTGGTGGAGTTCCTCACTACACAGACTATTCCAAACATGTTCGACTTGGAGATGTGGTGGTTTCCTTGACAAATAGCAAGAATGATCCTCTGTATATCCAATGTCAGAAGGTAGAGAAGATTGGCAGTGCTAATGGTTACACTTACAACACAAGCTGCTGGGACTGTGCAGACCGAACACTGCAAAATGTAGTGAGCAGTTTGCGGGATATCACTGATTCCTCAGTTCATGTTCTCAAGCCATGGGAACCCAACATTGACCAGGGATTAGAAATCCTCTGCAGTGAGGAATCAAACTTTCATAGGCCTTCGATAAAATCAGACAAATTATATTACACTAAACTGGATGGAACAACAGTACAAGTAGACCACCCATTACCAACAGGCCATGCTGCTTTAAGTCACAGAGATGGTCAACCAAAGATTCACTATGGTGTAGTTGGAACTGGAAAATTAATTGCAAGAACAGATAATCTAAAGCGAGACTTTGCCCAAATGAATAATGTCAAAGCTTTTGATGTGGACTTTTCATGTGTTTTAGATTCTTTGGAAGGGAACAGAAATGAAAGTTTTCTGATTATTCGTGGAATAGCCGACTACCAGGATGGTATTAAAAAGGAGTGGCAACCCTATGCTGCAGTTGTTGCTGCAGCCTATATGAAGTCACTGATAATGGCTATGTGAGAAAAAATCAGACCCTTTATATATATATATATAAATGTCACAAATATAAGTTTTCTTTTTTAAATTGAATCCATCTAATAATTGAGACACAAGTAGTGGATGTATGTGCATATTATGTGTTCTGCATTTGTGAAAAGAAACAAACACCAGTAAGAGATATTTATGATAAATATCTTTTACAACAAAGTTAAGTACACCTTTTGCATTTTGGTTGGTAGAGATCTCTCTTCCTGTTTTTGTTACGAATAGTAATACATGCACAAATTTTAATTAAAAGTTTTTAAAAATCAACATTTTCTTGTATTTTTTGTCATGGATGCTGCTAAATTTTAATGTTATGGTTCTGCAAGTTAAATCTCCATTCTTGTTTCTTTATATGAATGCATGCAGATCAGTGCAGCTGTGTTCAAAGATCAACATTCTTATCTTGTTCTTTCTCCAGCCAATGAAAACAATGCACTGAAGTTGACACTTTAAAAGGATTTTATGAATACCAGGTCTCAAAAAATACATTATATGACTTAAAAACTGAAACAAAACTGTAACAACTAAATTTTCAAACTCCGAATTTCATACTGTTATTCCACTGAATACAGTCATAAACATCTGCATCTATGCAAATTGTATGACTATGTGATGCAGTCAAACTTACACAATAACCATCTATGCAAATTGTATGACTATGTGATGCAGTCAAACTTACACAATAACCATCTATGCAAATTGTATGACTATGTGATGCAGTCAAACTTACACAATAACCATCTATGCAAATTGTATGACTATGTGATGCAGTCAAACTTACACAAAAACCATCTATGCAAATTGTATGACTATGTGATGCAGTCAAACTTACACAAAAACCATCTATGCAAATTGTATGACTATGTGATGCAGTCAAACTTACACAATAACCATCTATGCAAATTGTATGACTATGTGATGCAGTCAAACTTACACAATAACCATCTATGCAAATTGTATGACTATGTGATGCAGTCAAACTTACACAATAACCATCTATGCAAATTGTATGACTATGTGATGCAGTCAAACTTACACAATAACCATCTATGCAAATTGTATGACTATGTGATGCAGTCAAACTTACACAATAACCATCTATGCAAATTGTATGACTATGTGATGCAGTCAAACTTACACAATAACCATCTATGCAAATTGTATGACTATGTGATGCAGTCAAACTTACACAATAACCATCTATGCAAATTGTATGACTATGTGATGCAGTCAAACTTACACAATAACCATCTATGCAAATTGTATGACTATGTGATGCAGTCAAACTTACACAATAACCATCTATGCAAATTGTATGACTATGTGATGCAGTCAAACTTACACAATAACCATCTATGCAAATGGTATGACTATGTGATGCAGTCAAACTTACACAATAACCATCTATGCAAATTGTATGACTATGTGATGCAGTCAAATTTACACAATAACCATCTATGCAAATTGTATGACTATGTGATGCAGTCAAACTTACACAATAACCATCTATGCAAATTGTATGACTATGTGATGCAGTCAAACTTACACAATAACCATCTATGCAAATTGTATGACTATGTGATGCAGTCAAACTTACACAATAACCATCTATGCAAATTGTATGACTATGTGATGCAGTCAAATTTACACAATAACCATCTATGCAAATTGTATGACTATGTGATGCAGTCAAACTTACACAATAACCATCTATGCAAATTGTATGACTATGTGATGCAGTCAAACTTACACAATAACCATCTATGCAAATTGTATGACTATGTGATGCAGTCAAACTTACACAATAACCATCTATGCAAATTGTATGACTATGTGATGCAGTCAAACTTACACAATAACCATCTATGCAAATTGTATGACTATGTGATGCAGTCAAATTTACACAATAACCATCTATGCAAATTGTATGACTATGTGATGCAGTCAAACTTACACAATAACCATCTATCCAAATTGTATGACTATGTGATGCAGTCAAACTTACACAATAACCATCTATGCAAATTGTATGACTATGTGATGCAGTCAAACTTACACAATAACCATCTATGCAAATTGTATGACTATGTGATGCAGTCAAATTTACACAATAACCATCTATGCAAATTGTATGACTATGTGATGCAGTCAAACTTACACAATAACCATCTATGCAAATTGTATGACTATGTGATGCAGTCAAATTTACAAAATAACCATCTATGCAAATTGTATGACTATGTGATGCAGTCAAATTTACACAATAACCATCTATGCAAATTGTATGACTATGTGATGCAGTCAAACTTACACAATAACCATCTATGCAAATTGTATGACTATGTGATGCAGTCAAATTTACACAATAACCATCTATGCAAATTGTATGACTATGTGATGCAGTCAAATTTACACAATAACCATCTATGCAAATTGTATGACTATGTGATGCAGTCAAATTTACACAATAACCATCTATGCAAATTGTATGACTATGTGATGCAGTCAAATTTACACAATAACCATCTATGCAAATTGTATGACTATGTGATGCAGTCAAAGTTACACAATAACCATCTATGCAAATTGTATGACTATGTGATGCAGTCAAACTTACACAATAACCATCTATGCAAATTGTATGACTATGTGATGCAGTCAAACTTACACAATAACCATCTATGCAAATTGTATGACTATGTGATGCAGTCAAACTTACACAATAACCATCTATGCAAATTGTATGACTATGTGATGCAGTCAAACTTACACAATAACCATCTATGCAAATTGTATGACTATGTGATGCAGTCAAACTTACACAATAACCATCTATGCAAATTGTATGACTATGTGATGCAGTCAAATTTACACAATAACCATCTATGCAAATTGTATGACTATGTGATGCAGTCAAATTTACACAATAACCATCTATGCAAATTGTATGACTATGTGATGCAGTCAAATTTACACAATAACCATCTATGCAAATTGTATGACTATGTGATGCAGTCAAACTTACACAATAACCATCTATGCAAATTGTATGACTATGTGATGCAGTCAAACTTACACAATAACCATCTATGCAAATTGTATGACTATGTGATGCAGTCAAACTTACACAATAACCATCTATGCAAATTGTATGACTATGTGATGCAGTCAAACTTACACAATAACCATCTATGCAAATTGTATGACTATGTGATGCAGTCAAATTTACACAATAACCATCTATGCAAATTGTATGACTATGTGATGCAGTCAAACTTACACAATAACCATCTATGCAAATTGTATGACTATGTGATGCAGTCAAACTTACACAATAACCATCTATGCAAATTGTATGACTATGTGATGCAGTCAAACTTACACAATAACCATCTATGCAAATTGTATGACTATGTGATGCAGTCAAACTTACACAATAACCATCTATGCAAATTGTATGACTATGTGATGCAGTCAAACTTACACAATAACCATCTATGCAAATTGTATGACTATGTGATGCAGTCAAATTTACACAATAACCATCTATGCAAATTGTATGACTATGTGATGCAGTCAAATTTACACAATAACCATCTATGCAAATTGTATGACTATGTGATGCAGTCAAATTTACACAATAACCATCTATGCAAATTGTATGACTATGTGATGCAGTCAAACTTACACAATAACCATCTATGCAAATTGTATGACTATGTGATGCAGTCAAACTTACACAATAACCATCTATGCAAATTGTATGACTATGTGATGCAGTCAAACTTACACAATAACCATCTATGCAAATTGTATGACTATGTGATGCAGTCAAACTTACACAATAACCATCTATGCAAATTGTATGACTATGTGATGCAGTCAAACTTACACAATAACCATCTATGCAAATTGTATGACTATGTGATGCAGTCAAATTTACACAATAACCATCTATGCAAATTGTATGACTATGTGATGCAGTCAAACTTACACAATAACCATCTATGCAAATTGTATGACTATGTGATGCAGTCAAACTTACACAATAACCATCTATGCAAATTGTATGACTATGTGATGCAGTCAAACTTACACAATAACCATCTATGCAAATTGTATGACTATGTGATGCAGTCAAACTTACACAATAACCATCTATGCAAATTGTATGACTATGTGATGCAGTCAAACTTACACAATAACCATCTATGCAAATTGTATGACTATGTGATGCAGTCAAACTTACACAATAACCATCTATGCCTTTCAACTCTTTTCATTTAAATTTAGGAAGAGTCTGCTTTGTCTGTGGTTTGAGAGTAAAAATGTTGTTTGTAATTTTTCCCCTCCAGTTTGTCAAAGTATCACTGCTGTCCTTGATAACAAAAGAATTGCAAGTCTTTGTATTAATATGAAAAGTGACAATGTTTTACAGAAGACTCTCATTACAATGACCAAGTTTCTTTCCAGCTATCTGTCAAAAGCCCTAATTTGTCCTTAAAGTCATGAATTTATGTAAGAGGAACTATCATAATTGTCTAATTGTCAACAAATTTGAATGTAGAAATGAAGAAAATGAATAATTTTTAAAAATTTATTCTAATATTTAATGATTATCATGATTATTAAGAAAAAATAATCATATTTTACTACAAGTAAAAATCTAATATTTTAGAAATACAAAGTATGCATACTGTCCTCTGGCATGTATACAAAAGCCAAAACATGTACACAAGACAAGAAATGTTGTGAATAACTAAAACTGCAATTGTCATTTTTAAATTGTTTTTAATTCTGCAACCATCTAAAAACCCCTACCAAGAATTTATCAATTTACATGAAAAGAGGGCAAAAGTATGTGTACACTGGAAACATTATCTTGTATTTATATGTATATATATATGTATATATGCATGCATGCATATATGTATGCATGCATATATATATATATATATATATATATATATATATATATATATATATATATATATATATATATATGTATATATACATATATCTAAATCTATATATATATATGTATGTATATAAAGAATACAAATCATATGGCGAAAATAACAACCCACAACCCTTTCAAGCCTACTGGATCCACCAAGGGATCACCTGTGTCAGGGATTAATTAAAATAGATGCAATAAACTGAGATGTACAGTACGAAACTAGTAACTAACTAGCCTAAGCACTTTCAACTCTTAATGAGTCTTTTTCAAAGGCAAATACAAAACATATACGATAAACAAATAAACACAAAAACTTTGTGTTTGTAAACCTCTACATGGCTGTCTTCATATGTGCTAAAACTAAAAATACAACCAGCTTGTATAGACTAGATACGGAAACTGAAAACATAAAATTCCCTAAAAGTCTACAAGCCAAAATGACATCTATTTATACTTTTTGTACATATGTAACGCAGATTATATCCCGGATATTTGATTCTATACCGGTTATTCTTATAGTAAAAATTGAAGGATAATAAGATTTAGAAAATGTTAAATTTTACTAGTGCATAGTTTTCATTTTCTAGTCTTCTTGGTTTAGACCGCTTGGTTTTAATTTTCTATGGGCTTGGTTTTAATGTTCTATGGCGGCGTATCCAGTATGATTCCTTTTCCTTCCTGGTTTCGGAACTCCAGCTGTGGTTGTTAGCAATAGCGATAAGTATTATATCACTGAAAGTGTGGCCAGGGGAGGAGAAGTTTTCTGCGACCGGGCTTCTGTACAGCTTTTTTTGTCATCCAATCAGATCTATGAAGGTTTATCCTTTTGTGTAGCTTTTCAGTTTCTCGAGGTACTGAAGGCCACAGATCTTACATGTGATGAGATAAATCACATTCTCTGTTTTGCACGTTTTGTTTGGACCATGTATGTTTAGTTTTTCTTTAGTCACTGTGCTAGTGAATGTCTTGGTCTGTATCATATGTGGACAGGTTTTGCATCTTTTATCGCCACAGGTTCCAGATTGACTAGGTTGGTTTTGACTAGCAATTGGCGTTAGCTTTGCCCTGACTAGGATGTCCTTTAGGTTTTTTGGTCTCCGGTAAGCTACTACAGGTTTGTTCGGAAGTATTAGGTTTAGTATGTCTGATGATTGCACGGTTGGCCAGTGGTTTGCGATGATTTTACCTACTTTGGGATTGTCTGGGTGATACCTCAGAATAAATGGTATCCTATCAACCTTTACTTTCTGTCCATATCTGAGTAGGTCATCACGGTTTGTCTATCACCCAGACAATCCCAAAGTAGGTAAAATCATTGCAAACCACTGGCCAACCGTGCAATCATCAGACATACTAAACCTAATACTTCCGAACAAACCTGTAGTAGCTTACTGGAGACCAAAAAACCTAAAGGACATCCTAGTCAGGGCAAAGCTAACGCCAATTGCTAGTCAAAACCAACCTAGTCAATCTGGACCCTGTGGCGATAAAAGATGCAAAACCTGTCAACATATGATACAGACCAAGACATTCACTAGCACAGTGACTAAAGAAAAACTAAACATACATGGTCCAAACAAAACGTGCAAAACAGAGAATGTGATTTATCTCATCACATGTAAGATCTGTGGCCTTCAGTACCTCGGAGAAACTGAAAAGCTACACAAAAGGATAAACCTTCATAGATCTGATTGGATGACAAAAAAGCTGTACAGAAGCCTAGTCGCAGAACACTTCTCCTCCCCATGCCACACTTTCAGTGATATAATACTTATCGCTATTGCTAACAACCATAGCTGGAGTTCGAAACCAGGAAGGAAAAGGAATCATACTGGATACGTTGCCTTAGAACATTGAAACCAAGCGGTCTAAACCAAGAAGACTAGAAAATGAAAACTATGCACTAGTAAAAGTTAACATTTTCTAAATCTTCTTATTATCCTTCAATTTTTACTATAAGAATAACTGGTATGATATCCAGGAAATAATCTGCGTTACATATGTACCAAAAGTAGAAATAGATGTCGCTTTGGCTTGTAGACTTTTAGGGAATTATACGTTTCTCATCTAGTCTATACAAGCTGGTTGTATATATAGTTTTAGCACATGTGGAGACAGCCATGTAGAGGTTTACAAACACAAAGTTTTTGTGTTTATTTGTTTATCTGTTTTGTATTTGCCTTTGAAAAAGACTCATTAAGAGTCGAAAGGGCTTAGGCTAGTTAGTTACTAGTTTTTACTGTTGTCAGTTTATTGCATCTATATGTATGTATATATATATCTATATATATATATATGCATGCATATATATATATGCATGCATATATGTATATATATATATATGCATGCATATATATATATATGCATGCATATATGTTTATATATATATATGCATGCATATATGTATATATATATATATGCATGCATATATGTATATATATATATATGCATGCATATATATATATATATATATATATATATATATATATATATATATATATGCATGCATATGTATGTATGTATGTATGTATGTATATGTATGTATATATATGTATGTATATGTATGTATGCATATGTATATATATGTATGTATGCATATATATGGACCAAAGAAATGAAAAAAGTTAATAATATTCCACACATGTAACTCATTTTGCAAGTTTATTTCATTGAAATGTAAAAGCAATTAGATTTATTCCTGCTTGACATTGTAACAGAACATCTTGGTCCATGTTCTTGTTTATCTTCTTCTACAACCCTTTCTATATCCATGTCTGAAACTTGTGCCAGTATAATGGTGCTCTTAGATGCAATTACACGATTACATTAAGTATTACAACAGTTTCCAAACAAAATAGTTAACAGAGTTTCTATTGTGGACACTCAGTATTTCATCTTCTTATAACTGCCATCATCATCCTGGTCATTCTTTCTTTTCTGAATAATATTCTGAATTTTCTGCCACTGTCTATCTAGTTCAGCTTTCTCATCTTTTGGGCCAGCTCTCCTCGTCTTACGACCATCAGCCATCTTGACTCCATATTGGAATGCAGCCCTGAAAAGCACATAAAAGTACAAAATGAAGCCAGAAACCAACATTGACATTTTCTTTAGATCCTGGAATGCACTATCAATAATGCTAAGAAAAAGCAATATTTTTATTTCTTTGAGTGAAACAGCAAAATGATGCTAGACTGATAATGGTAAAGCTGGCATAATAAAACATATGGTCACTCCCGCTGGTTCCAGGTTTAATTCTAAAATGCAAACATTTCTTAATTATTTTTAATTCAACTCACATAACTGCTGTCAAGCTTTCCTGTTACACATATTTTTCCAAAACAAAATCATCCCTACTTGATGATTGATTCTATCACAAAAGTAAAACAAAAGTAAAATAATATTGGGTAAGTCATCTCTCAAAATGAACAAATAAGTTCTGATTACTATAATTAGATGAAGTCAAAAGTATTTGTTAACACATTACATAACTAATGCTAGTGATTCAACATGTACTGGATAACTGAAGTATTTTTAACAAAGATGATATCAATGATAACATTAGGTACTTTAAGACCAGAAGTGGAATTGGTCACTTACTTAGGCATAGCTTCTTTGTTGGCCATATAATCACTGTACTCCTCCTGTGTGTCGAAGTCCCAGCGGCCGACTGGTCCCTTCTTGTTGCCCTGGTCCATCTTGGTGTAGTCCACTTCATCATCTGAGTCATCAATAGCATCGGCTGCCTCCTCCATACTAATTATAACAAGATTATCACTTATTCTCCAATCAATGTATAACCTTTATATATATATATATATATATATATATATATATATATATATATATATATATATATATATATATATATATATATATATATATACTGAAAGAATGGGACTTATGAACATATCCATTCATTAGACAAAATATAAAATAAAAATAAAATCTCAATACCTTGCTTCTTTGAGAAGAAAAATTCTGTAAAATGCAAGGAATAAAATTAAAAAATTAAAAATAAAAATAGTCTTTCAGTGAAATTTTATTAAATCTAATGTTGATTGTCTTAGAACAATAATTTTATTGTCTTTTTGAATTATTGACTGCCAAAATTGAGGGGAAAATAATATAATATATAAAAATAATGTTAACTTGCAATATATCAGGCCAACAGAAATCTACACATCTCTGTCTTTCTGTCCATTTGCTTAGGCATCATAAGGGATCAAATACTAATGAAGTAGACCAAGGGGATCAACAAAACTTTAATTTTTGGGTCTCAAATGGAAATGGTCAACCAGTCTGGATGAAAGATTCTATACAGTAGTATGTTTGGCTTCATATTAAAAAGCAGAGACTAAACAAATCTGATAACAGAATTTAATATCACAACATTTTGTCATACAAGTTAAGAAAATATGAGCTCTGTGAAATGAGTGCTATGAATTCATAGTGTTATAATGTATTCAAATGAAATTTTATTACAAAACTTTAATGCACAAATACTGATGATAATTCCTTCTGAATAACTGCTGTTGCCAGACAATTGAAACTTGCATCTCATTATTAGCTAACACAAGCTTCAATTGATTTGGTTTGGTGTTTTGTGGCACAGTAACACAAGTTATTTAGTGCCAAAGCAATTGGAGTATGACGATCTGCCAACATTGAAAAAAAATCAAAATCAGGAAAGTCATCATTAAAAATCAGGAGGCAGGGTAAAATATCAGGAGGTACAACAGTAAGGTGTATATATCATGAGAAAGATGTCTACTTTTATTATTTCAGTCCACTGTATGTTGCACATTTGCAATGCTGCAAAAGTTCATCATTTATATGTACTTGGATGCCAAATTTGCTAACAAGAATAGCTTCCTGGTTTGATGCTGATAGGCTGGCTCTTTGGCTAGATTTTTTTTTTCTTATGACCATTGAGAATGCTCTCTCAGCATTGCTGTTGCTGTGCAAAATTGAATACTCTCCCAAGGGTTGGAAACAACAATTGGCCAGATCAATTTTATTTTTTCCCTGAGAGCAACCCAATAATGATCTGCTCTTTCCACATTCAATTCCGTGTCTAAATTGTAGCCTTGGTAAAACTGAAACTCTATGCAGATTTTCAGTGTTAATTCCTTCCATTCGGCTGGAGAAAAAGACCAGGTCCTAAAACAATGCTACAGATTGTTAAGAGACATCTGCGATGCTTGCATGAGTAAATCAACCTTTAGTGGAAATTTTTCCTTAATGACAGTGATTTGATCAGAATTGCCCTACAGTACATTCTTATCTGTAACTGTGCTTCAGTATTCATCTTTTCTAGAAGTCTGTTAGTTGCCTCACTCAAGTAGATATCCTGAGAACAAATGTACAAACTTTCATCTTTTACATCAATTGCTGTGATGTCGGTCTTGTCAACAATATACTTTGTGGTTTAATAACAATAAAAAGGAATTCTCTGTACATGGATAGTAGGTTATGTGAAATAGGGGTTTTGTCATGCTGTAGAGTTTTGTTGGGTCTGTCAAAACTTCCAAATCCAGCTTAAAAACTGGCAGCATGCATGGGTATGTCTTGAGTATAGGTTATCTCTTATTCTTTTCAGCCTGGCATTTCTGAGACTTGCAGCAGGTGACGACTTTGTTTCCTTCTGCCTAAACCAGCTTTCAATAATCACAGACCCTGCCTTTATATAAGCTGCTGCTGAAGCCTTCTGCACTTTTGCCTTTTCTTCTAAATACAACAGTTTAATAATTTACAATAATGCTAATTCTGTCAAAATCAAACTATGAAAAATGTTTTATTTACTGTACACCAATAATATAAACCTGTATACAAAGTTTCAAGAACAGGACCTATCTGGTAAAAATTAAATGTTGCTTGATATGTAAGCTGGTTGTAATTAATTTTATTTACTTCACAAATACTTACTCTTGTAAAAATAGTCTCTGCTCTGATCACTTCTCCTTTGCCATGGAAAATTGCAGTGGTCTCGTGCTGCTGTTGCATCGTTTGTGCTTTGCACTGAGTTTATTAATGTCATCTAGATCACCACATCATATTGAGAGATGCTGTGAGCAACATTGGCACTATGAATGATACACCCTGCTAGTCAACTGACAAATGAAAGCAAACAGCTTCCCCCAAGCACTCCTACATGTTTTATTCCATTTCTTTTCTTGGCTGGTGAAATCAGTAGTTACTTCCTTTTCTTCTTTTTTTTTTTGCTTTTTGCTGAGAAACATATGTTGTTGAGATTTGCTGATGGGTGAGATAAAGAGAGCCACACTGTGAGACAATCTAAATGAAAATCAGGCCAGATATGGTAAATACAGAAACAGGGAAATGGAAAATTGTTTTTGTAAAAAAAAATACAGATTTTTTTTTCTTGAGGAGTTGAAAAATCGGGATTTTTTCTTACAAATCAGAGAATCGGGAGATAGGTCCAAAAATTGGGATGCTCCAAAATTTTTTAGTAGGGTTGGCAGGTCAGTTAATGATACATCATGGTCTAATGGTAGCATTTAAACCTACACTCATTTGGTCACAAGTCTAGGATGCTAGCTACTCAGAACTGCATCTCATACCTACATTAGTTGTATGTTACAAAATGATAGTGCATTGGGCCTACCACTGTATTATGGGGTTAAATAACCTTGCTTTATTTTCTGTTTATGTATCATCTTTAAAAACAAATTTGCCAATTAGAGACCAGTGAAACTATTGTACATCAATTTTACAAGAAAAGATCAAAGCAAAAGTTGACATACCCTGGATAGCACTCTGCATAGCTGTCTATTTCTGTCTTGGCTTTAAGCTTCTTAATTCTCTCTTCTTCACGCTTGGCACTCGCTCTAATACAACATAATATAAATTAAAATTGGTTCCTGATAAATAAAACAACCGTCAATATAAATAATTGTCATATTAATAGTCTTACTAAGCATGTAAAAATACTGTCATAAAATCAACTTCCTTGTCAGTGACCAGTCATAAAGTCATCTTCCTTGTAATTCATCATTATAAAATCACCTTCCATGAGTTACTGTAACTTTTAACTTTTCTTTAATATTGATGTAGATAAATTCTCATGGATTTTCCAATCACTTATTTTGCATAAATTCTAACTAATTATACACTACACAAGATTAACACAAATCTAAAAAATGTATGATTAGGATTACAGTAATCCCCATCATAAACGCCCACCCCCCACCAGCGGCCACCCATTCTGAGACCAGAATTCCTTGGCACTTATGAATTTGTCTTCAAAAGTACCCCTCAAGAAAGGCCACCCCTCTAATTTGACCAGTGGTCAACATTTTAGTGCACAAATGTAAAATTTACCACTCATAAGTGGCTGCATTTCATAACTAATGTGTCCAGAGCCAATATTTAAATACAGCAAGGTAAGTAATCCCATTATCTTTCCCTATGTCCATTTCTGAATATCAGGTCTTCATTACCAAAAGAAGTGTTGGCTAAAGTACATGTACTACTAAGGTTATTATATCATTATACCAATGTTTGCAGGAAATGGGTCAGCAATGTTTTGACAGAGCACTGGCCTTCACACAGCAATGTTTTGACAGCGCACTGGCCTTCACACAGCAAATTTTTATTTTAATTCTTGTAAAGTGATGATTATGACCAGATGTAATTGTCCAGATTATAACATAGATAAAAAGACAGGGGAAACAATGTTTTGATAAAGCTTCGATCTTAACACAGTATTTTTTTTTTAAATTGACGACTGGACATAATTGTCTAGATCATAAGAAAGTCAGATTGAAATGGTGTCAGCACTGTATTGATAGAGCTTTGGGCTCCACAAAGTGAATTTTTAAATGGAAAAAAATTGATGATTATGACCAATATAATTGTCAAGATCATAACTTGATCTGTTAGGTTAAAAGCAGATTTTATGAACACACACACATACACAATTAACCTTGAACAAAACAGGGTACCAGAAAAAAGGCAAAAAGCATGCGAAAGTACATGTATTATTTCCTTTATAATAAGGTGTTTCATTTACAAAATGTTTTGTCTGCAAAATTAAATTACAATAAGCAACACAGAAATAAATCATTACAAAACTTTAACATGTCATCACGTAACCAAAGAAATAATACTTCAGAAGGAAAAGTAAAAGTTACTTGACCTGATGACAATGGGATGAGTTCAGTTGCAGAAAGATTTTATGTTGGCAAGATTAAAATGAAGAAGATTGTAAAGGATAGGAAGAATATTCTGCAGCAGTGGCAAAATACTGAGTTATTTTAAATAGGAAACAATGTATGTACCAAGATTTAAATAATGTTTCTGAATGGTTTTGTTATGTGCATGCTAACAATATTCAACTCACATTCCATGCCTAATAATAAAAACTATTAATTTATGTTACCTTGAAATTTAATTTTCCCATTTTCATTAAATAGGTAAAAATTCTGTTATGTATATTTAATATGCACTATTTCATTGTTTTTTGTTACATTAAAAAAATCATTATATGCTATTGATAATACAATACTGTATGGTGGACTTTGCCTTTTTCAAAATCAAGTTCATTTTCTACTTGACATGACACATTCATTTTTAAATTCTGTAAACAACAAATACATTTTTGCAAGTATGAGTTTGCTATTAAGATCATTATTAATAGAAGTAACCATATTTATTTGGGTCTGGGTCTAGGTTATTGGAATCCACTGATTTTATATATATATATATATATATATATATATATATATATATATATATATATATATATATATATATATATATATATACAGTAGTCCCCCTCTTATACGCCTACCCCTTCTGCACTGGGAAAGTGGCCTTATAAGGCGGGTGGCCTTTCCAGAGGGGGACTAAATTTTTTGTGAGAAGTATATGTACATAGTAAGAAAGCTTCATTTTTCAAAGCATTTAATATCTTCGTTTAAAAGCAACATTAAATATTGAACGGTTCTTGTGCTATAATAGTTGACTTATTTCAACTGAATATGCATTAATAGTTCTTATTCTTGGCGTAAGCATGATATGCGAGCGGGTGTTGTCATGCACATTGCAGAACCATTCAAAAACGTCATTTTAATCTTGGCACATACGAAATTCTCTTTCCATTTTTCACACTGCTGCTAAATAACTTATCAGTTATGATGTTATTTATTCGAGTCTTTTCAACATAAAATTGTTTTATTTGAGTCTTTTCTACCTAAATTTGTTTGACCAGTCCCCTCCCCACCTCACAAGATATCGTAGACTATAATAACCAACGTTTTCTGAAATAATCATCTTTGTTTACATGATGACATGTTAATGTTTGGTAATGAGTTATTCTGATGTTGCTAACTGTATGCGATTTAATTATGCAGATGACACATTTGTTTAGCGGACGAAATGCTTTCTTCTTAAAAAAAAAAAAAAAGCGACAAGTTGTGTTGTCACATTATTTTTCGGTCTTTGTCTAGTACCCTGTTTCTATTTTTAGCCAATGCTGACCGTGTGATCTTGACGTTACGTCCAGTTATAATCAGCAATGTTGCAACTACAAGACTGATACAATTTTTTTTTCTTCTGCATTTAAACAAGATGCCATATATTTTTAAAGGCAGCGATTGTCACGTGATTCATTAGTCGCAGTCTGGTATCCTATTGTTTTTTTATGTTTTTTTTAACTCTAAGTGCGAATAACGACTGGGATATGTACGCCGATTTGATCTGAACAATAGCACATTGCGGCCGTTAGGATTTATAAACTTTACAATTGTTGGGTAGTAGCCACTAATTATGTAAGTTAACAAGCTCAACCTCTTGTCCAGGGAAGCCATAAAGGCTATCAAACCATTTTCTGTGCAGACTTTGGTATTGTACATTAATATTGCCACTTCTCCGAAGTTACTACCGTTAATAAGTTTAATCTTAACAATTATCAGTGGATCAACCAGAGATCTTATGATAACACGCAGGAAGGATATACGGATTACCTTTAGGTATGGATTAAAATTTGAGTCTTTCTCGGCTTTATGGAATAAACGTGGCTTCTCGTGAGGTGTAAAGGATATAATATTAACCTTAGTGGTACCTGTAGAACCCTTTTTTGAAGAACGAAAACCGGACATCGAGAAACAGAAATCAGATTACTTAACACAATTAGAAAAAAATTGTTCTAGATACATATTACCAAAAAAAAAATGCGGCCGCTTGTGAGGGGTAAATTTTATGTTTTTGCAAAAATATGCCGGCCGCTGGTCGCGTTAGCAGGGTGGCCTATCGTGAGGGGTAGTTTTGAACACAAATTCGTCGGTGCCTTCAGATTCTGGCTGTAAGGAGCGGGTGGCCGCTGGTGAGGGGGGGCCGTTCAAGAAGGGGGACTACTGTATATATACCTGGCCTACCTAATCTATTTCACAGTCTATATTATAACTGTATTAACAGTCCTTATTATAACTGAAATTTTATCTAGTAAATCTAATAAACAGGATCCTGCTAGAAGTTTTTCTTTTTCCATTTTTTATTAAATTAGTTTTATAAAATGATGTGTTCCAAGGTCATGTAAAGGACTATACAATCGTTTTTCTAGAAATTGATTATTTGTGCTTTAAGATCATAGAAGAATAAGTTGTATTATTATTGCAAAAATTTATTAGGGTTGGAATTTATTCAAATTATTTATTCACTGGAAATACAGAGTCTAGATAACATTCTTGGAAACAGACTTGAATTTATTGTGAAATTTCAAATAACGATTGTATTATTGTGATCCAACAAAAGACTCTTGGCACATCAGGATTATATGGGCCACTATATACACATCAACACTTCCAGCATTGAATATAATGTGGATTTCCTATAATGTTTATTTAGAACTTTAACCATTAGGACTTGTGCTTTAATTCTAGGTTTATTTTGGATTTATAAATTCATTTTTACATTTTCACTTTGTATTCCAGGAAAATAAATTACTTTACAAGGCTTGTTGCTTCTCACTCTTTTCAATTACTTTTTTTTAAAGACCACAAAGTCATATTAAGTCAATGGAAACAGGACCACTCTGGCACACAGGATCTGATAGTCTGAAGCCTAGAAATTGATATATTCCTAAACATAAAGGCAGTGATCAATACAGATCTCCTATGTGTCTGACTTAGTTCATACTTCTCTTTTTCCTCTTCAAGTTCTGCAAATCCCTTGAACCTTTCATTGATGGACTTCACCATTTCCTTAGCTGAGGTCAGAGTTCCCTTATCTTTATCTTCATCCTGACGACAAAATGTGGAGTTTTGCATAAATACATCTTAAAAATGTTCATTATATATGACATGGATAAAAGTTTGAAATTACATTTACTACAGACATATAAGTGAGTTGTAATTTTCCGCAAAAGAATTGAGCATACTCTAAATTACATAAGGAATTACAGGCAAAGACTAGAAATGCATCTATCTGATTCAAGTGAAGTACACATTTCTGAGTCAATTAAGGGGCACAACTCTGGTAATAATACCATTATGAAAATGGTAATAGTTGACCCAGTCTTATGTGTTCTCATAGTAAAGGCTTGTACTATATCTGCTTTCATTTCATTAATTCCTTCAAAAGATATTAAGCAGAAGCCAAATTATGTTGGACATGACTTGATGGGGTGGAAACATATGGGCAATGCTATATGCACCACCACTGCCACAGATTTATAGCAGGGACCTCCCCCTCCCGAATCAAAGGTCCATTACAACTGATTTTTTGGCAATGAAGGGCTGAAAGTGGTCACGTTATTTGGAAACATACATTTCAGAAAGAGAAAATCACAATTGTATCAGACATTGCATTATTTTGAGGGAAAGGCACTGACTAATCAGGTGCTATAGAAGTATCTCAGACGTCGTCTAAATTTTCAAGTGCAAAATTCTCATGCCATATAGGAAATAGGATAAAACATGACTTTCAATGGATTTGTGACATGACTGGCTGTACAAAAGACTTTCCAAGGATTTTGGTACGGAAAAAGCAGCCAGTTCAGTGATTAATATCCAACATAGTTTTGTTCCAGTGATGAATAGAGAAATGAAAGGCATGAAAGAATTTGAGTCTATCTACAATAATCTATCATGATCCAATTTTAAGGCCATCTGCATTACACAATTTATGATGTGGCACCATATAAAACTGACAAGAAACTATGCAGATTTGACAAAGAAATCTAGCACAAAGCTGCAATCAACAAAATGGCAGCCATTGTATCTACTAGACACATGCACATCAGCTTCTGGAAACTTCTTAAAGCAGTTTAATTCAGAACAATTCAGTATTAAGCAAAAGTTAGACCAAGTGGACTACACACTAATAACTGTACAATTGCGCCATAAAACCACTGCACCATTCCTGTAGGAGTCTAAAAACAATTCTAAAATGATTGAATCACAGTGATGGCAGAAACCTTAATATCTCACCTCTTCTGCTGGTTTTTCAAAGTATGATTGTCTCTCCTTGTTCTTGTCGACTACATATTCTTTGTCTTTATTTCTTTCACGGTCTCTTTCTCTATCTTTGTCTCTATAATCTCTTTCTCTATCTCGGTCTCTGTCTCTCCTTCCACGGTCACGATCATGATCTCTCTCCCTGTCTCTGCCCCTATCTCTACCTCTATCCCTTTCATCATATCTGTCTCTTTCACGATCCCTTCTGTCTTTCTTCTCCTTAGATTTCATGAGACCTGGTGTATATTCTCCAATTTCTCCATATATACTGAAAGACATGTACATATTAAGTAGATAATAACACACATCTTTCATATTAACAAACATTCCTGACATAAATTAATTTTATAATATATATTCTTACCAATATTCTTTCAAACTTTTATGAAAATGTCTTAAAGAACAGTATGATAAAGTTAGTTGATCACATTTCCAATGCAAAATAAGGAACACTAATTTTCACATTAAAATAAAAATAAACTGTTTGAATGTATTTTGACTAAAAGAGATTAAATGAAAATGTAAATAAAAAAATGCTAGTACCTTCTCCTTTTTATACCTAAAATTACCTCAATGATGGAAGAGACAAAAATGGTTCTAATAATTGCATGATATTTAAAGATGACTTACAAAACTAGCATTACAAAGCTTCCAGTTTCACTTCTCATGGACTATTGTTGACAGATATCCCAAGACTAGTAACTGTTACCAGGAATTAATTTAATAAAAACACTGGCAATAATGATGACATGGAGTATGAAGGAATTAAAGTGTGTGATGTGATTTGGATTTTTAGTGTAGCTTTAACACATTTTCAGTCATATAACTACAATGTCTGCAGTGTGGCAGTTTATACTGATGTCTAGCACTGGGGCATCATGCCACAGACATGTAGCATGATGTCCCACCCAGTCACATTATCCTGACACCAGGCCGACTAGTCCTAACATTAACATCTTAATGCTGAGCACCAAGTGAGGCAGCTGTTAGTATCATTTTTATAAGTCTTTGGTATGACTTGGCCTGGGTTTCAAACCCACGACCTGGGTTCAAGTCTTTTCTTTTTATCTCTTATCAGCAAATTGATTAAAACATTCATTAAAAAATTTAAGCAGATTTACTTCATGAGCATTCTGCACTGAAATGATTTTTCATAAAATGCTGGCAAACACTGTATGGAGATGACTCCTGAGAATAATCATTTCTTCAGGGATTAAAATCTGAGTTGTGTCCCTTTTTATGTCTAGACTATTTTATTCAGAGAACCGAGAGCATGCAACAGATTCAAGAAATCCATGCAATAGATACACATGTATAGATATGGTGAGAAAAAAACTTTGAAAAATTACTCACCTGTCATCATGGCCTGGTAGCTTGGATTTCTCATCATCCTTTAGCTTTCCTATAAGAATCGATAACTTTATAGTGACTGGAGATTACTTACAATTGATTCATCAATACAAAACAAAGATGCTATTCAAGTGTATCTAAAACAACTTTAGAAAACACAGCAGGTAAAATGTTAATAATTTCCAAAGATTAGGAGACCATTCTGGACCATTAGAAAAAGTCATTAAATTCATTTGTAAAGTCCAAATTTCTGAAAAATGTAGACCAATGTCAAACAAAATTTTTATGAAATGAAAATCTAATCTAAATGTGTACAGACATGCAAACCTAATTTCATCTCTCTAAACTCAAGTGACTAATGTTTACTTGTGCTAATACAAACTCTGTCCATAAAAAGATTAAAATAAAACTGTATAAAATTAAAGGGACCCTGAATGGCTGAGTGGTCTGAAGCGCTCTTCGTTACGGATCACTGCCATTACAGTGATCTGTAACGGACAGCCCTTTAGACCACTCGGCCATTCATGTTCCCTTTAATTCGGGGACTCTTATGATGACTGTGATCTAATATAAATGACTGTGATCTGTAACCTTGAAGATTTTCACATGTATCATCAGTGAAACAAGGACAGCATTTTGCTGGGACAAACCAGTTATACCATATAATTTCTCTAAAATCCTATCAAACAAGTTATAATTTCTCAATTTTATACTAATATATATCATCGATGGCTTCCATCAATGTAAAATGGTCATAAAAAGCCACTATTTCAAATAATGTGACATTAGTCCTAGAAGCTTTGTGTTCATTTGGATTAGTCTCTTGCTTCTGGTATGTATTTGCAAAGTGTAAATCTTTGTTATCTCTGAAAATACACAGTCACTATAAAATAGCTGAAAATATACAAGATGTGTTTCAGATCCCTCAAATATTTATACTGGACCTACACATTTTAAAATTATGTGAGTATTATATATCACCTGAGATGTAGTCCACATACAAATTTCAGGTGTTATGTACATGTTGGCAAATTTAAAGCCTTCCAACTCCAAACAGCTTGTGCCAATAATATCTCCTAACCTGCTATAAACATGATTCCTTGTCTTGATTTATATTTACATGATCAAACTTTCTAACATTTCAAATTATTTTGTCTACATACAATTCCGACTCATTATCATTTGAGCCCGCCATTATGGATGTACTTAGATGACTTAAAAGATTTACATTTTTTATATCTTCTTTGAATGTGTTTATTAAATTACACAAATGTCTGTCCACCAAATTTAATTTCTAAGGAAAAAATGTTCGGCATGAACTATCAGAATTTTCATATAGACTGACACAAACATGCATACATGTACATAAACAAATACTGGCAGAAAGGTTAATTTCATTGGACATTATTACTTAATACACCACTCCCTCGATAACTCGCGCCCGGATAACTCGCGAACCCGCTTATAATGTGGTATCTGGCATGGCTCCCAATTTTTTCAAAGAAATTTTTATTTTAAAATGTGTTGAAAGTGAAAAAAGTCATGATAAGAAATGGTAAATTGGTAAATTAAACCTTGATATATAGCTCGTTTTTATCATCAAAAATGGTGATTATTGCCGATAAAGATAGATTCCATATTGTGAAATTTGCAATGTCTAATAAGATATCACATATTATGTTTGTTTTTTTTAATAGAAAAATAGTTGTCAATACACTGTAAATAAACAGCGCTCAACGAAAAATTCTGGTTAATGCTAACATGCGGCAACAGAGAATGAAATAAGTACCAATTAAATGTCTTGCTAGGTGAAATTCACATTCTAATCCTTTAATTTTGTCTAAACACTAGAATCGCAACTTACATATTCTCTTCTATGAAAGCATGAAAAGAATTAGTTGACCATCACATTGAAACACGTGAGTACTTCTGTGAGAACATTATTGAATGCCGGCTTTGTTTTGATCAACAGCTTGGAGAAATGTTTGTTGCAATAAAAGAATAAATTAACAAAGACCCGTGTTGTTTTATCACTTTGAATATCTTTTGTATCAAATCAAACAAGGTAAGTACAATAAAATAAAGTTCAAAGGCATGCCAATAGGAGCAAACGTTCTTTATTCATTACCGTTAGCAAATTTCATTTTACTTAACCAATCGAAAATATTTTCACATTTTATGTATTAACATCATTAAAGTATATAATATCAGTAATGTATCAGTAATGTATCCTAATCATTTGTAAATGTGATCATGGAAAGCAATGGGATTAAGCGAAAGGCATACTTAGTGACTGAAAAGCTGTTCATCATAGATGGTGTTCATAATGACGCGAGATCAAAAATTTGCAATGGACAAAAAATTGCTGAATTAACATTAGAGGTTGACTTAAGGATGAGCCGAAACTTGGAAATTACTCACATGATGTTGATTCAGATGAAGGGATAAAACGAAAACTAGCATGGACTGCAAGCGATAACGACTTAGATGATGCTGTGTACGCATGGTTCACACAACGTGTCACAAACCGCAAGTGTTATCGTGTTTTAATTTAGGTCATTTTAAATTTTTAGACCCATTAATTTCATGTTGGTAATGGTTAACCCTTGTGAATTTATTTTTTTTCTTTCCATTTTACGTCTACCACAATTATATCTACACATCGTTCGATCGACATTGTTTTTTTCTAAATGTGTCGATCTTTTGTATTTAAAAAAACCTATCTACTTTGGATCAAACAATAAAACTAGAATGTATACTATTCATAGTAAACATTAGTGACATAGTACACAACGTGAAGTCATACATGTGCTAAACGAATGGAAACCACGTGGAATAATGTTCAATATACTGCAAGTTATCCTGAAATTAATGTTACTGTGATGAAAAAATTAAACAAAGTACACCGATATGAAGAAATATTTATTCACTGTTAATCTTAACAGGATTATTAATTGAGTATTCAACACTGTAACATGCCAAGCCACCCCACCCCTCCTTTTGCCTATATGTCGATTCTTTTGTTAGTTTTGTTGTTTGTTATAGGTCCCTTGATAACTCGCGCCTTCGCTTATATCACAGTCGATGTTTTTGGACCCCGATGTCTGCGAGTTATTGAGGGAGTTGTGTATACACAATTTTACCTCATGATAATGAATCTTGGTATCAAACATATAGGCATGAAGGAAATCTGCAAAGCATACTAGGTCACACACCACACTAGAAACTTACTGTTGGATAATCCTTATTACAGCTTATAATAGTGAATCCATATCTTAATTTTATTTTGCGTGTATTGAAGATGTAACTCTGTAATCCATTTTACTCTTACTGGCTTTTCTTTGGGAACTGCACTGAGATGCAGGAGCCTGTAATAACACATGTTCACTTATAAGTTGAGTCAAACTGCAAACAAAAAAGATCATGATTTGTTACAGGATAATGTATATGCAGATCAGGGTCTATGTTGTTTGTACTACTGATTACTCCCAACAAAATACACAGACCCAAATCTGCCCATACACTAAGCAACAGCTGATATGGGTCTGTTTTGTTTGCAGTTGGAGTTGTCTTTTAAGCGAATATAAATTGTAATCACTTTTTCCAGCCTTTGTTCATACTTCTTGCAACCACTATTGCTTTGCAATCCTTACACATTAATTGCATGCCATCTGAATGGTGATTTGCCTAATACAAATTTGCTTTTGGAAAGCTACATCTTTTCACATCCAATTTGATGGAGTTATTTCCCCTCTTTCATCAATTTTAAAGCTATACTAGAGAAGATCCTTGTAACCAACAGACCGCAGGATCCAGTCAACTTCTCATGCCATTAGGTGTGAAAATTGCCTCAAAGACCTAGATGCGCATTTAATAGATTATTCATTATAAACTTCATATTATATAGTGTTATGGTATGTGACTTTGTATCTTCCAATGGGGTTTTGCTTGTATTAATCCAGTTTTGTTCAAGAACTCTGCAAAATATGATGCATATTTGCTATGAACAATGTCTTATAGATTTACATGTTCCTTAAATTATTTAGTCTAATCTACAAGATTTTAGATACATTTATTGCCCTTGTGAAGTAAATTCCTGTCTTTGCATTGTAATTTGGAATGTTCATTGCAATCAGAAAAGGTCAAGAACCACTGAACATATCCTGATGGAATCTGGTATGAACATTATCTTTTAGACATAGATGTGCATTTTATGGTATGAACATTATCTATTAAACATGGATGTGCATTTTATGTTATGAACATTATCTCTTAGACATGGATGTGCCTTTCATTGTATGAACATTATCTCTTAGACATGGTTGTGCATTTTATGGTATGAACATTATCTTTTAGACATGGATGTGCCTTTTATGGTATGAACATTATCTCTTAGACATGGTTTTATTATCTATTCTATTTTAAACTGAGCTCATTTTCATATCTTTACAAGATGTTGTCTGTAACAAGCATAGCTCAAAAACTATTAAATAATTTGAGACAAACATTATTTCAAACACAAAGATGTGCCTTGCATTTGTCTTGTCTCATCTATTCCATTTTGCATATAGAGTCAATCTTGTCACTAGCTGCTACTCATGGGAAAAGGCAAGACTGACCATTGCACACTGGTGATATACACAGATTCACCTATTAAAATTTTAGTTTTTGAACAAATACCATGCACTGAATATTATTATTGCTATAATTATTTTGTTCCACACAAGATGACTTTATCCTGCTCATTTTAATACATCACGTAAATGAAATCATCAGTGACAAAAATAAATACACTGGTCTCAGTTTGTTCATGCTATGAAAGCAATATTTATATGAATCAGATTAGTTGCTCTACTCATGAGCTCTAAAGAAGCGGACTATGGCTATTCTTTGTGTCCTATGAAACAAAACTTTGCCTGCTTTTACAGACAAGATTTAAATACTGAATGACCCCTGATCCTAATGAAGATGAATTTTATCTTTTCAAATAGCTTTCATTCACAGGCAAATAAATGAAGACTACAACATCACACTGATAGTAAAGGTGATTTTTATGTCTGCTGTGATATTACAAGAACTTTTCTCCTCCCACTTTGCAAATAAATTGCTTTGACCCTTACCTAATGATAACAATGCCTGTTTCAAATTTGGCATATTGACACTCTGAATTACACCAGAGTTTTGAGTACAAGTGACATAAAAATGCTTGCACACTAATTCATATAATATACCTTTATCTTAGCAATGCCTTTCTCGTGAAGCAACATTTCAGCTTGCACAGAATAAAGTCAACAAAGATATGCTCAAGTGACTTAAGGCAGGTGACTTGCACACAGGAAATGTAATTCAAAATTTGCCATGGGCAATTTAGAATGGCTGTTGTGAACATGTTACAGTCTTGTAAAGGTGACCACTAGGCTAGGTTTGACTGCAGTTTTGGCCCTTATCAATCAACTTTACATTTTTACACTGGACTTTGTTTGTAATGACAGGAATCTGAAACTGAATTTCAAGCATTCCACATCATCAATTAGAAAAGTCATGATTTCTGAATGCACGTTTTCTAACAGTTGTTTTCTGACCCATGTTCACACGTTTCCTAACAGTGGTTTTCTGACCCATGTTCACACGTTTCCTAACAGTGGTTTTCTGACCCATGTTCACATGTTTCCTAACAGTGGCTTTCTGACCCATGTTCACAAGTTTCATAAAAGTGGTTTTCTGACCCATGTTCACATGTTTCATAACAGTGGTTTTCTGAACCATGTCCACATATTTCCTAACTGGTCTTCTGACCCATGTTCACACATTTCCTAACAGTGTTTTTCTGACCCATGTTCACAAGTTTCCTAACAGTGGTTTTCTGACCGATGTTCACACATTTCCTAACAGTGGTTTTCTGACCCATGTCCACATATTTCCTAACTGGTTTTCTGACCCACGTTCAAACGTTTCCTAACAGTGGGTTTCTGACCCATGTCCACATATTTCCTAACTGGTTTTCTGAACCATGTTCACACGTTTCCTAACAGTGGTTTTCTGACCCATGTTCACACGTTTCCTAACAGTGGTTTTCTAACCCATGTTCACAAGTTTCCTAACAGTGGTTTTCTGAACCATGTTCACACGTAATCCTAACAGTGGCTTTCTGACCCATGTTCACACATTTCATAAAAGTGGTTTTCTGACCCATGTTCACATGTTTCATTAAGAGTAGTTTTCTGACCCATGTCCACATATTTCCTAACTGGTCTTCTGACCCATGTTCACACGTTTCCTATCAGTGGTTTTCTGACCCATGTTCACAAGTTTCCTAACAGTGGTTTTCTGACCCATGTTCAAACATTTCCTAACAGTGTTTTTCTGACCCATGTTCACACGTTTCCTAACAGTGGTTTTCTGACCCATGTCAACATATTTCCTAACTGGTTTTCTGACCCACATTCACAAATTTCCTAACAGTGGTTTTCTGACCCATGTCCACATATTTCCTAACTGGTTTTCTGACCCATGTTCACACGTTTCCTAACAGTGGTTTTCTGACCCACGTTCTCACATTTCCTAACAGTGGTTTTCTGACCCATGTTCACACGTTTCCTAACAGTGGTTTTCTAACCCATGTTCACACCTTTCCTAACAGTGGTTTTCTGACCCATGTCCACATATTTCCTAACTGGTTTTCTGACCCATGTTCACATATTTCATAACAGTGGTTTTCTGACCCATGTTCATACGTTTCCTAACAGTGGTTTTCTGACCCATGTCCACATATTTCCTAACTGGTTTTCTGACCCATGTTCAAACGTTTCCTAACAGTGGTTTTCTGACCCATGTTCACACGTTTCCTAACAATTGTTTTCTGACCCATGTTCACACATTACCTAACGGTGGTTGTCTGACCCATGTTCACATGTTCCTTAACAGTGGTTTTCTGACCCATGTTCACACATTTCCTAACGGTGGTTTTCTGACCCATGTTCACATGTTTCCTAACAGTGGTTTTCTGACCCATGTTCACATGTTTCCTAACAGTGATTTTCTAACCCATGTTCCTTTGTTTAAGGCCCTTCAGAGCAAGTTCTAGTTAGCAAAGCAGCCCTGGCAACCAGCTCTAGGCACTTTATGATACACCCATTGATACCAGCTCTAGTTCTTTTATCAACTAAAGAAAGTTTCTGCACTGTAAAAGTAAAAGAGACATTATTCATAAATATGACAGCTCCAAGCCAATTTTCACTTTTACCTTTTTCCTTCAGTTTCTTTGACTTTTTCATGTCCCTCCGTCCCTGACGAAGGTATGACAGAATCTGGGTCAACTTGTTGATAACTATATCATTTGTTGTTAATGTTGTGGTGGCCTGTGGGAAAAAAAAAGATTTGATACACAATCTCCCCATATTTTTAACCTCCCCATAATTTTCTTTCAAAAATGTAAGTCAATAATAAAAATCTGAGCTTTGACCTCAATGTTTTTTTTTCTTTCACACATAATCAAAGTTTTATACATTAAAAGTTGTTAAGGTTAAACCATATTTAGCCAGATGGCTTTCTACATTACACCATAGGGCATTATTTCTATAAATTTAATGCTTTCATATTTGTAAGACCCTACTGCTGTGTTGTTTTTTATGTTTTCATAATTCACAATGCCCCACAAGATTACAGCACATGAAATAACCTCAAATGAGGTCTAATCAAGACTGACGTTTTGTATTTCATACCTCAACTCATTTTAAACTGTTATTTTTAAGGCTAAAGTTTATTATACAATCCTTAAAATTAAAAAAAAAATCAAAAAGAACCAGAAACAATTGAAACATTTAGATTGGTAATTCCAACTTGATTTTGAATGCTGTAAGTAACGGAAGGTAGGGGTAGATGGGTGTGGGCTGGTGTAGTGATTTCAGATAATTATTTTTAAAGAACTGTCAAACTTGGTAAATATACTTTTGATATCATTCTGATCTAAAACCAGCATTCCATTTTAATAAAAATTTCAACTAATTTACTATGAAATGTATTCTTGGTATAAATTTCTTTTCAACAAAATGAAGTTATCACAAATGCTGAGAAGCCATCAAGACTTTATCCAAAGGGGAAGATGATCCCTACCATCATGTCACCAAAATATGAGAAGTAGTGAAAAAAGGGGGAAAGGAGGAAACAGCCATAGTCCAATATTTACTTAACACCCAAATATCTGTCTACCTTTCTGCCTTCTCCACTCAGTTAAGGTGCTAATGAAATAAAATCCTCTAAAGATGTCTCCTGTACTTGAAAACACATTAGTCTGCTGATGGTTTCTGATTTTAATCTATTCCCTATCTATTTATTAATACTGCTGAGAATGCCCTTTCACCATGTCTGTCAGAAGAAGCACATGCATAACTAGCTTTAAGCCAGTTTCTACCAATTGGAAAACTGTTCTTTATTGCAGTTATGTACAATTTTCAACTGGTCATAGGTACTGCCTGTATCGCTGCTCCAAAATAAGATTTTGTATTAGTATGAGCTCAGCCAAAGGTTCATTTCCCTGAATCTGTACATTTCTGATTAAAGCTAGTATGCAACAGTTTCTTATCATTTCCATAGTACTTTATTAGTGTTTTAAGTCCATCATTGCCATGGTTTGCTTGTTCAGAATTAGATATTTTGATCAAATGAATATCCTAAGTTTTAAATATCTTTATAGATTCAAGATAGTTTTGTAACATAAGATACCTCAGTACAGAATTTTTTGAGAAAAGAAATGAAATCTGCAACCTACTTTTAAATTGTCTGTATTTTAAATTAGGTTTGTTATTCTGCCTTCTCTATATTTCAAAATACAGTGATTCACTGGCATGCTGAGGTTGTCAATCTTGCAGGTATATTGGACTTGTATACATTATTTTTAGGTTCAAATTCACTCACTGGTATTTCCAGAAATACTTTACCAGCTCCAATAATCAGATATACTTCAAGACTTTAAAACTGTTACCATTGCTATCATCAGCCAGTATTACCAGAATAAAAATGTCTGAAGATGAAACATGTTGGGAATCAGCCATTTGGAGTTTTCTAGGTAGCTCATAATTTAAACACATTTATAGAACTCTAGGTAGCTCATAATTTAAACACATTTATAGAACTCTAGGTAGCTCATAATTTAAACACATTTATAGAACTCTAGGTAGCTCATAATTTAAACACATTTATAGAACTCTAGGTAGCTCATAATTTAAACACATTTATAGAACTCTAGGTAGCTCATAATTTAAACACATTTATAGAACTCTAGGTAGCTCATAATTTAAACACATTTATAGAACTCTAGGTAGCTCATAATTTAAACACATTTATAGAACTCTAGGTAGCTCATAATTTAAACACATTTATAGAACTCTAGGTAGCTCATAATTTAAACACATTTATAGAACATTCTTGAAGAATGTGAGGTTAAAATAAACATAGAATGCTAGTTACAGGGTCCATTGTGTGTAATAAAATTTAGTTTAACAACCATTTATATCAAGTCAAAGTACCCAGATGTGTAAATAGTTGCCTACCTGAACAATGACACCTGTCATGACAAGTGCTATGAGACCTCTACAGGCTGACAGACTTATGCTGTGATAAGTACTATAGTTAAATAAAAAGGGAATACTGCACAATGTTCAACTTTAATCTGCATGGTGTACATTTTTTATTTTTTTTTTGCAATATGCACACTCATGTGCCCTTGCAACATCCTTGCAAATGCAACAGAGACCTCACCTCTAAACTTGGGCAGTCTGCTTTACTCCGAATTACTGTTGTTGGAATATCCATATCCATATATTCATCCTCTAGATCCACAACGTATGCCATACGACCAGGCAGAAATAGTTCATTCCTCTCTGGTGGCTTTTTCACAAAGAGTACTTGATACACCTTTTTGCCAAGCTTGGTCTTGAACTGGACTTCAGGGTCAGCTTCTGGCTCACCAGCCTTCTTGTCCTTCTTGACCTCAGTAAGTACCCTCTCCATCTGCTCCTCCTCCTCCTTCTCCTTACTGCTAATCTCAGCACGCACCTTTTCCAGAAGGGCATAGTCAAGACCTAGCAACCAAAAGAAAGAAAATTTATCAGTACAACAAAACCTGTTTCAGAGGACATCACAATACAAAGGATACAATAGGGACATTTCATTTTACCATAGGGATAGGGTTCATAATAGTGTCCTCGATAGACCAGTTTCATTATACTTAAGCAAGTCTAATTTTCAGTAAATATTAATGTCTGGTCAATCTTTCAACGACTACTTTGTTTGATTTTGTAACTAAAGAATTTTTATTCATCATGTACACTGAATTCCAATTCTTTTTTTTTTTTTTTAGTAACCTTTGGTAAAAGTTTTGAAGTTGAAAATATTTAAAATTCTTTCTTTGCAAGACAAAATTACCTTTCACCAAGTGAGTATGTTCCATGTCACCACCAAGGTATTTTGATTCTTGAATCAGCTGTTTACGTCGCTCTGCATAATTTTCCACAGATTTAGCATCAGGGGCCACGGCTCGATAGTCAGCTGTCGTGCTAATGATTTCTGTCTCTGTGTAATCCTTGTTCAGGCCTTCACGCCGCTCCTGGGCTCGGTCACGATATCTGTCTGCCAGTTCTTTTTCTCGTTCTTCCTCAAGACGTTTGAGCTTGGCATAATACCTAAAACAATAAATTGTAATTTTTAATACTTACTGACAATATCTTTTATCAATATCTGCTGATCCAAATGTAAATTTTATGTAATAATAATATTGGAAATATTGGAATAAACATCAACAAAATTCAATTTTGTTTATGAAGCCATTGGTCTAATCCAAGTTTTTTAGAAATTGTCAAATAAACTCTATTGTAATTTCTTGCAATGACTTACCATCACATGATGCCTGAAAAAAGAATTCAACCCAGATGTATATAATGCCATGTGATATAATTATTATTAGGTTTAAAAAAAAAAACTGTTGTAATCCATTTTTACTGTGCGAGTCAATATAATCTGGGGTACTGAAGGGACTAAATTAGAGTATGCATAAATCAGAGATCTCACAATAAAGAATGAATGAAAGTAAAGTCCTGGTAAACAACATTGGTTCATCTGCATTTGGATTAATGAGATTCAACACAAAGAAAGTACAATTTGAAACCAGAATCTTTTATGTCCCAAGTATGTCTCTTTAAGGGTTTGACAGTGGTATCTAACATACCTTGAAATTTATGATAACCATGTTTATTTCAAATCACATTAACACAAAGCATAAAGAACTGCTATGATATAAGGTGCTGGAAAAATAAAGCTTAAAATGTTTACTAGAAATTATAAATGGAATGAACACCACAGAGCATAATCTGATGGGCATATTATGCCATGACATCATGGTCTAATTTGCTCAGTCAGGTGTGTGTTATGGAACCTGATCTGATGGGCAAATTATATAATGGAAGATCTTGGTATAGTTTGCTAACAATTGTTATATATGTACATATAAGTACTGTAAGCTAGTGTCAATTTGCAAGAACTTTATAAAAGATACAGCAAACTGAATTTACTTTTGAATGGGCTACCAAAATGAACAATACACACACATCATTTATTTTGCTTCAAGGGCAGTGCTAAAGGCAAACCCCACACAAATTTCTTGATGGCCATTACACTGATAAAAGATACACTGTTTTTCTCAATTTAAAACTGCTTCATGTAGTCAAGCGTGATTTTAACCTATCAAGAAAGATCCAGTGGTATACTGAATGAAGAAAGATTGCTATTATAGCCTTTCTTCCTCTGTTCTTGCAACAATAAAGTACTCTATTATTATTATTATTATTATTATTATTATTATTATTATTATTATTATTATTATTATTATTATTTACCTTTGATGTTTCACGCTTCTTTCCCAAGAAATAACTCAACCCATTTTTGTCAGTGCATAGATCATTCAAATGTGCAATATAATATAACTATGCATGCATAAGCTGTTAGCCTTTTTAGAAAGGCTATTCATTCTGACCTTCCTTTCCATGATGTCATTAGTTAGAGATCCCCTTGAATTATAACACGAAGCATGCATATCAGTCTCTTGTACTTTGGTTCCATCAGCAAGAAAGTCATCACAATTACCAAATTACAGTCCAAAAACTTTTATAACTTTCATATTATTGAATTTATGAGCTTTAAAGCAATAGCCAATAATAATATTTCTATTAACTTTTCCTTCTTTTTAAAAGAATATTTTTAGACATATATTTCAGATTTGCTTTGCCACAAAATACTTTTTTAACAAGATAAAAGCATAATAATGCAAAATAAAAACAAAATGTGCTCACAGCTTTTTCTTTTTCCTTCTGGTTGCTGGATCATCCTCATCATCATGACTGCTTTTTCTAAAGTTAGAAAATATAAAAGAATCATTTAACATAAATTGGGTAGAAAATCTTGTGAAGAATTGGATAATTTGAATTGTTACAATTTTAACCACAGTTTTAAGAAGTTCAAAATAATAAAGCTTATGATACTTTTTATTACAAATAAGTATCCAATGTTTCAAAAGAAAGACACGATTTTGATCCTCCATTAAAATAAACCCTGAAAAATATGTTAAACAAAAGGGGGGTTCCCCCCATGTGGCCTTAATGGGTATTGACTGATTCACAGGTCCAAGGGACAGAAGGACCCCAGCTAAAATTGCATTGTAAAAATGTTTCTTGCTGAACCTTATTATCATTAAATAATGCAGTGTTGTTACTTCATTCCAAGCAAACAGCATTTGAAAAAATAACTTGATAAAACTGACAACAATGCTTACAGAATTTCAGTGTTCATGGTCATCAACTTCTTCCCCAATATTTAAGTGATGAAGTTATTGCTTATGCATCTCAGTGTTCACACAGTAATTTAGTCACAATAATTCATCTATATCTGCAGCAAACATTGTATTACACTTTTTTCTTTTCAGAATAAGATATGTTATATAGCTCACCCAAATAAATCAACTATATACAATTATCACATAAATTCACTTGTCTTCTGGACACAGCCTGTTGATATTAATATGCCAGTCCTGGCAAAGATTTCTTTTGCTTTCCTTTTTGCCATCATTGATGATCTTTTCTTTTATCTGAACTCAGATTTTTTTTTCCCTTTCAAGCATCTCCTCCCAGTGGCTGTAATTTGTGGTTCTGATACTAAATTCCTCTGTATGCAGATTCTTTTAGAGGTGCTGTCTGCTGTTCCGAATTCTTCAAACAATGATTAGACTAATTAAAATCTTTCTTGCAACAATCACAAAATGCCAGTCCTCTGGCATTAAGTTTTCTTATGAACTGACCAACCAGATTTCCATCAACCTTCCCCTTCTACTATTGCCATTTCAACATAATTGTCAAACATTTATCCAAATGGTTTGTGTTCTTTTCTCTCTTGAAAACTCAAGATGCCATGTTTTGTAATAAGGATGCTTATTTCTCTCCATTTCCATCAGTTTCCATTACACGAAGATTCATTGGATGAGTTAGAAACTTTTCAGCAAACAAAATAGTTTTAACAATGATCATGTATTAACTTACATAGGGAATGAATACTTTACAAGGATTGTAGTGGAATGGGACCAGAAAGGTTTTTTTTTTACAAACCAAATCGGAGATGTTATACAAAAAGGGACTATATCAAGAATCAGATTTTTCTTGTCAGAAGAAAATCAGAATTCCACTTTATATATTGTTGTTGTTGTAGGATTTAACACCATTTTTCAGCACAAGATAGGCTATACATGACGGCCAGTATTAATGGTGGAGGATGATCCTGGGAAAACCCAAGGAAGAACTACCGACCCACAAGAAGCTACTAGCAGACTTTCTCATGTACCCACGTTAGCAGAGCCAAAGAATCGAACCCATGCAGACAGAGGTGAGATGGCACTGATCCATAAAGATGAGCACTTTAGACCACTCAGCCACTCGGGGGACCCCCCCTCTTTAGCATTAAAACAACTTCCCTATCACATCTTAAATACATACAAATTGAAAGAGACAAGCAGATTGTTAGGTATATTTAATTTAATTGTTTGTTTGTCAGTTTCAAAACCATTTTATTTCATTACATGCTATTGTAATGTAACATTGTATGCTGGACTTAAACTTGTCCAAAACTGATTTCATTTCTGCTTGACCTAATTGATTATTTTATTTCCTTTTGTGTAAACTACTAATACATAGCTATATTATTCTGTGCATAGGATTATCATCAGTATCATAATTAGTAGCAGAAGTAAACCTGTTTATTTGGATAATGTTTTGGAATTTCCTTAGCAAAGTCCAGGTTATAGTTTTGATTTTGTAAACATCTGGATCAGGGCACAAAAAATATACCCCAAAAAGTGAAGATAGAAGGTCATTACTGTTGATTTTAGACTGACTGAACCGAGCACTTGCCAAGCTTACTGAATTGAGTGAACTCAGTGATTAATTTCATTGGGTGGGAAAAATGTTTACTAATTTTGATTAGCTTGAGAACCATTTGAGTTCACATGGTCAATGATAACTGACAGAAAACATAAGGAAGAGAATATTAGATTTCAGCAAAACACTGCTGCATTTACTTCAAAGTATCATACAGGGAGGATAACTGTAAACTCGAATGTCCAAAGTAAATTATAGATTGGAATGGTTGATGATGATGAATTAAAATCCTAGTTCATAAGGCTTGCAACTGAAAAGGCTGATAATGATTGCAGGTGCTCAGTTCATGGATTTCTTAATTTTCTGAAATAAATATTCTTTTTCCTATCATTATAAACATTGAATCTGTCAAACAATAACATGGTTTGTTACAATTTTTCTTTTCCAATAAAACAACTATGTTCTGAAAAGTAGACAAAATTGTATAATACCATGCTGAAGTTTGAATACTGAAAAAGTCAAATGCAAAAATTAATGAATCCATGACCTCAGTGTGCATGCAATAATATGTTTGAATATCTCAAATAAAAAGAAACAAGTATGGATATTTACCACCATTTTGTTCCCTAAATGACCCCATTTTGAAACCTATTTATAACCACTGGGTCCCAATTTTTTCATTTCTGGAATGAATACTATCAGAGTCTCCCTTGTTATTTTACGCCTCAGGCTTTATTATCAAGAGGGAAGGAGCATATTTTCTGCTGTTTCTTTCTGAGATGATCTAATGTGGATGTACAATTTAAGAAATATCATTTGCTACAAAATCTTTGTTTATTCTCCAGGTATAGACTTCAAAATTATCAATGTTGAGAAAGATAAGCTCTTAAAAATTAAAACACTTCTTTACTCAATTTATTAGTTTATTTCCACCTTTTCATTTTTTTTAAATATCTAAGAAATCTATTAACTGCTGTGCTGTAAAGTCAAGTCATTCCATACTATGAAAAAGTCGTATACAAAATAATGTGAAATCACTAACATGAACGTTAGAGAATTTTAGAAACAAAAAATATTGCAAGTTTCTTTCAATTTAGTTTTAAATGCTTAAAAAAAAAAGCACCCGGTCATGACTGACTTACATAAATCATTCCTTCAAGATAATTCAATTTCAAAAAGAGCTGCCCAGTTTTTGAAATTGGCTGATAATGATACTAAAAAGCACCCCAATTAAGCTTACCTTTCATCTGCATGACTTTCTCTTTCTGTTCCTTTGCCCTTTGATGGGACTCTAGGAGTCATCAGCATCTTACGGAAATCCTCATTGGTAAGAGGATGGCTGAAATAGGAAAAAAAATACAGAAACCAGAATCACGATGATTTGCCATTGCAAATCTCAATTCTTTTCAATGAATATTCCACATTCCAATCCCTATCCCCTTTCCTGTACTCACAACCACACCCTGACAGTAACCACTAGGCACAATGCAACATTAATCACATAGATTGGGTTTTCCTGCTATGGCTACATACATATATTCTGGTCAGTAATTGTCTAACTTTTCTATTATTTTTATTTCTTTCCCACTATCTTACAAGGAACTTCATGTCCTTATATATGAAGACAAGCATATGTGAACAGGCAGTGTAACACAATTCACACCATTTCTTCAAAAAAGATCATTGATAATACATTTTTAAATAATTTGTTAATAAGATCAGAGAGTTATCTAGCATATTTTTCCTCATGTTTAACTGCTATATGGCTATTATTATTATTATTATTATTATTATTATTATTATTATTATTATTATTATTATCATCATCATCATCCTTATTATTGTTATTATTATAATCATCATCATAATCATCATTATTATTATTATTATTATTATTATTATTATTATTATTACTATTTGTTCTTTTTTGGGTCATCAGCCTCTTGCTGTTGTATTTACAATGGAATTGAAAATATCAGATTTGTCACATGCCATCTAGTTTTAGTACTTACTATGTCATGTATGATCATCCTTGCTACAGAGCTATTGGAATCAAACAGAACATCATTAATTAATTTTTCCCCCCATAAATATGCAAGTAAAGTTGGGTAATTTTCTGTAATGTAACATGAATATAACAAGCATTAAGTTTCATTCATATTGAAGGTACAAATAGCATACCAGTTTTATCCACAATGCAGTGATGAGAAATTCCCCACAATGACTTGAAAAATGGCTGATTTATAAAGGAATTTTCATGTCTAATGTCTTCCGCTATAAATTATATCAAATTGACATTCATTTACTTGCTCAAAATAAATACTACAAGTTTGAAGTTATCGTTTTCAATTTCATGAATGATGTTTTAATGGAAGACTATAACTATTAGACATGGACTTTAACAGTCACTTCACATGAATAAAACTTGCACCATCTGATACTGTTACTGACTTCATTGCAGACAATGAGAGACAATATTGTAATTATTTGTCACAAGGGCAGATATTACAAAAAATCACACTTAGTAAAGTCCTAAACTCTGCTTAAGAACAATCACTATATTTGCATTCTGAAAAGAACAACTCTATTGTGACTTCAGAAAGAAGCAGAATCCATGGTTTGTTAATATATCCACTAAGTATGGCTCTCATCTGCATTTTTCTGTAATTCCCTACTAAAATGTGCACAAGACCTAAGTAAAAAAAAGTTACCTGGAAACTTTGACGGGAATAAGAATATTGTTATATTCTAAAATGTTATCAATGTCTAAGATTCAGCATGTTCATTTGTGCTTTGAGGACATTTTTTTCCATTTACTGTAAATCAGCTTATCAATATTTTAATTTTTTTAATCTTCAAGTCATCTGAATATCATATCAATTGATTCTTTGTTAGCCAGGTGTTAAGGCAAAACCAAATTTAGATTGCCTTTATTTGCAAAATTCAAGTAAAAAATAAGTAATGACTGAAATTAATCAAACTGTTTTCTTATCACTTGATTTATATAATAACCATTATCTGGACTATTATTGTTATAACATATTCAAGTAAAGATCATATTTATGTTGAAATAATCAAACCAAACCTCAAATGTTGAGTGTATTGTGTTTGTAGTCACTTATATATTACTAAAGAATGGACAGATAACCATGTAATAAACAGCATTCATAATTAATTTTACAATGATAATTTGGCAAATTTTGATCATCATGACGATATCATGCACCTGGTATTTAATTTAGCAGCATATACACCATTATCATAGTTGGCGATTGTCAAGCTTAGCAGGTAGAACATAGTGAAAAAAATTCAATCATATCAACATTATTATTATTATTATTATTATTATTATTATTATTATTATTATTATTATTATTATCTAAGTACCTTACACAAAAAGAAAAACCAAGTACATGTTTGAAGTATATGGCCTAGTTAATGCTAGAGTATGAAATTATTCTACAAATGAACACTAGTGAAATCTTACCTAAATGTGACACTATGTCTAAATATTACAATTACTCCTTCATAAAAAGAGAAGACATAAAGCATATCCATGTAAATTATGGATGGATGATGTCTTCCAAGTACTTCCAATACTTTCATAACTGTTCTTATTGTTATTTTTGTTATTATCATTGTTCTTGTTATTGTTGCTGTTATTAAGTAATGATAATCTGATATCCTGGCTGTATATATTTATATGCCTCAACAGCATTGATTGCAACAAACCGATCCTGGCTATGATACTTTCATCTGCATTTCAAGTCTTTAATCCAAAAACTGACAAAACTCAACACCACCCCTTGCTTTATTGTGGCACATCACGGGGAAATGCCAAGTTCTTTACACTGAGTGTCTTCTTAAAATTACTTGCTCATTTCACTTGGAAGCTTGACAGACTGAGAATTGATCACTTACATGGCATCATCTTCTGAATCCTCATCCTGGTTATACTCTGCTGGTGGCAGTGGGTTGGAGAAGATCTCAGTCTCACCTAAAATGAAATAAATAGGGTATTATTTTATTCTTCAAATGATATACATCTCATTTCTAATGATGCTGGAAGGTTGGACATTTTCGACGTGACAAAATATAGGAGATAAAATCATGAAGAATACAAACTGAGATTACACAAGACATTCAAAAACACTATAGGATTAAATGATTATGGATGGGTATTTATCAATGTGTAAATATTACCTAATCACTCACAAAGTAAATAAAGTCCAAAGGACTATACATGAACTTTGTTAGTGATTAAGTAAAATTTACACATTGATAAATACCCAACCATAATCAATTTATCCTTACAATTCCAATCTACTTCCTTTCTTGCATCAGATAAGTATATTTAATCAACAAAACATCCACTTTTATGTAGATCAAAGCTTTTTCATTAGCTTCTTAACTGCAATAGAATTCATTGTAGAAAGCCTGATCTTCGCTAGCCAAGATTTGTTGATACTTTATATAGTAATATGGGGTAGAATGCCATAGAGGGTCATGCAAGTGATATCTTGCAATGATCGTTATTTTAATATATGAAAAATGGTTGTTGAGGTCAAACCAGAATATTCCTTTTTTCAGAATGCATATGGCACGTGTTGTTTTTGCAATGTTGATTCTACTTTCTATCCAAAAACAAAATTGTGTTCATCTTTAGTGAGGTCCCTTGTTTGATATATATGACCCTGACCTTTAATACCTGCTGCTGTAATGTTTTTGTTGAGGTGAAATGCAATAATTTCCAACGATTGTCTAATAAAACATACCACATGCCTTCATTGGCAAAAGGGATGAGTGGTGGAGCGCAGGAAGGTCTGTGCAGTTACCTTGTTTTAAATTATAATGGTCCATTTCTATCTGTGGTTATCTTTTGACTGGAAATCACAGGATTGGGTGGGTGGGTGGGTGGGTTTTTGTTATTATTAGGGTGTAAAGGATTGATATAGATAAAACTTCACATCAGATGACATGGAAACAGGCAGCCAAAATTAGTCTGCAGAATTTATAGATGTGTAATAAATTCCACATCTGTAGTACATGACTGTTTACATCCAATCAAATTACAGAAAATGCAGTCAATTAAGAAAAATTGGAATTATTGTTTAACAAAAAAATCTGTTCATGGAACATATATACCCCATCACTGTGCCTTAAAAGTGACCTGAACACAAAACATAAGAAAGGTGTATGCCCTAGTCCTACAATGTAAGACATGAACCATGATATTCATGTCTGAATTCTTACTGCCTTTGAAACGGTGCTGTGTAGCATGTTCTGATGACTGGAATGCGATTGAAGCTGGGAATACTGAAATCAGACAGTATGAATCTTGAATGAAATGAAGCTATCTAAACATATTCTTCAACATCAACATATTTTTATTCATTTTGTTAATAAAGTATACTTCAATTAAATAGATTTTAACATTCCCGGTTTCCATTGCTTTCTAGCCCAATGAAATATAGGCCAATAAAATTTGAAAACAGGTCCATTTGCTTGTGTCAGAATTTGAATTTATATGAAAAGAAATATCAGAGTAAGTAAAGTCTGACTAAAACATTATGACTTTAATTTGAAGAAAAGCATCATTATGGGCTGCCAAGTGTGCAAGATATTCCTGAAATTTGACTTTAGTTACCCTGTTAACTGACATCAAAACACACTACACAATGCCATAATTACGGCAGCAAGACCTTGACACCCATAACGTAAATATCAGGGTTGAGGTCTTACATTGTAGAACTAGTGTATGCCCCATCCCACTACTTGATTATTAGAAAAATGATATCAGTTTAAGTAAAGTCCGATTAAAGCAATATGACTTTAGTATGTAGAAAAGCATTGATAAGGGCTGCCATATGTATGAGATATTCCTGATAATTTTACTTCTCATTCCAATGTTAGTCAACCTTAGAACACGTCACACAACGGTCATTTTTTAGGCAGTAAGACGGCAACCTAAAATACCCAAACTAGATCAATGTCCATGACAAACATTAATAATTTTTATCGGCTGCATTATTCACCCAAAACCACCCCAAACATGATGTAAATCAAAATATACACAAAACCACAAGTAAACATTGGGAAGAGTACTGTCTTGTGTTATTCAATAGGAAAAATACCAGAACCAAATGTATGGTACAAAGAGGACCACTCTGTGGCAGTAAAATTTGTTATTGAACATGGAATATATATGAAGCGCCAACAAATATAAAATGCAAAATATCGTCTTCTGAATCATCAAGCCTGTGAGAGTTATTGCTTTAATGAAGATGATGCAGCTGATGATGACAACAATTATGATGATGAAGATGCACAATCAACCACCATTAAAAGTTCACAAACTATCATGCAATGGACCGGTTGATGATGACTGTACTTACTGTTATGATGCTTATAGAGATTAAAATGTTAAATATATGGTGATAAGTACATAGATGCAGTAGACAGTGATATTTCTAGCAATAATGGTTTTATGGAGAAAGTAAATCTACTGTTGATAACAAAACTTAAGTTAATGATTGTGAAAACAGTGAATGTCATACTAGTACTGTTTCCAATGTTTTCTTGTGGTTTACATAATGTTGGTGGTGGATTTAAGCAGGTTCTGAACCTTATTTAATGTGATACTGTTAGTGTAGAAGACAATTATAGTAATGATACGAGTTGCATGTAAAACTATAACCCGTTCGACTTATGAGCAATGGATCCTATCTCTATTAACTTACTCATTTGAACAGTTATTTATTGGCAGTCTACCCCACCCCCAACACCAAACATAAATAAACAAAAAGATAACTCGCAACAATTAGATATAATTTTGTGACGGCATTCGAAAATAGGCAAAGTAAATATAATACATAAGAGTCTACTAACGCTCAGGCATAGTGGAACTGTCTAGAAATTAAAACAAATAAAATTCTCCAACTGTAAACTTGTCAGTCGTCGATTGTCTCGTACAATCTCGCGTAACTTTCCTCATAGAATTCGCTAACTTTGCAATCTGTACATTGCGCATTACGATCCTGGAGAAAGCCATGAACCAACCAGAAGTAGAATTTACAAGCGCGTGTATCGATAAAATTAACACTTTTATTCATTCTCTGTGATATACATTATTATTATTATTATTATTATTATTATTATTATTATTATTATTATTATTATTATTATTATTATTATTATTATTATTATTATTATTATTATAGTTAACATTAAAAACACTCCTGGGCAGCTTTAGCGACAGGATTCATAGCGACAAATGGCACACCCTGGGCAGCTATAGTGACGAGGGGAATTTTGTATAGGGCGTCTATAGCGACCAGAGGAATTGCACAGACGGCATGAAGTCACAGTACTGGACACTTGGCAACAGTGTAGCAAGGAGCTGACCTAGTTGACCTAATATATATATATATATATATATATATATATATATATATATATATATATATATATATATATATATATATATATATATATATATATATAATACAGACGCATAGAACACAAAGATAGAGAGAGATATGGCAATTTTTTTTTTGTTGAAAAGTATAATCTTTTCGAGGCATGGAAAAAGGCCCTGAAAAGGGCCTTTATTTATGATTTTCACACCAGTACGTTAACATACAGGGCATCTCACTGATCTTCTCTTTCTCAAACTTCTCTTCGTCTCACTTCTAGTTCGTAGATGACAATCTTTGTCTTGCTTTAAGGTCAAAAGATGAAGCTAAACCACTTGCCGAACTATCGCCATTTATAGTCGAAATGATAATACTTGGATTAGTCGGCAAACCGAAAAGTGTTAAAAAATGAAATCAGGTTTTTTGCATATAGAGTGCGAACGTAAATCACATACTAATAATATCCAAAAAATTAAAACCTTTCACGATATTCCAGTAATCTATTGCTCACACACACCACTTAATACGTCCAAAGGCGTCATTCGTTGCCGTGACTTGGCTGGAGTTAGCGACACAGAAATCATTGAAAGGATGAAAAATGAAGGTGTCACTGCAGTTCGTACACTTCTTGACAATCGTAACAACAAATTGCAGGATAGCAACACCATCATACTCACCTTCAACGAACCAACAGTACCTAAAGTTTACATATTAAGGTGTTTGTATGTATGTATGTATGTAT